>LPNX010230073.1:557655-608824 GCA_001517045.1 Pseudotsuga menziesii
GATCCCAAGGCTTGCAAAGTGAAGCAGGATCTTGTGGACCAAAGAGGAAACAGACAATACAGATAAGTATTGGATTATTTTGCAATTCTTGCTTTTGAATATGCATGTGTATATGATTTGGTTATGATGTTTTAAGCTCTTGTTAAGAGATAAAAACTGATGAGAACAAAATAAACATGTGAATTTATTCAATTTATGAATATAGGTATCGCTGGATGCGAGGACTATGAGAGAATCCTAGGGGTGCATGTGGACATGTGACTGTCCTGAAGAGCTCAGAATGAGCAGTATTGAAAAATGTGCTAGTGAGACTGTGAATTTCCTAGCAGTCGAGACAAACCATGTGGGGAGGCTCCATGGTTGAGAGGTCTGAAATAGACTGGAAACACTAAGTGTCATGACCAAGAGGAATTGGTCCAGCATTCACGGTGAAGTGAAAGAGGCCGAGAGCATGAAAAGCCACAACGGTGGTGTGGGTTCCAGGATGGAAAGAAACAAAGAGGGGAAAAACTCTTGTTGCTCTCTCTTGCCTTTCGATTATATATATATATATATTTTTGCATTGTGAAAACAAAAGATTGTTGAATGCATGTATGACTGAAAATGGAATGTGTGTATTTGCTTAAAGTAAATTGTGAATGCTGGAATAGTTATTTCCCTGCCCAAGAATGGACATGAATGAGCTCATGTGCCGATTGGGAAGGCATGAAGAATATGAAAGTCTCCTTGATGAGACTTGGACTGTCATGCCAATTGGGCAATTAATTGACTGATATTAATGCCTATATTATGCTTGGTCTAACAAAATTTCAATGATGCATTTCACAAGTAAGAAAGGTGAAATCAAGTGGTGCACATTGATCATGGTAGCAGACCAAAAGCTGCTGGACTTGGATGGAAGTCTCCTTCAAACGATTTCCAGGACCCAAGAGAATCTTGGAGAGATGCTCAAGATACAGAAAAGGTAGAATGAGATGAACCACCAGATTTTGTAAGACTCTATTGGTTTGCAAAAGGAGGTAAAAATAATTCTGGAAGCAATCCGTAAAGGCAAGGAAGGTGGATCAATGATGGGACATTCGTCCAAGCGATCCGTTAAGAAACGGTCCAGGCATGAAGACTCAAAAGGAAATTGAGCAGGTAAAGATGAAGCAACCAGAAAAATGTTGGAAATGCGGAGGACATCATTTACATCGGGACTACCCAATGAGGGAACATAAAGAGGGCAACAGCCACAAAGTTCCTAGACTTCAGGATAAGCCAAGAGCTGAGAACCAGCAAGAGAATTTTGGGGAAGTCGAGAGGCTTGGTCCTGAATGTTCAAAGTAAATAATTGAACGTGGGACAGATCTGCAAAATTTTGGAATTTTGATGTGCAAATTGTATATATATTCCTATGTATTGGAACACCGAGGACGATGTTATTCCAAGAGGGAGGGGATTGTAATTCCCCGGTTTTGACCCCGTTTGCATTAAAAGGTACATGATGTATAATTGTAATTAATCATGGTGAGGAGCTAAAGGCAAAATCCCCACCACCAATTTGGTTGTGTATGTTTTGGCAAGAGGGATTGTTGGCAACGGTATATCGTGCTATCTGGCACATTATAGTTTTGGGCATCATGTAAATATGCACATCAATTAAAATAAATCTAAATCCAACTACGATGGTGCAACATTGAATGAAAAGGGCATGATTCCTAAGGTTAAGGGGGGGTTGTCCAACCTGTTGGGGTCATTGGGAGTTTGCCATGTGTCAGCCACCCATTTAAAATTTTTGTTGTCTGTTAGTTGGGAGGAGTGATGGTGGGGAAGTGGTGGGTGATAGGACTGCTAGTCCTTTCCCCATGCACACTCCACCAGCTAGCTCACTCACTCACGCCGGGGTAGGGGAAAAAAATTGATTCCCATTCTCCCCACTCTTCCACAAGAGAGGGTTCTCTTCATGCCCAAGCAGGAGATCTCCATGGTTACCCTCACGCAGGAAGTTGGGCGGTTCCCCACTTTTGGGAAGACTGTGGTATGTTTAGGATTTTTCCTCATTGCTTTGTTCTTCCTCACATAGTGAGTCATCCCGTTCACTCTCCTCATGATTTCTCCATCATTTTGTTGAATCCTCACACACAGGCTGGAAATGGGATGGTTTCCCTCACGCAGGAGTTGGGGAATGTGATCTCATGCGACGAGCTGAAAGGTGGCCTGAGAGGCATGATTCTACTGTGTTTATTCTTTCCTTGTCAATGCTGGGAATCCGTCTTCTCCCCATCTGCGGTGTGTAAGTTCATGCTTGTTCCCCTTAGCGATGGCGGTCTGCGTTTATGTTTTGCCTTTGTCCAAGTTTGAGAATCAGACTTCTCTCTTGTTTTGGGATTGTGTAATGTTGCCACCATTTTCATTATGAGTTTGGGACTGTGTAATGTTGCCACCATTTTCATTGTGAGTTTGGGGCTGTTGTCTTCCCTTGGTTTTGGGTTTCTTCTTGGTTGCTAAGGCTGCAGATGTCCTTTGGGGATTGTTGCTGAGTTGTTTTGGCCATGCTAGGACCAAGAACAACTCTGAAGTGTAGTTTGACTTGAACTGTGTTTCACCTTTTTGTTTGGGGTTGTCACCTTGTTATCTTTACCTTCTTCACAGAGCTGTGAACTGTTTGTTTTATTGCGGCATGCAGTGGTTGGTCTTTGGACCATTGAGAGTAGGATTAGAGGCTGAGTATGCTTAAGAAAATTGGTGTTTGGAGCCACTCAGACAGAGTTAGACTGCTGGATTTCTTCTCCACAACCCTTGAAGAGTATTGGAAAGGGAAGTCAGGGCCTGAGGGACTGTGAAGTAGAGAAAGGACTAATTCCTAGTGTCAGGTGTGTGGATGTCTTAAAAGTCAGGTTAACTTTGGTGTAGGCATCCTTAGCTCTGCATTGAGGCCACTAGCTTAGCATTTAGCCTTTCCTAGCTCCTTGATGGCATGATAAACCCTACTGTGTGGGATTGGATGATTTGTGTACCTTGGTTATGTGTAAGCCTGCTTTGACCCTTATTCCTTGAGGAATCATGCCCAGCTCGGGGGTGGCAGTGTTGCTGAGAGATTGATGAGCACAATGGACTATGGTTGGGTGGAACGTTGCAACGACATAGCTGGTTGCGGGACAAATCCTGTATAAGATAAGTATTCTTGACTATTTCATCTATACATTTATATTACTGATTAATGAATATAATGAACATGTGGCATGCTTGATTGAATGTATGTTTGCTTTCGCTGTGTATATGAAGGATTATGCATCTTAGTATGTTTTATGTTTTAAGAATTTTATTTCAGCATTATATGCCTGTTCATGTTCATGGGGCTATTTTGCCCGTATGTTTGGTGATAGTAGAGTCATCTTCGCCGGTTTGAGGGTCGGGGATGTTACAACCATGCATATAATAATTTATATAATTGAACTCATCCTTGGTACCTGTAGGTGCAGTAGGGGGAACTTCGATCACAGATTTTAGTCCCTAAAAATAGATCATCATGAGGGACATGTATATCTACTTGTCTCACCTACAATAACATTTGTATTATTGTTAGTGAACCTCATAATCTAGAATTGTACTTTATAATTAATTATCCATTCAAAACAAATTGAGTTTGTATACCTCATCAATGTTGATAGTATAGGTGTCAGTTGCATCGGCATTTTTTCTTTCGATAAGGGAATAGTAGCCTCCTTTGAAGGAAATTTTGAGGCAATTAGTTGTGGGAATGACGCCAAGTCGGTGGACTACATATCCCATAACATAACACATTTTTTCAAGGAAAGTGTTTCAAACCCAAAAGAAAATATGACGAATACAATTTTAAAATCTTAACACTTACATATTTTCCCTTCACTTTAACGTAGCCCCTTGGGCCAAGTTTGTGTTACCCAATCTTCTCAAGTCTATCTTGTGTGGACATTGTTGTGTCTTTGAGCCTATGAAAACAGTCAAATACTTGTTTATGCAATTTAAAAATCCAAATCAAATGCAATATACAATTTATATTTTCAATGTTCGACACATTATTTTACCAACGTTGATGTTTCCACCACACTTGGAGGCAAGGGCCCCTCTTGTAGTTCTCTTCCTTTGGGAGGGGACTAATTCAATCACTTGGTCAAAATCAACGCACAACAACTCATTTAGAGCCCGTTTTAATAAAAATTCAGGTTATGTTTTGTATCAAATTATGTTTTAGTTTCTATCTATTTTGTATTCACTCTCATACCATAGTATTCTATAATTTTCTATAATGAAATATTTCCAACAGAACTAGGAATTATTTTTCATATGCAAATTTTCATATATGAATTATTTTTGCATTAACTCTTATAAATGTAAATGGAAAATCAATTTTTCACAAGTAGAATACCTGGTAGGAATGTAGGCAGTTACTATAGCTCCCATTTCCTTCTTCCACAGCTGCTTTTGACTAAGCCTTAGTGACCAAACTGATAAACCACCTTGCCAACCAGCTCTTATCATGCTGGCCCTAGAAAACCAATAGGTTTCCTAGCCCCCAATTCAAAAAACCAATAATCCCGAGAGAAACTTAACTTGGTACCATTTTCCATAGTTTTTCCATTTTCATAGATCAATAGTCACCTTTCTCAAAACCAATTTCTTTTGAGTTACCCCCCTCCTCAATATTTGAGTTTCCCACATCCTCAAAGCTTCAAGTTTTCCCTATCCTCAGTGTTCCTCTTTTCCCAAAAAAATACTAAGTCTATTTCTCCAAAAGAAAAACCAACCCCCCCTCTTCTCCATGAGACCTTTCCTCAAATACCATTTTCCTCCTACAAATTTCATTCTTACTCCACCAACTTCACACTCAAAATTTTCAGGATTCTAAACCATTAATACCATCACACTTATCAAGAATAAAATAATTATAATATTAGTTCTAGGATTTCTCGTTCTCTCAGGAAGTCAAATGGTTAAATGTTCATTTTAGTTTTCCCCTTTGATTCGACTTCTATTGTTTATTTTAATGCAAGATAATCATGACTTGTCTTATTCACTTACAAGACAAGTTAAATACTATAAATTTTACCCACAGCTTCTTCTTTAAATGCTTTAGGATAACATAATAAATACAAATATTGACTTATATAATGATGATAGTGCTTATGTATTTATTATTCAATCAACACAGATTCAGAAAATGATGTTTTGATTTACAAAAAAAAAGCTTAAATAATCAATAAATAGATTATAATAACGTTAAATATACCAATCACTCAATAATATTATTACATTCAACCATATACAACAATCTAAATAAATAAATAAATAACTTGTTTTAAACAAACAATGAAACGTATGTTTATTTGAAAATAATAATAATAATAATAATAAATAAAGACAACTATGATTGTTATAATTACAACATCCATCACTTCTAAAAAAAATATTTCATATTGTTCAAACATAATGATGAGCATGCTAACAGAACAACGCTATTTGTATACATAAAACAATAATTATGGTAAATATATTGATTATATTATGACAATTTTACCTCGACAATCAATGATTTCTTCCTAATGCACCACTTATGCATAACTAATAGATAAACCAATTGACCAATTATTCATATATACATGATTAAACAATTATCATTCAAACTTGATTAATGCACAACGGTCTCTTATATAAAACAACATTACAATTATTTAGCAGGTTAAGTATTTATCACATCAATACTAGTGTACATGTACAAGGTGTTCGTGTGTGGAAAACGTATGCATAGATCATATATGTACTATAAGAAAACATTTTCTCGTGTATGGATATATGATAATTGACAAAATAATAATCATTCATGCAGAAAGAACAATCATACATACAATAAGACATGACGATCACATAGATACACTCAAATCAACATACATCCAACATAATAATTTCAACATCATTAATCATTAATAATTAACCCATCAAGTTATAACATTATTATACCTTATATAACAATAGCTAATCAATCAATTATTCTCGAGGGAAAGATACTTACTACTACTAGCTTGGTGTCATAAACCCTTAACCCCAAACAATACTAGTTAACATATCCTACCATCCTATCCTACTTCCGCATTATCCCTATCCTTCCTCTATTAGTAAATATGTGGAATTGACTTCATCGACCTGGACACATATAGAACCTGAGAGCGGTAGCATAATATGCATAGAGGACCTAGCCTCCCCTTGTAGGAATCCGGCCATCATTATCACACGTATGGGAAGTTGTGACTCAACACAACTCTTCCACAATATTGAGTATCATAAAAACATAAGGTGGAAAATACCTCCATCCCTCTCAACATAATGGGTCTATACCCCATCAAAATCATATCGTGCTGCTATCGAGATTATCAAAATGTGTCATCATATCATCAATTTGGTTAATAATATTTTCTACATAAGGTACTATTCCATACATCATATCAAGTACCCCACTATCACTTAGCCCTTGTGTCCCTTGGCTTAGTATTTCTCAAATCATACATTTATAGCAATTTTTTTCATTCGACCATCAATCGATCATTATTGTCACTCGTTCATATACAATTTAATCTTTCACATGTGTTTATGACTTTAGGCAAATCAATTGACCATATCATAAAAACGGTATCCACATACCACATCATATATTTTCATCTTCTCTATGGAAAGAAATATAAACATATAACTTCCATCACTAAATAACAAAATGATAATCATAACACATGGTAATAACAAATAATTAGGTCCATCATGTCACATATATAGTTTTCTTAGTCGAGTTGAGTCCAAAAGATAATAAGCAATAAAATATAGCATGCCCAAATGATAAAGACGTCTAATCAAAATATCGGCCATTACATACACCCACCGTTCGGGAAACTTCGTCCCAAAGTTATGGTCAAAATAGTGAGGGATAATCTCTATGCATGACCTCTACATCATCCCATGTAACAGATCCTAGACTATACTTGTCCCACTGGACCTTAACTTGCTAAGACATACCAATGTCCACTAAAATTTAATCTTTTTATCACATGGGAGGTGCTCTTATATTTTTTTTAACGTTCATGGAGGTTTTGGATTCGACCTTTTCAAGGTTCATTACTATACTTAATCCAGAAAATAGTTACACCGTTGTTAAATTTGATCATAGTATTCCACATTTTGATCTATAAACATATCTAAGTTCTTCACCTAACTTTTGTTTTAGTTCCAAGTTATAGTTATGACTTCTTTATTGATTCTTGGATTTAGTTATTCTTTTACGAACTTGCACCCCGTTTTATATTAACAATTTCATATCCATACTCAAAAGATTCCCGACTGTGAAACCACACGATATAAATTTCAAAATTTTCCACAAGCCTCTCTACTTTTTAGAATGCAATCACTCGTACTTGTGATCAATTTCAACATAGGACGTCCACATTTATTCCTCATAAATTTTTATGATTGTACAACCCCATGTATTTTTTTGATCGACTCTTAATTTATCCCTACAAGGCGAAGCACATGTCTTCACTTGACATACTAAAATTAATCTCATGTACTCTCATGACTAGACATCATATGCACATATTCATTCTATTAATTTTACTTTTCATTATTGTTGTTACTTGCTTTATTTGCCACATGCTTCCATCATTAACTGAATGATATATTATGTGTTATTATATTCTCCTTAATAGGGACTAAGCTATAAGCACTAAATGTATTCGTGTTACTTCATCGTTATGTTGCTTGATACCTATATGTATTTCACCTTTTAGTCTTAATGATAATGCCGCTTCTATATCATATACTAGTAACCATTATGATTTCTTGGAGGATATTAAATTGTAACATCCATCCATTAGAGGAAATTTGGGGTCTAAAATGGGCCTTATAAGAAAACGTGCCAAAATAAGTTTTTGTGAGTTGGAATTCAAGAACCAATAGAATTTCAATAAAATAAGTCAACCATAATGGTTGAATTGACATATTTGTCATTAAAAAAAACTACTTTTTTTGTTCGTATTTTCAACATATCTCATTGTTTTTTTACTCAAATTTCGATCGGGAGAGCTCGTTGGATGCGGAATTTGATTCCGCATCCAACGAGTACCCACACTGCATACTTTTGATGGACCCCGCTACCCCAAAAAAAGAAATACCTTAAAAAACATGATGATGATGTCATCATCATGTTTTTTCAGGTATTTCTTGTTTTTGGGGTAGCGGGGTCCGTCAAAAGTATGCAGTGTGGGTAATCGTTGGATGCGGAATCAAATTCTACATCCAACGAGCTCTCTCGATCGAAATTTGAGTAAAAACACAGGGAGATATGTCGAAAATACGAACACAAAAAGTAGTTTTTTTCTTTCTTCCTCTAAAATTAATCAATATTATTTTATTATTTTAACTATTATTTTATTATTTTGACTATTATTTTATTATTTTCCTTAGGAGGCCTATTTTAGACCCCAAAATTCCTCTAATGAAGGTTCATTATGCCTTGGTTGGGTGTTATCTACACCAATTAACATTCTTTCCAAATGTTATATCCCTTTTTGTATTACGATTCATAAGGGAATATAATCTCCCATATAATATTTATTTTTGTTCAAAGATTTGGTTATGATACTTTATAGAATTCTAGTTCAATGTACCTCTTTCTATCCTATACTAATTGCCATTAAATTTGAAGATTTAAAAATTAGACCCCAATAGCGATGGAATATTGTGCAATTTACCATAGAAATTCAAATAACGCCATGACTATGAATGAGGTACCTATTATAAATATACTCTTAGAGAAATATATCTCATATGAACAAGTCTCATGTGATACATAAATTACTTATAGTTTAAATTTTAACACATATATTACATCCCACCTTATAGTACTAATATATTTTATTTCTCTTAATTATTATTATTATTATTTTCAGTGGGTCAATGAACTCATGAATCCCATGAATTTCTACCTACCATCTCTACACATGTTCATAGTACAACTATACAATATGTAAGGCATTCTGCATCTTCATTGGCCTATTCTTACATTGTGAAGGCATGTCTTTATTAATACAATTATACTCACCTTGATGCATATGACTCTGCATGTGATATTGTTTCTCGTCCTACTTTATTTCTTATTGGTTTTAGTGAATATATATGTATACCTACTAAATATAATTTAGATAATTTAGATAATTATTACATATGCTAATGAGGTGTTTCACTTAATCATATATTTATCATGTATAATGCACAATATCTCTCGTTATTGCTTACATATAATCACGATACTATACATTCCCTTACAACACATAGGTTATTGTTCTCAATAATATGACCTCTTACACTCCCCCAATTGTATTAAAAATCTACAAGGGGCCTACACAAATTATGGCCTTGGTATCCTTTTCACACTTAATACTAGTTAAGGGTATGTTATACGTTAAACAATCCTCATTTATGGTCATGACCTAAATTCAACTACCCATCTCTATGTATTATATTTATTTCTAATAAATCACTGTATTTAAGGATCCCATATTTAGTATTGCATTAACATACTAATACTAATGCTAATACTATTCCTTCAATTTCTCTTCAAAACTTCCACATTTCATAAGAGGATTGCATAAAGACATTACTTAATGCTTTTATGTTCTGTCATTTTAGTCATTAGTTCTTCATATGCCTTTTTTGTTACATAAGAGGCTTGCAAAAATCCCTTTGCACCTATGTTTTTTGCTGTTAATACTAAAAATTATCACTGTAAAAAGATATCCTAGCATATTCATTTCAAATGATATTCCAGAAAACAAATCTATAGAATTTTATGCCTCCTAGTGTGCTCCTCCTCGACTACAGTTCCCAGTGCCAAGAGTAACTCACTCTTCGATAGAGCATCATTTTCATCATTTAGCTCTCGGTATACATGGATGAAGGAGATAAAAACAAACCTTCCTATTTGACTTTTGATTTCCGTTAGTAAATGTTGCAAATGAGGAGATTTTATCTATATTCTATTATTTTCCCATTCGATGACCATTTTGAGTCCCCTAGGATATGTAGGTTCAGAATATTAAGAGCCAGAGCTACCTTGAGGACTGCTGTTATGTATCTAAGTATTTAAGAACAAATATTTTAAATATTAAATGTAATATTACTTAGCTAATCGTATGGTCACACCATTGCATTGAAACAATGTGTTTAGACCTATAAAAGGTCTTCTCTCTTGTTGTAAAAATCACCATTCAATTATTACTATTCATTGTGGATGTTTCAAGTTTTTGTGGGTTTCGATTGCATTCACTCCAAGTGGTATCAGAGCCTGCCACTCGTCGGCACCTTTGAAAACCACTCTCCTACTTCACACCTATTCCCTCATAGCTCCTCCATGCATACGTCCTGCACATACCCATTCCCATCTTCACTCCTACCTTCATTCCCCCTTTGCACACTGCTCCATGTCCACTTACATCTTCCCTCATAGCCCCCTCCTGCATCTTCCCATGCATCTTCCCCCACCTGCATATTCACATCCCCATTGTCTTCATGCCCCCCCTTCCTTGAACTCCTGCATGCGCTTCTCCACTACGGTTCCCTCTCAATCTGCCACTCCTCTCTTGCATTTAACTTCGCCATCCCATATTCCCTCTGCTACGTGCTGCCAACGTATCCATCGACGCCTCTGCCCACATCCTCCTATCAACCTGTACACATTTCCAAATATATATATATAATAAATTTATTATTATAATAATATTATTATTATATAATAATTTATTTTTTTAAACTTTTTTTCCCAAAGTTACTATATATATATATATATATATATATATATATATATATATTACTTATTATAGTAGTATTCTTACTATATATATATATATAAATTTTTAGCTTTATATCTCAAAATTCCTCCCCGCAAAATAAAAATGTCAGAGATGAATGAAATTAAAGAACGAATGGAGAAATTGGAGCTTAACCAAGTCCAAGATTCTAAAAATATTGAGGGTTTACACTCAAGGCTCGACCAAATCGAAGCAGAACTACATAAAGGACAAAAAGGATTTGAAAAACTGTAAAAAAGGAAGTCAATGAAGTTGTATCATGGGATATTGAGGGAGTAAGAAGAGAGATTCCATTAGGGTTTGAAACCATATTAAGCAAACTCAAGTAGTATTTAGAAGAAAAAATGACCACAATATCTGGCAAGTTCAAAAAATTCAAACCATCATAAGAAAATTCCTCCCCAAGGAGAGATCCCGCAAGAAGAGATCGGTCATAATCATTCTCCAAATCCTAAATGACCACTCTCTCCTCCCAAGCCACCAATAGGTGGATATCCAATGAAACCCAAGTTAGAATTTTCAAAATTCAATGTCGAAACAAAACAGAGCGTGGTGAGGATCAACAAGGTAGAAGGTTTTTTCTCCATACACAATATCATATCCGACGAAGAAATGATAAAATATTCCTCGATGCAATTAGAAGATCAGGCATACAACTGGTATATGTGGTGGAAGGTTACAACACGGACAACTAAGCTCAATTGGAACACATTAAAAAATGACTTCTTTAAAAGGTTTGAAGATTTAAAAGAAAAATAATTCTTTGCAAAGGTCACCATACTGTAACATAAATGTGACATCGATGAATACACTAATGAATGGAAATCCCTAGCGACACGTGTGCTAGAAATCATAGACATTCAATGTCTACAAACTTATGTGTATGGACTAAAACCATATATCAGGGATGAACTAGAACTACTAACTGTATTAACCTTGGACAAGGCCAGACAAAAGGCAAAAAATTATTGAGGAAAAATTCAAAAAAACATGGAACAAAAACCATGATAAAGATTGAATGTTTGTCCAAAATCCCAAATCTGATACAAAATACTAGCCACCACATCCAAGAAGTGACAACAAACTCTGTTTAGAAGTCCAACGAATGAAAAAAGGAAAGTGTAAATATTGCGGAGAGAAGTGGGACCCAAGACACAGATGTTTGAAAAAAGAAACCACTAAGAACCTATATCAATGTGAAGAAGGAGAAGAAGAAAAACCAGACATTGATGCATATGACATTGAAGATAAAAGTGACCTCCAAAATCCTTCGTTATATTTAGAAGATGAGGAAACGCCCAAGATATCGATCGCAACCATAACAGGAATACACCAACCACAAACATTAAAACTTAAAGGGCATATAAAAATAACAATGTTGTCGTCCTATTCAACACATGAAGTACTCATAATTTCAATGACGTAAGTGTTGCAAAGATTCTTAACCTTTTTAGACATCCAGTCCCTAACATGAAGGTAATGTTCATAGATGTAAAGAAGATCGAAAAAGTGGGAAAATGCCACAAATTTAAGATGCAAATACAAAACTATAACCTTGACTTATAATTCTATGTAGTACCCTTAGGAGGAGTTGATGCAGTATTAGGAATTCGGTGGCTACAAACACTAGGTACCTACTCATCCAACCACCAAGAACACTTTATAAAGTTTGGGTGGCAAGGAGAAAAATACAAGTTACATGGGTTCCAACTCCCTCACACAAAAATTGTGTCACCCCACAAAATGGAAAATCTAATTCTGTTGGGAGCACCGACATATGTTCTTCAATGCCAAGAGATGGAATTATTAACTTTAGAAGTGGTTAAATCAGGTCAACCAAATATCTAAGGACTAATCCAAAAGTACAAAAAAGTATTCAAAGACCTCCCCATGGAGTTTCCACCAGAAAGGAAGATCGAGCATGTCATTGAAATCAAGTTTGGATCAAGCCTTGTTAATGTTAATCCTTACAGATATCCACACCATCATAAGATATATATTGAGAGATTAATCCATGATTTGCTAAAATGTGGCGTGATTACAGAAAGTTAGAGTCTTTATGCTGCACCAATAGTATTGGTATGAAAGAAGGATGGGTCCTTTAGGCTATGCATCGACTACAAAGGACTAAACAAGATAACCACTAAATACAAATTCCCCATTCTATTTATCGATGAAATGTTGGACGAGCTTCATGGAGGAAGGTAATTTTCAAAACTTGACTTAAGGTCAGGCTATTACCAAATTAGAGTAAGGCTAGAAGATGTGGCGAAGAAAACTTTCTGGACCCACGAAGGACATCATGAGTTTAAAGTAATGCCTTTTGGGCTAACTAACACTCCAACAACCTTTCAAGCAACCATGAATAACTTATTTCAGCCATTCTTAAGAAAATTTGTACTAGTATTTTTTGATGGCATCCTCATATACAGTAAAACATGGAAGGAAAATCTCACACATCTGGAATAAGTACTTGCTATTATAAAAGCGAACCAGTTCTATGCTAATATGTCCAAATTCACATTTGGGAAGGAAGAAGTGAACTATCTTGGTCATGTAATATCCAAAGAAGGAGTCAAGGTGGATGTTACAGTTGATTTTACCACACATGGTAGATCACATATTTATGGCCTCCTCTGTCCCTCTGCAAACTCTTTGGACCCCATGGACTTGTATTATCCTTTGATGTTCCAAGATAATCCCTTAAAAACCCTTGCTTGTGGCTGTACACGACTTTTAACCTCATACTCGCGTGTACACACGAATTTTGACCTCAAATGTGTGCATAAAGCCAAATAGTTTTGGGATTTTCCTCATATGAGTCTGAACCACTTGACTCTTGGCCTTCAAAATGCCTTGAGATCGCTCGAATTTGACCCTCTATTTCCCTTTTAGAGTACTATATAAGGAACCCCTTGGATACATTGAAGAGGAGGAATTGAAGAGAAAAGAAACTATAGTCCATTGTTGCCTTAGTTTGCTTGTACTTGAGTCTGCATCCCTTTGTCCCTTTGGAGAAATTTGTGTTCTTCTCAAGATTTCCTTTTCCTTGTGAGCTTGCTATCGAGAGATGGAGGATTGAGGTGGTGGAGGCCTAGGTGGAGGACTCGGTTTCTCCGGTTCGTAGACGTGCTGATAGAGGTTGTCACTTTTGTAATCTATGATTTTATTAATAGAAATATCTTTTCCTGTCCAATTAGTGTGCAATTGAATGAATATTGAATCCATGGATATGTTTAATTTCCTATACATTAATGAATATATATTCTAGAGTAGTTCTAACACATCATTATATAGCAGGATTTTCTTGTTTGTTGTTGTTGAGAGCGAATTGCTAAAGCAAGCGTGAGTTGGAAAAGCTCAACAGGGATCTACTTCAACCGTCTGAAACAAGGTATGATTTGATATCCCTTAGTGTTAGATGTTTGGTTTCTCTTGCATATTGGGAAAGATTGATTTATGGTGTCTAGCTATCTGTTGTGGTACACCCCAAGCCATAGGAAGTTTCTCTTTGTAACAAAATTAGCGACTCTGTTGGGGAGAGTTCCTAGTTGTTTTTTCTTTCGTTTTTTTGGTATTCAATGTACTTCAATTTCTCTTGATTTCTCTATTTCTGTGTTAGGTTTGGGGGAATGTTTTTCCAATAGGGTATCAAATAAGTAAATTTTGTCTTAGCTTTTCTGTTTTCCCTATTTTTATGCCTTTCTCTTCCTGTACGCAGGTTTTGCATTCATAGTCACATATACACGTGGGTTTTCCTTGATCAGTCCTGTATGTATGCCATTTTACTGAGAACAGTTGCGTATGTCTTGATTTTGAGCCTTAGTTGGAGGATCAAGTGTTGTTGTGTGAGTTCTAATGATTGCTGAGTCTTCTTGGATGCTTCTGGTGTCTGTATACACCCTCTATTTCTGACTAGAGAATTATTTTAGTTTATTTTTTAAGCTTTGTTCTTGTCATCCATTTATCCATTTTTTGTTTTAAGATTAGTGCATTAGGTCTCTTTTACCTTAGTGCCTTGCTTGGATGTTGTTTGTGAGTGGTTGCAGGGTCTGGGGGTTGTAGATCATTTATTTTCTTTCACATCTCATTTATTGCAAAAAATACAAAACCATTTTTTCTTTTGCATAGTTATGCATCTCTTGCCTTTTTCATTAACATGGTACTTGCACTAGGTTTTCTTACTGTTATTAGAGTTAGATTTTCATATAGGAATGATTGCACTTACATTTGAAGGAAAAATATTGCACCTCATGTAGTGGCATACCCTGTTCTTCATTCTACACATTGCACTTGGCATTGCTTGTTAGGTGTGCATATTTACTTCACTTTCGAGTCATAACTTCATTATTTGCATGATCATTTACCCTTTGAGTAATCACAACCAACTAAAATCAACACTTAATAGAATGAATTACACTCTTTTCTTTTCTAGGGTGCATAAACAAGAACAAGTTTTAGGGTCTTGGAATAGTTCATTGTGAGTAAATTCTCCAAGACCACTAAACAAAACAATTAGGTGTCCATCCAGGTGAGAGTCTGAAACCCTTGATATCAATGGTGTTTCTCAGGACACTCCTCTTACACAGGAGTTAAGCACGAGGCAATGCACGCGATTGTGATTGGGATGACACCTGGTCATTTTTTGTGAGCACCGGAGATATGTCCAGGATTGTATTCGTATCTGGGGGCCTTTGAGGTATTTCTTGGTGCACTAGTTGTGATTTCAGGATTTAGGCTTTGCTACCCTTCCCATACGGTCGATCCTGCCTACGACCGTCCGCTTGAGCATTGGTTATATTGAGGTGACCTTAGTTTCCTTACATAGGTTATTAAGGGGGTATTTACAGAGGTTATTCTGTAGGTGTCCTAGCCAAGTAGGGGTTAGAAATCATAGTCGCTATATGCGTTGAAGCTGAGGGCCACTATAATTGGTTATGGACCTCCGCTTGTTGTGTATGGGATTTTCAAGCCTCTCCTAGGCGAGGCATACTTTCTTCATTTGGGAGCTCACTTATCCTACCCTTGGTTTTCTTGTGATTTGGATTTATATTTTCTTAGGTTTATTCTCTGTGCACGCTAGTTTGCTTAGGGTTATGTAGCTAGATTGAGTCTTTTATTTTTGTTGAGTCATTCTGGATTCCGGTGTGGCACCTCACCGTTCTTTTTTTTTAGCAGGGCTTCCGCCTTCTATGTCTCTTCTTCCTTTGGAAAAGAGAACCATAAAGTCCATGAGAACTACTTCTCACTTTGATTCACACACCATGGGAGATCATGAGTTTGATATTTTGGGGCAGCCAACTTCACCTTGCCCTTTGTGGGAGGATGAACCCCCAAGCACATATGGGACTCCGTCAGGGTCTGGTCATCTTTAAACCGGGCCATCACATGAATATTTTTCGCACTACATAGACCACACGCATGCATGTCATTGGTTTTGGATTCCATGTGATGAGACTCACTATGAAACCACGAGAACTAGCACCATTAGGTATGGCATGCCTGATGTTCCCGAGTCTGGATTGACACCCCATGTCGATTTGAATGTTGACCTTAGTATTGCGCCTGGGGGCACCTCCATTAATTTTCATGTGGAAAGGTTTGGTAGCACTAGTCACATTACACCTTCCATCCCTGTGGTGGAGGTTCCTTCACACACACATCCTAGGCCTACCACTAATGTTCTTATTCAAGGACCAGAACCTAGACATGTGAATATTGGGGGCACAAGTTATATTCCTTCACATATTCCATCATCTTCGACACCAATCCCTTCAAATGATTTTTTCACCATGCATCCTCTTCCTAACCCTAGAGGGACTTCTGGCTGGAGTTCAACTACTATCCATGTCTGTTCCATGTCTGCTAACACCATAGTGTCACAGGGACATGTGCCTCCTTATGCGTCAGTAGGACATGTATCTTCCCATGGACCATCCTATGGACCTTCTTATGGAACATCTCATGGCCCAGTTTATGGAACCTCTTATGGAACTTCTTACGGGCCATCCTATGAAAAAACCTACACACCTTATGGGTCCGAGTATCGACTCGCATATCAGTCACCTTATTATGGCTTTGCAGCATCCTAGTCTCAAGGTACTCCAAATCACAATCCTTATGTGCAACCTTATATGGGTCAAATGGGGGGAGGTTATTATCCCACTGGCCAAGGCCATGGTGTATAAGTAGTCAGCCTTATGCGAACTAGTCCTATCAGGGAGCATGGAACCAATCAACTCAACCTAGGCTCCCTTTCCTTGCGATTTTGAATCTACTTAATTTGTCGAGATTGACGAACGATCCTATATCTCATAACCCAGCATGGTCGACAGTGCCTACCAAAATTCCTTCAGAGATTCCTAAATTCAAAGGTAAGTCTAGTGAAGATCTCGGTGAGCATGTCATGACCTTCCATCTTTGGTGCTCTTCCAATTCCTTGAACGATAATTATATCCATTTGAGATTATTTCAATGCACCCTCATGGGTCCTACCACAAAATGGTATATAGAGATACCTGGGGGGGACATATTATTTGTTTAATGACCTTGCGATGAATTTTCTTAACCACTTCTAGATACCCGTGCGTTACGACACCGGTACTGAACTCTTGTCGACATTTCAGCAATACAAATCCACCCACATTTCGAATAATATACAAGAGTGGCGTAGATGGAAGAGGATGATTAAATCCTTTATACCACCAGAGTTTCTTCTAGAGTGGTTCCTTAAGTCGTTGTTACCTTATATCGCAAAGAATGTTTCGACATCTAGAGTTCAAAATAAGGACTAAGCTATTTTTAGGGCCCATCAGTTAGACTTGATTTATGCTTAGTTTGGGCTCCTTTATGAGATCATACCTAATGCTCTGCATTCCAATTTCAACCCCAAGTTCAAACCTAGGCCACATTTCAATGGTATTTTTGGATCCACAAGTACCAAACTTGTGGATTCAGTTACGAAAAAAGTGAGCTATTTATCGCTTAACCAGTCTACGCTAGGGCAAGCTATGGGTTCGTTCCTTCCTACCCATTCGACGAATGTACTTTCTGTGCAATTGTCAAACCCAAAAGTTAACCAACAACCTGGAAGGAATAAAAAGAAAGGAAAAAATAATAAAAAGGGTGGGAATGAAAATGATAATGAAACTAATGACAAGAACAATAACAATAATAATGCTAGGGGGGACAAGAATACTAAGCGAAAGGTAAAATTTCCTTGCAAGTTGTGCGGGGATGACCACGTCACTCACTTGTGCCCTCGTATGGAAGATGCCTCGAAGTTCATAGCATAGGGCCCATTTGTGTTTACAAATCCTTTACCAAATAATAAAAATATGAACTCGAGGACCGTTGATTCTAGTTGCGCATCTAGTGGAACTCAAAACCCGCTGGATGCTGCTAGTGGTCATGGTTGCATCAACATGGTGAAAGCTACTAGTGTTGTGATGCATGAGAAAGAGTACGGTTCGTCACAACCAGAACTTGGGAAAGAACCTACTCCACCTGAGAGTCCTTTATGAATAAAAAATCCTACGAATAAATATGAAGTTATGCCTCACATTCCTAAAGGATTCCTTAAGCACTCGGGGCACAATCCTAATGCTCGCGCCACCTAGAACTATTCAATTGTCAAGGATTTGGGACAGACTCCTTGTGCAATGTTCGCATTAGAAGTACTTCAGACTTGTCCTTCATAGAAAAATGCCTTATTGTCTAGTCTTGGGGTTGGTGATGATAGTGATCAAATTTGAAACTCATGGAATACAACCTTGATTTCCTTACTATGTGTCTCTTCTGATTCACATAGATTGTTTAAATAACACCATCATGTGCACTATGATTGATGAAGGTGCTGCTACTTCTGTGATGTCTTTGGCTTGTTGGAAGGGCTTAGGTTCTCCCATGTTGTCTAAATTTGCGAACATGTTGACTGCTTTTGATGGAAGATCGTTTCGGTCGCACAGTATACTTCCTTCCCTAGGGGTCCAATTGGGGGGGAAGACTGTCGTGATCAAGGTCGAGGTGGTTGATCCACCCCTTGACTACAATATTTTGCTAGGTAGGAACTGGATGTATAGTATGAAAGCTGTAGCTTATTCCCTATTCCAAGTGGTTTGTTTTCCATTGAATGGGAAGATCATTACTATTGATCAGAAATATTTCCAGAATTCGAGTGTTAAAGCATCACTGGGAGCTTCTATCCCGATTATCGATCATTCTCAGCCAACAACTGAGAATGTGGGTGTGGGTATGTATCCTTCTCTCATGGGAACCTTTAGCTTTCTTGTGCCCATTCTTATGATTGGGTCTAGTCTTGGTAGGGCTTCGAACTCATTGAATTCGGTCTCCTTTCGCACCTCTCATATGGAGGATCCTTGGGTTCTTCCATCGTCGAGTACTTTTAGTGATAATTCTATACTTATCGAGACAAATGTGTTGTTTCCTACAACATTGGTGGCGTATCAAGCAAATCTTGATCATGTTGTAGAGCCTAGTCCTTCCTCTTCACGAATGGAGGAGGAGGACCCTTATGTTCTTCCTGCTTGGGTAGTAGAGTCATCTCATTCTTAAGACTTCCTTGATGATGTTTTTCCATATGATGAAGTGATTGTTGAGGCTATGTATGGGATTGAACAACCTTGGGGAGAGATGCACCATAGATCACATTTCCTCCCTAAGCTTGATCGTTTAGAGTGTGATGACTTTAGGGTGATTCTGAGCGAGAAAGTTGGTCGCCCCATGGTCCCATTAAGCTCTCCTAGTCAGATTATTGAAGGAAACATGGATAACCTGTCACCAACGATTCCTATCAACATTTCTTATGATCCTGCTAAGATTGAGAACGTTTACATTGGGACGAATTGTTTCCCCGATGAGATTAAGGAGTACACCTAGATTTTCAAGGAGTTTCATGATGTTTTTGCTTGTTCGTACGAGAAGATTCTAGGAATAAACCCTCGTATTGTAGAACACGAAATCAAAACCTATTCGGATGCAAAACCAGTTCAATAATGTTTACGTGCCATGAATCCTAGGAAAGCACCCACTATTAAAGCAGAGATAGAGAAATTGCTCAAAGATGATTTTATCTATCCCGTTCCCTTGATGGAGTGGATTTCAAATCCTGTTTCGGTGGATAAGAAGTAGGGAGCAATCCGTATATGCACTGATTTCCATGATTTAAATCGAGCCTGTCCTAAAGATAAGTTCCCTACACCATTTATTGATCAGATTTTGGATGAGTGTGCGGGAAGTGAGGTTTTTTCTTTTATGGATGGATTTTTTGGATATAATCAGATACATATTAATCCCGAGGACCAACATAAGACTGCATTTATTTGTCCTTGGGGAACTTTTGCATATCGAAAGATGCCCTTCAACCTTAAAAATGCCGGAGCTACATTTCAATGGGCCATGACCTTTTCCTTTCATGATCTCAAAAATATTATTGAAGTGTATTTGGATGATCTAGCTGCTCACTCTAATTTGAGAGTGCGTCATCCTTATCATTTGAGATTGGTTTTTGAAAGATGTCGTCATTACTGAATTGGATTAAATGCTCGCAAGTGCATCTTTTGTGTGAAGGTTGGTCATTTACTAGGATTCATCGTGTCAAAGGAGGGTATTAGAGTTGATCCCTTGAAGGTTGAGGAAATACTTCAATTGTCTCCCCCGCGTAACATTCGACATATTCAATGTTTACAAGGTATAGCAAAATTCTTGGGAAGGTTCGTAGTCAATTTTTCCAATTTGACTAAAGGCTTTGTTGGGTGTTTTATTGTTTAAATTAATCCACCTATTCTTTAATTATCAACCGGGGTTGGTAATATTAGAGTTGACACAAAATATATGCGAAGGTAGAGGGTGGCGTGTAAATATTTTAACAAACAAAAGATCGAAAGATCTTTCAAAATGAAAAACCAAGTCAAACTTCTAAAATGCAATTATTAAAGTATTTAAACTGAAATAAACTAAACAATTGAAAATAAGTTTTAAACTAAAATACAATCAACAGTTAACTATTCAAATGGGAAACTAGGGTACAAGGAAAACTTAACATATAAGCAACTAGAAAACTTAATAAAAGAAGCAAGTAGAAAACTTAATAAATAAAACTTAAAATGAAGCAAGTAGAAAACTTAATAAAAGAAATATCTTTAAGTTCTATCCTACAAGTTCTCTCAACAATAACACAACATAAGAGAGACAACCTAAAAACATACTGAGGAAAACACATATAACCTTAAATTTTGCATAAAAACAAACAAATCAATTCAAAAGGAATAAACACAAAACCATACAACAATAAAACAAAATCAGAAACAAAACTTAAGAATAACTTAAACTTCGTTCAAGGTAAAAGAAGTAAAGAAAAATGATAAAACTTCAATAAATAATTTAAAACAACTAAAGTTTAACTTTAATGTTAAACAAAACTATCATCTAACTATTACAATCAAAACATAATTTAGACATTCAAAAAACAAAACTAAAAACAATCTTCAAACACATAAAAAACAGTAAAAGCAGAACTAAGGGATGAATGACATACTTAATTGTGGGTCTGAAAGGGTGGTTGAATAACAAACTGAACAGGCTGTCCAAATGAAAGTCTACATAGTTAAAATGGTAAAAACTAAGCTAAATGAACTAATCTTCAGTCGAAGCCATGCAGATGTAATTCTAATGCATCGAAACAGTAAATAAACCTATTTAACAGAAAATTAACCTTAAAGTAATTCATGAACAAAAGGAATCATTGCATATTAAACTAATAAATACAATGGAAATTAACTTGCATAAACTCAAAACAGGAAAAGAAATAACAGAATTGAATCTATTCTAAATTCATAAAAACAACTTATTCTATATTCTTGAAAACAAAGACTGAAAGTAATGCTGGAAATGAAATAATTGGAAACAAAATGACTGAAAGCAAGATATGCGCGCATATAACTAATTAACTTCGAAATAAAACTAAGTTAATGTATGACATAAAACAAATAAAATAGCATTTACTATAATCTAATGGAAGCAAACTAGAAATTAAACTAGATTAGCTAAAACAGAAAAGAAACTAAGCTAAACAAATAAAATGAACCTCTGGTTGATGAGGGGCCCTCTCAGCAATCAGCGGTGATGCATGGCTAACTCCTACTTAAACGCAATCTTCAACAGAAATGCATACAACTCTTTATTCAGATGGTGGAACATATATACAAAGTTCAAGAGTAAATCACAGCAAGAAATCTTCTCCTAACTCTGCTAATTGAACTAAATTTCTAGCTAACTAAGCTCTCTCACATAGGTTTCTTTATATAATGATTTATAGGGGTGAGAAATTCGACCCTTTAGTGGTCGACTCCTCTCTAAATTTAGTCGAATATAATGGAATTTAACTGATCACAAGCCAACACATAAGCATCTCCCTTCTTCAGTGCAAACAGTCTTCAAAGGTGGTGCACAAGCTTCTCTTCAGCGTGAACGATTTGCAAAGGTGGCGCATGAGTTCCTTTTTGAGCGCAGCAGGCGACTGATGGTGAACATAGGAGAATGCAGGCGAATCTTCTAGGGTGTGATTTGAATGCATCAATCCAGTGCGTAGATGGTTGATGTGGTGGAGAACAAAGGAGAACGTAGGATGTCAAGTGTCTAGAACACAGCTCCAATGACCAGACGCGTGGATAACCAGATCGTTTGCAGACTGTTCCAATTTTTTAATTCCAGGAGTTAATTCTTAGCAGCACGCAGTCTGATGGGTGATCTGGCCAGAGTGCTGAACGGAAGGCTGGGACGTGAGCTGGATACACTAGGCATCGATCTAGGGTGAACAGAGTGTATATCTACTGGCGTGCTTCAGGATTGGAGTCTACAACAACACCTTTCAAAATTTGGCAAACCACCAGCGAGTTTCACCCAACGGGATGGATGACGAGCTGGACGTTGAGCTGGATATGCTGTGCGAAAAGCAGGCTGAATGTGTTTTGCATATTAACTTGGCCCAAAAGGATTATAAAATCTGCAAACTATTATACAAACAAATTAATACATCAAATGAGTTTTAATAATGTTATTTTTAATTAAAAAACCATAAAAATGATAATAATAAAATAATTTTATATAAACTTTAAAAACACTCATACCTGAGGTTGAATAATGATCTGCGTGTCATAAAATATACAAAAGATAATAAAATATGTGGTTAAATGAGTAATTTATTTGCAAAAAATGATAACAAATCTAGGACCAACATTCCCCCAAACCGGAGAAATGCCAGGTCCCACTAAGAATAAAGAAAGAAAAAACAATTTAGGAAGAAGCCGAACTAGCAACTGACTTCAACTTGGCAGATGAAGAAGGTAATTTAAACTTCACTCTGTTAACCTGTAACTTAAAAATAGCATATCTTTCATGTCACACATTTATATGAAAATAACTTTATTGAGTTTTCAACAGTTCTTAGGTTCAAAATAATTTTATAATTTATAAAGTTTTAAAATTAATTCAACCATGTCCAAAGTAAAACTTTGGGCAGGTTGAATATATAACACAAAAGCATAGATTGCATTTTGAATAACAAAAAGATTGATCATTTTATGCATGACTAGGTAAGAGGATAGAATTATTAACAGTGAAATAGAAGTAAAAACTATTTGCCCCAAAACAAAATGTAGTTAGCAAATTTAATCATAAGTACTATAATATCACCATTTTTCTCATATCTCTTATTTGATATTTTATTTGCCTTCATTGGATTCTTCATATGGTAAGACCATATTGAATTTTGCTGTAAAATATGCTTCAAGCTATAACCAACTTCCACTGTTTACATTCCTGAAAATACTTATCATTTGTTAGAGATAAATAGATTTGTTATAAAAAACAAAAATAACCTAATTTTTCAAATCAAATCCATCTTCCCCCAAACCAAAGAGATGTCGTGTCCTCAAGCCATACAGAGAGAAGAAATGATTGTTCCAAAAAAAATAGGAAGAATGCTAGCATGCTGTTAATTTGTTGTAAGGAAACTAACTAGCAAATGGAAATGGTTCAGAAATGTATATTCATGAAAATAAAACAGTGCTTAGAAAAGACCATGTAAAATGAGAATATTATAATTAAAATAATACCATAAGAAAAAACTATCCATCCATGCCTCATTGTAAAGACATCCTTTCATCATCAAGTATTTCAAGTGTACCCCAGAGTGTGTGAGATTTACAGCTATGGGTCCCATTTCTAAGATAATGACATCTTAGATATATGCGGAATTAGGTGGCCGAGGCAAAGTCAACTTAGAGCCATTCTCAAATGACATTATAAACAATTGGCCATGACATAATTTTTTGAAAAAAATTCATATATTATCACTATTTTACGAACTATGTGCATAGTGGTGTATTAACCAGATCTCATTTACCAGATAATTTCCCGCTTCCAGCAGGCCTGTTCAGTACCTCGATGGGTTTTTCTTGGTACCATGCAAGCATATCCCCACTGCTAGTGAGCCTGTTTAGTACCTCGATGGGTTTACTTGCATTTATCGAGCTTCCTGTTGTAAGGTTTTTACTTAGCATTGACCTGCTTCCAGCAGGCCTGTTCGGTACCCCGATGGGTTTGCCTTGTATAATGATATTAAAGATATGGAAGTCGATTGGTACTAGAGTGTGTTAAGTCCTGCTAAACACATAATTCAATTTTTTCAAAATAAAGTTATATGTAATTTCATAATGGCCAGACTCATAAAACATGTCAAAAGAGAATAACTAAAAGTTGTTCTTTAACCTAACAATCTTTCTTCTTTATATAATAAAGTAATGTTCCCCACAGATAAAAATTCCACTTACTTTCGAGTTATCACCAAAATACTCAAGAGAGAAGTTTTGATAACAAGTATAGGAAGAAATTAGTAAATCATAGGTAAAAAATAAGGATGTGGAAAATATGATAATGAAAATAGGTCTTATCGAGCAACTATTTAAAAGAATAAATCATAAATATACATGTCTGAATCAAAATACCAAGAACTATATGAATCATAACAGAAATGGTTAAGTATGATATACAAAGGATTGATATATAAATTTATCCGTATAAGCTGCAAATTTTGAAAGTACCCCAAAAAGATTAAAATACCTTATGAGTATTTAGCATACTTTCCTTGTCCAAGTAATATTCTGTTAGCTGCTCATAGAGATAATATATATGTAATCAAACTGCAAAACCACTTGTTAGATGATTCAATTTATTCATAAATACATAAAAGAAAAAGAGTCATGTGTAAACAACCTATTAGAAATGACTCTTATTTAATCAAAGAAACAAGCACATATTTACATATATATACAAGTGATAATAACCCAAAATATTTTTCAAGGATCAGGATGAAGAGGAATAGCTTCCCCTTCAACTAATTCCATTTCATTTTTCTGAAAAACATTTTGTATGATATCCTGTTTAGATGTTGGTTGGTGATAGAGCCTAAGTCTATGTCCATTTACTACAAAGGAAATTTCTAAGCCATCAATTGTTTTAATTTTTACTGATCCATTGTCAAAAGCTGTAACTACTTCATATGGACCCATCCAACGGGTAGTTAATTTCCATTTAAAATTTTTAAACCGTGAATCGAATAGTAGTTCCCAATCTCTAATATTAAATTGATTTTTCTTAATAAATTTATCATGCCATGTTTTTCATTGATTCTGTATTAACATTGTTCTTTGAAGTGCATCTTGTCTAATTTTGTCTAACTCATTGATCTGCAATATTTGTTGTTTCTGTGCTTCATCCAAACTCATGCCTAATTGTGCTGCCATACGAAAAGTTTTAACTTGAAATTCAATAGGTAAAAGGACTTGTTTTCCATACACTAAATCATAGGGGGTATGTCCAGTAGTGTTTCTCCATGTTATCCTATAAGCCCATAAAGCCTCTGGGAGTCTATCTACCCAATCTTTATGATGTAAGTGAATGGTGTTAGTTAAAATAGCTTCTAATACTTTATTAGTTGATTCTACCTAACCATTAGCCTGAGGGTGGTAAGGTGAAGATTTGCAATGTCGAATGCCATATTTGGTAGTAAGTTCTTTCATTAATTTAGAAGTAAACTAGGTACCTTGATCTGTGACAATTTCTCTAGGTACAACAAACCGGGTGAATATTTCTTCATATATAAATTATACCACTAATTTCTCTGTGGCTCTAAATAAATCTTTAGCTTCTACCCACTTGGTGACATAGTCCGTACAGACTAAGATATATTTCTTTTTATGAGACATGGGAGAAATTGGTACTACAAAATAAAGATCCCATTTCTCAAAAGGTTTAATCATAACTTGGGGTTGTAAAGGAATTTGATCAGATGACGTAGATCTACCCATTCTTTGGCAACTATCGCATCCTTTAACATATTTGGCAGCATCCTTAAAAATGCTTGGCCAATAATAACCAGAATGTAAGACTTTATATGTTGTCCTCTTATCAGAAAAATGTCCTCCACATGGTCCGTCATGGTATGCATGGAGGATTTATATCATTTCATCCTCCTCCACACATCGTCGAATAATAAGATTGGGACCAGTGCGGAAGAGATCGTTATCAACCCAATAATAATTAGAACTATGAACTATAATATGACGCTTCTCATGCAAAGACAAATGGCTTGGTATTTTCCCAGTTGCTATATAATTGGAAATATCCACAAACCAAGGGGTTTGAACAGATACATCAAATAGATGTTCATCAGGAAAAGTGTCATCAACTGGTTTAGTACTATCTTCATGTTGAATCCGGGAAAGGAAATATTCTACGAGATTCTCTTTACGAGGTTGGTCAATGACAATACTATTAAATTATTGCAATAAAAGAAGCCACCGGGTCACTCTACCAATGGTAATTGGTTTATTCATTAGAAATATAATGGAGGAGTGATCGGTATGCACAAAAACTTCATAACCTGTGATATAATGGAGAAATTTATTAATAGAATAAACTACTGCCAAAAATTCTTTTTTAGTAACAGTATAATTTAATTTGGAAGGGGTCAAATTTTTGCTAATAAAATAGATGGCATAAGGTGCTTGTCCTTCTTTTTGGCCGAGGACTCCTCCTATGGCCGTATCAGAGGCATCAATAGATATGTGAAAAGGAAGGGACCAATCAGGACCCCTAAGTATTGGTGCCACTGATAGTTTAGCTTTTAAGATCTCCAAAGCATTTTGACAAGATTCCGTCCACTAGAATTTTGAGTCCTTTGTAAGTAACTTAAACATTGGTGTAGCTATTTTAGTAAAATTTTCAATAAAGTGGCGGTAATAGCATGCATGACCAAGGATTCTTCTTACCTCTTTCTGAGTTTTGGGAGAGGGAAGGCCAACAATTACTTCGATCTTTGCAGGGTCTACCTTAATTACTTGGGAAGAAACATGGTGTCCCAAAACTATACCTTCTGTCAGTAACATTTTACATTTTTCATGACTAAGGGATAAATTCGTTTCTTGACATCGGATCAAGACCTTCTCGATTTTGTCAAGGGCTTCTTGAAAAGTATTACCATAGGTCGTAAAGTCATCCATGTATAACTCCACACAGTCATGTATAAGATCGAAAAATATTCCTAAGACTGCCCGCTGGAAAGTGCCAGGTGCATTACATAAGCCAAATGGAAAAACTCAATAAGCATATGTTCCCCAAGGGCATGTAAAAGTGGTTTTGTCTTGATCTTCTGGTGCTATTAAAATATGGTTGTAACCACTATAACCTTCAAGAAAGGAAAAATGTTGTTTACCTGACAAAGTATCTAATACTTGATCGATAAAAGGTAAATGAAAGTAGTATTTAAGTGTAGCTTTGTTTAATTCTCTAAAATCAACACAAATACGCCATTTCCCTGTAACTTTCTTCAGAACTACTACTAAAGGAGATACCCATTTACTATCGGAAATAGGATAGATGAAACCAGCAGTGAGGAGTTTTTGTAATTCTTCTTTTATTATATCCTTTAAAGCAGGATTCATCCTCCTCCGTGGCTGCCTTACATGTGACGTGCTTGGATCCATATAAATATGGTGAATACAAGTATCGGGGTGTATATCCTTCATATCGGTGTATTCCCATGCAAATTCTCCAGCTATTTTCTTAAGAACTTTAAGCAGCTATGCTTGTTGGTTTTCACTTAATCTGGCGTTTATATGTAAGAATTTTTGAGGGCCAACCTCACAAGGTATGGTATATGGTCCTGTATGCTCTTCAATTGTGAAGACACAAGGTGTTTCTGTAAACATTGATAGAGCCATATTCTCTTGAAACTCATCTCCAAAAATCTGATCGAGTTGAGCAAAGGACTGATGGAAATATGTACAATTTCTCGAAGAGACAAACTGGTTTAATACATTCTTAGTGGTCTAATCCTGAAGTGACAAAGAAAAATCACTAGGAAGGGAGAGATCATCAAAGTCTTCATTCCCAAAAGAAAAATTTAACCACCATGAATTTTCAGTTATTGGTTGTGTTGGGGGGTATAAAACAATTCTTTGTGTGGACAACCAATTGGAAATAGTCATCTCTCCATCCCTACATCCTATAAAAGCATTTACAATAGCTAACCATAGTCTTCCCAAGCTAATAGGATGTCCTTTAGAAGGATCCTTTGAATCTACGACCATAAAGTCAATAGGGTATTCCCATGAAGCTACTAATACAACAATGTCATCTAGGACTCCAACGGGTTTTACCATAGTGTGGTCTGCTAGTTCTAGGATGGAAGGGGTGGGTCGAAGAAATTATACTAACTGTAAAACTTCTAAAACTGTGGTGGTCATCATGTTAACAACAGACCCTAAATTGATTAATGTATTCTCTATGGCGGTGTTGTTTATAATTATAGTTACTACTGGGGCTCCTGGATTTGTATATTTTGCAATCCGGGACTGAATCGTCATACATTCAAACATTTCTCCTATAACATGAAGTGTGAGAGGGTTCTTTTGCTTCTTTCCAGGGCATTTAATACAAAGCTCTTTTATTACCTTACTATAGATTGGTATATATTTAATAGCTTGTAATAGAGGGATTTTAATACAAATGTTTTTTATTTCATTCAAAATGTTATACTCTGGATGAACTACATGTCTTTCTATTGCTAATATTTCTGGAAATGGAGGAATTCTTTGCTCTTGAATAGTCTCTTATGGAGGATGGGTGTCTACTGGAACCTTTGGAATGTTCACATCCTCCAAGATAGCATCATTCATGAGTTCACTTAAATCTTCTTCTTCGTCATTTGGTTCCTGAATGATGACTGATGACTTGGGTTTATTATTCACAACTCTTCTTGATCGTAATTGAATTTCATGTACATGTATAGTCGAGATAAGGTATGAGGGAAGAGTTTGCAACTCAATGCTGTTAAGAGCTTGAGTTAGTTTATTATTATGGTTAGGTATCGGCTATGCAGGTAATAATGTCGGTCGAGGAGGATTTGCATTCTGAAAGTGATGAGGTTGTTTATGTGATAAAAGGAACTGGAGGTACAAATCCAGGCGGCATTTGCTGGAAATTTGTTTGATTATGAGGATAAAGATGATTAGGTGCAGGGACAGATTGTGGCTGAGGATATGGTTGTCCTCTCCATCCTTGTGACAAATATTTATGTTATGGAAATTGAGGAGGAGGATACTGAGGTGGCCAATTCTGCCAGCTAGAATTGTTCTATTGTTGAGGTGGTTGATACGGAGGATAATAGAGTGGAGGTTGTGGTGGAAAGTTTGGATATGCTAGTTGATCTCTATGTTTCCAAGGAGGTCTCCTAGATGTTTCAACTACATTCCCACTCTTATAGATGGCTTGCAACGCAGGAAAGGATGGGCAGTTATCTGTTGGATGCTCTTTCGTACAGATGTGACATATAGAGATATTGTTTAATGGACATTCCATTTGGGGATGTTTAGTTCTACATCTTGGATGCTCTTCTGTACAAATGTGATATATAGAGATGTTGTTAAATGAACTAATCTTCAGCTGAAGCCATGCAGATGTAATTCTAATGCATCGAAACAGTAACTAAACCTATTTAACAACAAATTAACCTTAAACTAATTCATGAACAAAAGGAATCATTGCATATTAAACTAATAAATAAACTGGAAATTAACTTGCATAAATTCAAAATAGGAAAATAAATAACAGAATTGAATCTATTCTAAATTCATAAAAACAACTTATTCTATATTCTTGAAAACAAAGTCTGAAAGTAATGTTGGAAATGAAATAATTGGAAACAAAATGACTGAAAGCAAGCTATACGCGCATCTAACTAATTAACTTTGAAATAAAACTAAGTTAATATATTACAGAAAATAAATAAAAAAGCATTTACTATAATCTAATGGAAGCAAGCTAGAAATTAAACTAGACTAGCTAAAATAGAAAAGAAACTAAGCTAAACAAAGAAAATGAACCTCTGGTTGATGAGGGGCCCTCTCACCAATCAGGGGTGATGCCTGGCTAACTTCTACTTAAATGCAATCTTCAACAGTAATGTATACAACTCTTTATTCCGATGGTGGAATAGAAATACAATTTTCAAGAGTAAATCATAGCAAGAACTCTTCTCCTAACTTTTCTAATTGACTGATTTTCTAGCTAACTGAGCTCTCTCATAGAGGCTGCTTTATATAATGATTTAAAGGGGTGAGAAATTAGACCCTTTAGTGGTCGAATGCTCTCTAAATTTAGTTGACTATAATGTAATTTAACTTATCATAATCCAACACATAAGCATCTCCCTTCTTTAGTGCAAACAGTCTTCAAAGGTGGTGCACGGGCTTCTCTTCAGCATGAACGATCTACAGAGGTGGTGCATGAGTTCCTTTCTAAGCACAGTAGGTGAATGATGGTTAATAGAGGAGAACACAGGAGAATATTCCAGGTTGTGAGTTGAATGCATCAATCTAGCACGTGGGTGGTTGACATGGTGGCGAACAAAGGAGAACACAGATTGGCAAGTATCTAGAACACAGCTCCATCACTAGACACGTGGATAACCAGATTGTTTGCATATTGTTACAATGTTTTAATTCCCGGAGTTAATTCTCAGTAGTACGCAGTCTGATGGGTGATCTAGATGGAGTGCTGAACGAAAGGCTGGGACGTGAGCTGGATACATTAGGCGTTGACCTAGGGCGAATGGAGTGTCTATCTGGTGTCGTGATTCAGGATTGGAGTCTATAGAAACACCTTTTGACATCTGGCAAACCACCAATGAGTTTCATGCAACGGGATGGATGACAAGTTGGATGCCGAGCTGGATATGATGTGTGAAAAGCAGGCTGAATGTGTTTTGCATATTAACTTGGCCCAAAAGGATTATAAAATATGCAAACAATTATACAAACCAATTAATACATCAATTGAGTTTTAATAATGTTATTTTTAATTAAAAAACCATAAAAATGATAATAATAAAATAATTTTATATAAACTTTAAAAACACTCATACCTGAGGTTGAATAATGATCTGCGGGTCATAAAATATAGAAAAGATAATAAAATATATGGTTAAATGAGTAATTTATCCACAAAAAATGATAACAAATATAGGATCAACAGGCTTCATGTGTTTGTTGAAGAAAGACACCCCTTTTTATAGGGATGAGCGAGCCTAGGATTCTTTCTATGTTCTTAAGAAATCCTTGGCATCGACCCCCATGCTTAGTCCACCGGAATATATCCGTGAATTGTTGATTTATGTGGCCATGTCTGAAGAGATGGTTGGTATGGTATTGGTTCAATAGGATGAGGAGCTCCATGAGAATGTCATATACTATCTTAGCCGAAACCTTAATGATGCAAAACTTTGTTATACCCATGTTGAGAAGCTAGCCTTAGCCACCATCCATGTGGTTCAACATTTGAGGCATTACATCCTCCTTCACCAAACTTTGGTCATAGCTCACATCAATCCATTTCAATTCGTCCTCACAAGAAGGATGATTGGGGGAAAGTATAATAAATGGATTGCCATATTACAAGAGTTTGATCTCGAATTTATTTCAGCAATGTCTAAGAAATAATTAGTTTTTACTGAGCTTATATCGGATTTTCCAAATTTGGATGAAGAAGAGGTTCATGAGTATTCTCTTGTTGATGGGAATATCTTTCTCATCTCAACCATGAACCCTTGGTACGGGGATATTATTGTTTATTTGCAAATATTGAAGGTTCCTACTCACCTCTCATGTGATGAGCATTGAAGACTACATCACATAGTGAAGAACTACCTCACAGTGGATGATACTTTATATCATCATGGGGTTAATTCCATTTTAGGTCATTTCCTAAATCATGAGTAGGCTGAGGCCGTGCTTAATGATTTCCATGGAGGGGCATGTGGTGGTCATTTATTTGGGCTCTCTACAACTCAATTTTTTTTGAGAGAAGTTTATTTTTGGCAGTCCATATTTAAAGATTGCATTAATGTGGTCAAGATGTGCCACCCTTTCTAGGTGTTTGCATGGAATTTGCACTTGCATCCTACCCCTTTGCATCCTATTATCACCGTCGGTCCCTTCACCAAGTGGGGGGTTGAATTTATGGATTGTAACCTAGCTTCGGCTGGGGGACACCATCATATTATTATGGCTATTGATTATTTCATGAAATGGGAAAACACTATTCCCAACATCAAATTCGATGGTGAAACAACCACACATTTTGTATTTAACCAGATTATCACCCGGTTTGGAATTTCGAGAGAGCTTGTCAATGACCATGGCAGGCACTTTCATAATAAAATGATGGAAGAGCTGTCTTCAAATTCAGGGTATAAGAAAAAGAATTCCTCTTCTTATTATCCTCAAGTGAATGGACAGGTTGAAGCAGTGAACAAGTCACTTAAGTCCATTCTCCAACGAACCATCACACAGAGCAAGAATAATTGGCATATCATGTTGTATCCTGCTTTGTGGGCCTATTGAACTATGGTTAAGACTACCACCAATTTTTCTCCCTACCATCTTGCAAATGGGGTGGAGTCGATATTACAGGTTGAATGTGAAATCCCTTCATTGAAGCTAGTTGTGGATATTTTACTAGAGACTTTCGCATTGGAAGAACATCTGGTCCACTTGGAGCAACGTCGAGATGCTTTAGTGGATTTTTAGGTTAACAAGCATTGCGTTAAGGTCCAATACAACAAGTTTGTCCGTCATAGGAGGTTTAGTGAAGGTGACTTGTTCCTTTTGTGGGATCAAGCTAAGGAACCCTTGGGGCAGGAAATTTCAACCCGATGTGGCATGGTCCTTATGTGGTTAAATGTGTCTTAGAGAAAGGAACCTATGAGTTGGTGGATTGTGAAGGGACGGCCTTGACAGAGCCAAGAAATGGTCTCTATCTTAAAAAACACTATGCATGATATTCAACTAGGGATGAATTTTGTTTTTATTGTACATTTTTTCATTGCATAGTTAGGTCTTCTTATAGTGATTGGGTTTGTTTATTAGCTCTCGTTTTTTATGGTAGATGTCGATGGAGTCTTTTGTTTACATAGGATTCATTGATGGTGCTAGCCACGATACTCAAAACTCAGCTTCGACTGCTTGGGTGATCTATACTCCTACGGGTCAAGTGTTGTCTTCGGAAGGCATATGTTTATGGCCTTTGTCAAAGAATGTTGCTAAATATAGTGTCATGATTGAGTTATTACGGGATTCCATTTCACATGGTGTTCTTTCTCTTGAGGTACGTCTTGATTCACAGTTAGTGGTCTCACAAATTAATGGCTTGTATCGTGTAAGGGATTCAACATTGTTACAAATATTCTTGCGTGTAATATTACTTGAATGACAATTTGAGAGCATAACATACATTCCAACAAATTTTAATCAAGTTGTTGATTCATATGCTAACTATATACTAGATTGGAATTTGTTTCACAGACCATAAGCATTTCACAAACACATTTTACACATGTAAATAGAATAATAATCGATCATCATAAATATTTTTCATTAAGTCCAAAAAATGTGACGTCATAATACATAAGTGTCATATACACAATTGGGGCTTCTGAGCCACCAAAATATACTACACGGTTATACAAAAATATACACCTAGGTCTCTAAGCCTGAGGTGGAGCAGGGTGCTGATCATGGTAGCAGATCATGGCTCTAGCTAGCCCATGAAATAATCAAACCCATTCCCATGGTACACCAACCACCTGGCGCTGCATAGCCTCAGGCAAGTCCTTGACTTGTGCCATGGGAACCCTGTGTGTCAAGCAAACAAAGATTGTGTGAATACTTTGGAGCACCCACTTTGCATCCACACCCATAATCATATCGCCTCTTCCCCTCCATCAATGATGAGGAAATCCTTCTGGTCGTCATGGTCCCACATTTGCATGTACATGGTAGAGTTTCATTATGTGTTGTCACACCAAAAACATGTCTTTTGATTTCATATATCAAAAAATAAAATAAAAAATTAATAAATTAAAAAACAAAAGTGAGTTGGGATTCATTACCAATGTCTCCATATGTTGATCCTGGTGGTAGGCGCATATTTGGATCTCCACGGAAGTCTATCCCTACATAGGGGTAGTCGTCTATGGTGATGATCTGTCTCTGCCACCAGAAGAAGAAGTCTGCTAGATAGGGGTTAGACACCCTTCGCCCTCCCAGTCTCTGCATGACATGGGCCCAACGTAGTTGAATCAGATCCTTGACTCTATGTGGAGTGATGTCAAGTCTAGGGCTTAGCCCCGATACGCTCTCAAAAAAGAATGCACTCAGTATGCTGCTGAACCCAAAGTTCTCTACCCTGCCCACCTTGCAGTCACTGAGTTGTTGCTTCATGTTTCTAAGCTTCGAGGTACTCCAGTCATATATTGTAGGTTGCATGCACTCTACTGCATAGAAAATAATTGGCCTTGAGGCCTGATCAAGTGATACTAGCCCTGCGATCCTGCCCATTTCCAATAGTATGGATTTGAGCCCCAGGTTATGAATGGCATTTGTTGGGATTTGACTCCCAACCTTCTCTGTATCAGGAAGGCAATACATGTTAGGATTATAATGAGCAATACAATATAATAATGAGCAATAAATAAACATTATCACAAGCAACCACATATAGACACACAATATACCCTGGAAACCCCATGCAGGGAAAACCAACACCAATGAAGATCTTCATTACATGGCCAAAACCGGCCATCTTGGCCAAGCGAGCTAGTCACCACTCACCTCCAGGCCATTTTACAATGGAGCCTCCTCAAGCCTTATAAAGGCTTAATCACATGAAATACCATGGGACAATACCATGGGCTACAACAAACCATGTGCCCAAACCATGTGCTAGACCTAAGCACCTTTGAATCAATCTCGAGTCAAGGTTAACCCTAACAATCCCCCCTTTAAAATTGACTTGAAGTAATCACCAACTCCCCTCAAAGTTTTATCGAGGAATCTCACATACACCCCCCTATCACCTAGGTCTATCTCTCAACTTTACCAGTGAGTTACCAGGGGTATGCATGCCTTACCAGGTCTTACAACCATATGCCCATTTACATGCAAAATGCTCCATTACATTTTTTTTTCATGTGTCTTCATGGTGACTATACCATCACCATCCGTTACTTCATCCTCTTGCTTTTCATACTCGCTTTCTTGCTTGTCCTTCTCTCCGACGCATCTAGTAGTTCTGACTCTAGCGATAGCTCCATGTTGCAGCCGCAACTACCCAAACTACCTCTATTTGCACACTTGTACACCTATCCTTGCCTCACGCTGCCACTTCTATGTCTATGCTCACAGGTTCCTTCCCATCGACCATCACCAGATGTGTTATCTCGCAACATCTACTTGCAGCGTCCTCCTGCAACCTCTCCCGTGGGTTCACAAATTCTCATGTGACCCCTTTCAAGCTTCACCATTTGTAGACTTTCCATGCATTGCTTCCTTTTTTCACCATTGACAGTCATCAATAGAACTAGCAAACATGATTTCCCTGATCCAAAAACTAGGGTTTATTATGTGGCCAACTGGAGGGTGGTCCCTGCTTCAACATCATGGTAGATACACACATGTGGTTTCTCTTACTTCACACGGCATGCAAGATCATGCATCGACAAACTTCATTCCGTAGACTTATTCATCATAGAGATCATTGGAAGCTTAATTCCACATTTCAAAATCACGGATCTCCAATATTCTTGACACGACTTTGACTTGGGGCTTGTAATTCTCTTCATGCCACACTTTTCTTCTTTCAAAATCACAGCCCAACATCAATCTTCACAGGTCTGTGGCCTCATCCATTTGAATGTACTGATGGCAGCACCATAACAACTACCTGCTTCGTCATGAGCAACCAAACTGCTACTTGGAAACGTTCAACAATGACAGCTCCTATTTTCATGCAACAATTCTCCTTCATGTTTTTGCTCAGTTGTGCCACTTCTCTTTCCATGACTGGACAAGATTTCTCCTCATGTGAAATAACATCCATGGACTCACTCTTTCAAATCCGTGGCTCAGCACAAATTTATGGCTCCAATCTGCACTAGTTCTGCTTTCACACACTCAACTCCAGCCATCATGTCTTTCAAGATCTCGTCTATATATCTGTGTGGCTCTCCTTTGTGCATGGTGGCTCAGCAGACACATCGGATCTCATGCAGTGACAACTTATTTTAGGCATGCAGTGATCTCATGGATCGTTCATTTAAAGTAGGTGAATTTCATTACCTAGATAGGGTCATTCTCTTATTTGTTGGACGATTTCTTCACCCTTGCCATAGAACATAGCAAAGGCACAGCGTGGCCCATCCACCAGATGAGGAAATTCCTCCAGGATCTGATTTGTGGCCTTTTGCTCCTCACACAAGCACACTAGATTTGCTTTGTGGACTCTACACCTAGAAAAAATCTTTCCTTATACACCAGATCTCTGCACATGATCTCATTATCACACCTCTTTGATGATATTCTTAGCATCCGAGGGCATTGTTAGACCTTCATTCCCTCAGGCAGATTTGATCCCTTTTGCAACGTGGTTGCGGCTAGGGTTTATTTTTTCACGTGCTGCTACCCTTTTCTTTTGGACAAAACATAACTTCACACAACCAGATTAAAAAAAATGGGCCAACCCCCACAATCTTGCACAGGAATTCACAAGTATTTGACAAGCAATTTGCTACCTTCACACAAGCTCAAGCTCACCTGTGCTATGATACCAGTTGTTAGGATTATAACGAGCAATACAATATAATAATGAGCGAGAAATAAACATTAACACAAGCAACCACATATAGACACACAATATACCCTGGAAACCCCATGCGGGGAAAACCAACACCAATGAAGATCTTCATTACATGGCCAAAACCGGCCATCTGGGCCAAGTGAGCTAGTCACCTCTCACCTCCAGGCCATTTTACAATGGAGCCTCCTCAAGCCTTATAAAGGCTTAATCAAATGCAATACCATGGGACAATACCATGGGCTACAACAAACCATGTGCCAAAACCATGTGCTAGACCTAAGCACCTTTGACTCAATATCGAGTCAAGGTTAACCCTAACAATACATAGCTATGTACTCATCTATATTCAACCCGCCTACTGGACCACGGTATTGGAGGTTCACCACCTCCCCTCATCGGGAAAAACCTGTAATAAAATATATGTCCTCAACCTCGATGTTGAGTGACATCCCATCCAATTGAAAAGATTCAGAATCCGTATCCCAGTAGTCTACTAGCATCTGGAGTAGAATTGGTTTATCCCTCAAGCTTCTAAGGCACCAAAATTTGTATAACCCACAATCCCTCAATGTTTGTTGAGCCATTAAATCTCCTTGCACTACCTCTTCAACATCACCATGTTCCCTCTCTCTCCATTCTAGCACCATCCTGCACATTTTTTTTTGAGTTTCATCAATATTTGCCTTTGAAAATCACCTTTACGGCCCTATACACAACTATTTTTGAAATAGCCATGTATGTACGTGAGTATCGTGGTCTTTTTCATGTATAACCATTCCTTTACACAGAAAAAGACCCGATTTCTGCGTGGGCCGAAACACATATCTTGGGATGGCCTAAGTAAAAGGGTTGAGCATTAAAATTTAAAACTTTTGCATGAAAGAGAAAGAGGGGGGCATGGGGAATTACCTGGACCAAATGTGGAGTGATTTTGTCAGATGATGCTCTTGGAATCAGATCTTGAAATTCTGGACACAAATGCAATATAGTGGGTGAATTTTCAAAATGGTATGAAATTTTTTATTTTTTCACTATTTTATAGAATCTTTTTTGAAAATTTTACCCATTTTCTTTAGTTTTTGACCATTTTTGACCATTTTGGACCGTTTGGACTAATATGATGTTGTAGGATCCCGTTTTGAGTGCGGTTTGACTGAGAATTTGACTCGTTCATGTCTATTACATGTATCATTTCTAAACTAGCATATAGGTTAAAAATTCACATCTGCTTGCATTTTTCATGACCTTATGACCGTTTCATCTTAACCTTAGGTACGAACCCATTCCATGATGTCACAAAACCTTCATGATGATTTTAGAAGTGGCGTTGTGTGAATGGTAGAGCTTTCCCATACATGGGTTCCCTAGTTAGATCCTTTATTGCATTTGGTTCCCATGCTGACATTTCACCTTTAGGGTGTGGGAGTCCCTTTTTTAGTCCTACCATGTCCTTGAGCAAGAGCTTCATACTCCTCTTGAACTTTATGCTAGACATTTCCCTTAGGAATCCCTTGTATATATCAACTTGTAATTGCATTTTCATGAGTTTTTCTTTTCTTCTTGAGCATTTTTTCGACTCCCTGACTTTGAGTTATCAGCCATATAGCCTGAGCTTGTCTCATGTCTAGCCAAGAAGATCCTTTTTACATATATTTTGTAGCTTGATCATCCATTTTACCGGGAGGAGACCTTTCCTGAGTGTCATTATCTTGCACATATATCCTTGCATTGAGCATAGGCATGTTCCACTCCTTGGAACTAGTTTTCTTGCCACCTGACACTCGTCTCCTCCTATATTTGTACTATAAATCACTTTTATTCTTTTTCAAGCTTTTCAAAATATCCAAAAAAGTCCAAAAAACATAAAAAAACAAAATGCAGGATAGGAAAAGATGTTATCTTTGGGAGCGGTTGAGCATGTCACCTTCGAACAGAGCACTGTATATCACATCCATTGGTTGGGTTATTAGTTTGACTTTAGGAGCTATACTTGTTACTCTGAGTTTATCTCCACCGACTGGTTAAGCTTCTAGTCCCTATGGATCCTCTATTGATGCCTCCTATGTCACAGAGATGTCCCAGTTTGCATATCAAGTCCATATTTCCTACCTTTCGATCACCATTCACCTTATGCTCTTATTCAAAGGAAGTTGAAGCCTGCGTTGGCCATTCCTTAGTTATCCTGACTTTGCATGTCAGCCATTCCTGGTACTATTACTAGTTCGTACACATATTTTTCGTGTTCTTCCACATTATACAGCGTTGCAGAGTACCTCATGTTGGTTGATGGGGGATGTCTTAATGCCCTCCTTCCAGCAGATTCCATTCCATCGACATTAGATCATTTATTTTGAAATAGGAGTCTAAAGTCCTTTGATTTCCTTGAGACTTACAATCATCAGTGGTAGGTTCTCTTGCCATCAATAGTTTTGGGAATACATCAATGTCCCTTAATTAATGGATTCTTCCAAGTGTTCGACCTAAACACATCTATTCACACTTGTTAGATTTCACTTCGTACCTTGATTCCCATTTTCATTATCGGTGGGTGATCTCGTGTCTGTTAACGATATACATCAATGACTGATAATTAGACGATGGACTACTATGTTCGACCTCGACACAACTATTCACATAGTAGGACATGTACTCATAGTGTTTTGTGTATAATACCTTCTAGCTTGGTGGAATTCCATATATGCTACTTCCTTGATCGTGTCAGTGTTCATGAGATTTCAGCTCTCGTGATTTGATTCCAGTGTATATTAGATATCTTCAGCTACTATGGAGATCTTGATCCATTGTATATCTTCAGCCATTATGGAGATCTTAATCTATTGTACATATTCATCCACTTTGGATATTCTGATCTATTGTATATTGTACGTGGCGATGACCACATATGACACATTTTGTATATCATTCCTATTCAAGGCCATTGTACTCTTATGTATCTGAGACTGCTCCATGTATTTGTAGTCGCATGTAGATATTTATCATTGTATTGTAATGATGAGTGGCTGGTTCTTCCACCTGGGTCTTCATTACTCCACTTCTGGGATGGATTTTATAATGTATTTCGACCATCATGTTACCCCTCTGACCTCACACATTAGGAGGAATCTCCTACAATTGATTTTACCACACATGGTAGATCACATATTTATGGCCTCCCTTGTCCCTCTACAGACTCTTTGAACCCCATGGAATTGTATTATCCTTTGATTTTCCAAGACCATCCTTTAAAAATCCCTGTTTATGGCTCTACACGAATTTTAACCTCATACTTACGTGTACATGTGAATTTTGACCTCAAACCTGCGTACATCGGGATGTGTGCATAAATCCAAATAGTTTTATATTTTTCCTCATATGAGTCTGAGCCACTTGACCCTTGGCCTTACAAATGCCTTGAGAACGCTTGGATTCGACCCTCCATTGGCCTTTCGGAGTACTATATAAGGAACCCCTTGGATACATTGAAGAGGAGGAATTGAAGAGCAAAGAAACTATAGTCCATTATTGCCTCAATTTGCTTGTACTTGAATCTGCATCCCTTTGTCCCTTTGGAGCACTTTGTGTTCTTCCCAATATTTCATTTGTCTTGTGAGCTTGCTATAGAGAGATGGAGGATTGAGGTGGTGGAGGCCTAGGTGGAGGACTCGGTTTCTCTGGTTCGTAGACATGCCAACAAAGGTTGTCACTTTTGTAATATCTAATTTTATTATTAGAAATATCTTTTCCTGTCCAATTAATGTGCAAATGAATGAATATGGAATCCATGGATGTGTTTAATTTCTTATACATTGATGAATATACTAATGCTAGAGTAGGTCTAACACATCATTATATAGCATGCTTGTATTGTTTGCTATTGTTGAAAGCGAATTGCTAAAGCAAGCGTGAATTGGAAAAGCTCAACAGGGATCTACTTCAACCGTTCGGAAAAAGGTATGATTTGATATACCTTAGTGTTAGATGTTTGGTTTCTCTTGCATATTGGGAATTATTGATTTATGGTGTCTAGCTATCTATTGTGATACACCCCAAGCCATAGGAAGTTTCTCTCCATAATAGTGAACCTAGAAAAAACCAAATGAATCATAGAGTGGCCCAAACTCACTAACATCTCCAAATTAAGGGGATCACTCAGACTAACCGGATATATTACCGGATATTCATCCAAAATTATGCACACATAACCTCCCCCTTATCCAACCTTCTAAAAAAGAATGCATTCCAGTGGAGTGAAGAAGTAGACAAATGTCTTGAAGCATTGAAAATAATTATTTCCTCCACACCTGTACTAGCTACCCCAGACTTCTCCAAGCCTTTCATAATAGAATGTGACTCTTCAGGTTATGGTTTGGGAGAAGTACTAATGCAAGATGAGCACCCGATAGCCTTTGAGAGTAGAGAACTAAATAAACAAGAACAATTGAAATCTACATACGATAAGGAAATTTTAGCCTTTATGCATGCGTTAGAAAAGTGGCGACAGTACCTCCTAGGAAGAAAATTCATGATCTGCACAAATGACAATAGTCTTCAATACCTACTTCAATAGAAAACATTGTCCACAAAACAACAAAAATGGATAGAAAAAATCGTTGCTTTCGACATGGAAATAATACACAAAAAGGGGAAGGAAAATGTGGTCGCATGCGCACTCTCTAGAAAACATGAGGACATGAACTCTTATTTCGTTTTAGTCATAATTCCAAAATGGATAGATGAAATATGAAGCAAGTATTCCAAGGACCTAGAAACAAGCACTACAATTCACAATCCCAATCATGACTCCAAGTTTTAATGGAAAAATGATATCCTTTCGTATAAAGGGAGGATTTATTTAAAATCAAACTCTAAATTCAAGGCTAAGGTAATGAAGGAATCCCATGATTCACCAGCTGCAGGACATGTGGGATTCTTCAAATCTTATTATAATGCAAGAAGGTCATTTTTCTAGAAGGGAATGCAAAAAGATATCCTACGATATGTGGTAGAATGCGAAAAATTCCATAGGAACAAAAGTGCAAATATTTTAACCCCAGGTTTACTCCACCCCATACACATACCAAACCAGAAATGGGAAGAGATATCAATGGAATTCATAGATGGGTTACCTCCGTAAGAAGGAAAATAAAAACTCTTTGTAGTGGTCAATCGATTAACTAAATTTTCACACTTCATGGCAATAAAAAAACAGACATGGAAAAACAAATTGCAGATATATTTTGCAAGAATATCTACAAATTACATCCCAAAAGTCATCGTCAACAACATAGATGCAAAATTTAATGGAAAATTTTGGAGGGAATTTTTCAAACAAGAACATCACTCAATATGAACTCAACTTACCAAACCCAAACATATGGTTAGACTGAAGTCGTAAATAAATGCTTAGAATCCTATCTATGTTGTTTCGTAACAGATAAGCAAAACCATGGTCTCAATTGTTACACCTAGCAGAATGGTGGTACAATTCAACGTACCACACCTCCGCAAAAATGGCCCCTTCCAATATTTATATGGGTATGAACCTCTATATTGGAAGGAGTTAGTTCTAAACAACACTAATGTTCCATAAGTAAGGAACCAACTAGAGAAATCTTAAAAAACAATTGAATTACTCAAGGATAACTTAGGCACAGCACAAAACCGTATGAGGCAACAAGAAAATCAATGCAGAAATGAAAGATAATTTGAAGTAGGAGATTGGGTGTTTGTAAGACTCCAACCCTATAAACATGTATTTCTTAAATAAGGAGGAAAAAACAAGTTGGCCCCAAATTTATATGGACCATACCATATCACCAAGAATATTAGTCAAGTTGTGTATAAATTACAATTACCTGATAAAAGTCATATCCACAATTTCTTCCATGTATAATGTCTCAAAAAAATGTTGGGGAAACATCAAATGGTTTAAACAATACTTCCTATGTTATATGAAGAAGGAAGGGTCATTTTGGAACCAAAGGCAACCATTTCAACCAGATAAAGAAGATTTCATTCTCGTACACTCAAGGAATATCTCATTAGGTGGAAATGTTTTCCAGATAAAGATGCATCATGGGAGACAGAACAATTTTGTCAACAATATTCGTCTTTACCCTTGATTTGAGGATAAAGAGTTCTAAAAGACGGCGACAATGTTGTGTATATAAGTGTTTAAGAACAAATAATTTAAATATTAAATGTAATATTACTTAGCTAATCATAGGGTCACACCATTCCATTGAAACGACATGTTTAGACCTATAAAAGGTCTTCTCTCTATTGTAAAAATCATCATTCAGTTATTACTATTAATTGTGGATATTTCGAGTTTTTGTGGGTTTCGATTACATTCGATCCAACTACCCAAAGTACTATTAGTTCCACCTTATTATTGGAGTAGTGACCTGGACCATATTTGATTAAAATATGCATCTCTTCAGATATATAAAGGACTGCACCAGACCCCCCCAAGGGTGGATCTCGTTGGCTTGCTCCATCTATGAATTCCCATGGAATTATTTTATCTATACTTGGATTTTTTATTATTCATATCATTTTCTTCTTATCCTCATTTTTATGCTCCCTTGATCACTGCAAAATCATCACACTGGTTATCTCTGTTGGAATTTTTTGATATTGAAATATGGATAAATTTCTAGCCCACCAAATTCCATAAAAATATAGTGAGGGAAATGAATCGTAGCTTTGTACCATGGGGTTTGTCCATCAGATTCTATAGTATTTTACTGGAGAGGTTTCCAAAGGAATATCCATTTCACTCAGATATTTTGTGGCCACGTTCTACATAAGGGAAAGAAACAAATACGTGACTATATGTTTCACAGTTCGTTTGACACAACACACACCAACTTGGGCCTGCCTAGCCACATTTCAATAAGTTTTCCTAGGTTAGCAGTTTGTTATTCAACACTAGCCAAAGAAATATCTTCTCCTTTAGTGGTCCCGTTGTTTTCCATACAGTGTGCCACCACCATTCTTTTTCTTCAAAGAAGGTTTCAATTGCTTGTATTATGTATCCCATTTTAGATGAAAATTCCCTAGTTGAACTGTTTTTCATTGATACTAACTTGTTTGGAATATTTTTTGGTTGTGGAGCATGATATTCTAGATCCAGAGATATTATTCAGTCGTGTTTGTACCCCAGGTGTACTGTACACTCATTCCCCTTGCTTTGGGGTTAGGGGGCGTAGCCCCCCCCCAAAAATTTTGGGATGTTTGTTGGCCAATAGTTTTGCGGACCCATGGTATTTCCCCTATAAAATAAAAGCATTCACTAATACATAATATCAAAATTGCGATGGTTTTTCGTTGCTATTCCCACGTTTTATCGTCTCACTTGCGACAATAATGGACGCGACGTTTTGTGGCACTTTTTGCGTGGATATATTGATGAACTTTATAAGCCGTCAATATAGAGATGAAAAATGGCCGCCACGTGTCTTCTATATGGTGGCCTTGGAATTGATTTTTTAGAATTCATTTTCTACGTTTCGTCGCTCTATCTATATAGTTTTTGTCCCTATAACGACAAAAATATGGAAAAAAACTGCTACACAAAATCTAGGTTCCACGACAAATTGTGGAAAATGTTTGACGATCATTTGTATCTCTATCAACGAATTCTGGAACTTGAACAGAAAATTCTTCCACAAATTTGTCACTCTATTGACCAATTTGTCATCCCTAGAACGACGAAAATAAGGCAAAAAACTACTATACAAAATTTAGTTTTCACGTAAAACCATGGAACCTATTCGACGAAAGTTGGTCACTCTATCAACGAATTCTGGAATTTGAACAGAAATTTCTTCCACGCAAAACTGTGGAAAACCAAACACTTTCAACGAAATATGCAAGTTGGATAGTAATTGTTCCACGAAACTTCGTATCTAGAGCGATGGTAATCCTGGAAAGCCACCCTGGGTTTCAACAGTTTTGTAGTACCTACGACGAAAGTTGGTCGATATTGAGATGAAACCTAGAGGTTTCAAAAAAAATTTAAAAACTGTGGAAAGGCACCTTCCTTTCCACGGTTTTGGATCTTCAATAAGTGCTTGTGAACAAATACATACTATATTTTAAAGAAAAAGAAATGGATAAAATATAACAGAGGAAAGGTGATTTATAGAAAAGAAATATATGGGAAAAAACATATTGAAGTAAAAGGAAAAAAAATAAATGGGAATTTCAGGGGGGAGGTCAAAAAGTGTTAACTGACTCTAAAAAATAAGGCATACTGATTTAAAAAGTTCCCAAAAGTACCCAAAGTGCCCCTAAGCACCCTAATTATTTCCTCAAAAACTTTTGCCCGATTAGGATGCACAAATTCATAATAATTGGCTAAAATACATAATTAGAGGCTAAAGTGGCACCTCTTAGAGTGAATTCTATGACAAGGTAGGAGGGTACGTCTATAAAAATACCATCAATAAAATACGTTGTAAACACCATAGGGATCGTATAAACATTAATTAAATGATATTCTGGGCATCACTGAGAGATGATTTCTATGATAAGGTAGGGGGGTACATCTATAAAAATACCATCGATAAAAGATGTAGGCACCACTAGGCTCGGATCAACTTATTGTGATTTGAAATCAGGTTAATCCCACTGGAGCTTAAAGATCCCACAAGGGCTTGGAAGGATTCTCACAGAGCTTGGAAGAAGCCCATAGAGGCCTGTAAATACTCGAAGAAGCTTAAAGAAGCCCACAAGTCAAAAGTAAAGGAAGCCCATGTTCTGAAGATGAAGGGAGCCTGAGCTTTGAAAACTGAGGAAACCCGCAGTTGTAAATGAAGCCAGAGAAGGTCAAGCCCGCAATTTTCGGAAGAGATGAAAATGAAAAACTGATCCTTCTTATGCAACCACCTCAAGCATGGCCAAAATCGGTCAAAGTTAGTACCAAAAATGCCCGAAAGAAAAAAAAAAGTCCCTTGAACACATGATAGGAAAGATATATGTTAATCAACAAAAAATTGACAACTTATTTCTATTATTTTACTATGCATACAAAAAATGCATCATAGATCACCTTTTGGCATTGATTAGAAGCAGGTTGCAAAGTTGAGCATGCAATTTGTAGTTTAGAAACCATATCAAAATTTCCTTGGAGACATTTCTTGTAAAATATCATCACTTGCTCTACTATGTGTGAAGAGGTACTAGTGATAATTCATCATACTAAAAAAAACATATGGTGCATTGAATTTGTCTTTATTGAAAAATAAATAAATAATAAAATGATAACTCAACCCCTAGGGAAAAAGAGTAGTTGTTCACCTGGAAAATATGTGTAGGATATTTGTAGTGCCAACTGGTGGTAAGTTGTTTTGATGTTGCTCATTATTGGAAGAGGTGAATATGAAAAGTTTATCCTTCTTATGCAACCACCTCAAGCATGGCCAAAATTGGTCAAGTTAGTATCAAATATGCCCATAAGATAAAAACAGTCCCCTAAGCACATGATGGGAAAGAGACATGTTAGTCAACAAAGAATTGAAAAACTATTTCTATTCTATTACTAGGATTGATCTCATGTAGCAAAAAACTCATCATAAATTACCTTTTGGCACTGAGAAGTAGGTTGCACAGTTGAGCATGCAATTTGTAGTTTAGAAACCATATCATAATTTCCTTGGAGACACTCCTCATGTAATAACATCACTTTATATTCTACCTTTGAAGATCTAGACATATGAATTTATGGTCCACAGATGTGCCATGCAACAACTTAAAGTTTATCATCACAATAATCAGAACATGTAAAATAGTGCAACCAATAACCAGTGTTATCATTTAAAGTGCCATTTAGCATATGATTTCCAGATCTATGTATGTGATAGAATAGATATAAAATACTAACTTAATGAAAATTTAGTGGCAAGCTAACCATAATTTTATTATCATTCACTCGATCCTCATGTATGTAAGCTCTGAAATATAAAATCATCAAGTCCTTTACCATTACCCAGCTCTCAATAGCAATAATTAGTACTAAGAAAATCCAAAACAATACTCAGTAAAATAATGTCATAATTATATCATTGTGCATTCAGAGATGTAAGGTTCCAGATCTAAGTAAAAAATCAGACTTACATTTACCCAGAAAACTAATGCGAATATGGTAGAAAACTAATCAAATCAATAAGATATATTTATACAAAATACACCACCATCTAAAAAGTTTGAAATACTAACTTGTTTTTTGTTTTGATTGTGTAGAGAAGGCAGCTAGGGCATACGAGATCTGCAATACATATTGCAGACCTGTGTTTGATAAAGGAGAGGGCTTGGATTGTGGGAGCATCAGGTCTGCGTTTTTAGGGTTTTACACAGAAATTCTTTTTTTAGGGATTTCTTTTTTGATAAAATAAAAGTGCAAAAACACATAAAAATTAAGTCTGAAACCTAAGAGAAACAAAAATAACCTAAGAATAATATTTACAAGTATACAAATCAGAAAATTTAGTTTTGAAATATAGATGAACAATTAGGGTTTGAAAAATTAAATTTTCTTAACCTAGGGTTTCATCATGTCAAAAGTATAGGAAGAAGGGCCAAAAAAAGCCTAATTTATTCTACGTGATTTTTCTTCTATTTTTCTACATTGCTAAGAAGCATTTGTGTTTTATGTAGAAGGTTGTCTCCTAGTTTGGATGATAGTCTAAAAGTAGTTAATTACTATTGGTTCTATCTCTTGCATCTTAATAGAATGAAATATAATTTAAGGATAAAGACAAACACATTAAGGATAAAGAACACATGAAAACCCTTACCTTATCATTGTCCTTTCTCCAAATCCATTCACCCATTTGCCCAGAGTTGTGCACGAGATGCATTTCGATCACCAAGACCTGCATAAATCATCAAAGACAGAATTCTTATATGAGTAAATAATATATAAGAAAATAAACAGTCATTTAAATCCTACTACAAAGTCCTGTAGAAATCAATGAACCGTGAAATGTTAAATTTATTAACAATTTTTAAAGAAATAGACATGCATTTAAAAATTTACAACCATATTACATACATAGTAATAAAAGAGTATTTATACCTTATTGAGCTCCTCTCTGTTTCAAGAACAATTTTATATTCCCTACTGGACAGGGCCAACCATGTGAAGGTGAAAGATCATATGGCCCTCCCCCCCCCTCACATCGCTCTCAATTCCCCATACCCAATAAATGATGTTGTTTACATAGAAAACATTTGAACATTCATGCATAACTAGGCTAGTCATCAAAACATATACACATAAAAATATTGAAGCATAATGAGGTAATTCATATAAACATTGTTTTAGACTAACAACATCGATATACATCCAAATACAAGTCATGAATTTATACATCTACTTTTTCTTTGATTTCTATTTTTTTGCATTGAAATAAGTGACGATAATTGGGATATTATCATCATCATTTGGTGGAGGGCGTGGAGGCAGTTCTGAAGGGGTATGAACTGGTCATGTATCATGCTTCTTGTACATTGTTGACTAGGGCGTGGAGGCAGTTCTAAAGGGGCGTGAACTACAACAACGAAAATGGGCATATCGATATGTTGAAATATTATTGAAAATTAATAGTTCATCACTTTGATTAAAATTACAATATTGCTCTTTACCTGTCTGTGTAGATGTGACAGCTGGTGTGTTAATTGTTTCTCTACTTGCTAATTCCTCTTGCAGTTCACCCTCCTGAACTTCGTGGTCTTCGATCGAAAGAAGAAAATTTAAAAGTATACGTTAGGAAATAAATATCTATAATCACAGTACATATTTCTATTTCCAAAGCACACATACCAGAATGGCCACTCTGCTCCCCACTATCATGGGACATGCACACCCTAACATCAGCTGGTACATGTGGAGTACCGCTGGATTCAGTGCTACAGTTGCACTATTGCTTAAAAGAAAACATAAATATTTAGTTATGGGTGATATAATAAAAAATGAATAGACTTTAATAATATACTGCAATGATGTGCTTATTCATTTTATTTACCTGCATATGCGTCATTGAAGATATTGGATTCTGCCCCAAGTTTTTCCGATATTCAATGACACTTTTAAAACCATACTTGAAACCAAGCTTTAGGTCTTCCTTGGTGGCAACATCTTGGAACATATTTCCCTGCAATGCATAACACATATACAATTCCCTCTATCAAAAATAGATATTTGTTCACCACTTTGAAATAAATATTCCCCACGGTTAATTATTTAATTCTTAAGATTCGAGATCTTAGTTTCCTATAGCCACCCTAGTCCAGTCTATGTTTCTCGTGCTTTTCCACTCTAGCCTTGGTTGCTTTGGAGGTGTCCGGTAGCCTATATTTGAAAATTTTGAAAAACGTTAGATATTAGAATTCTTGCTTAAAACAAAAAAAATAAAAATAAATGATCATATTTCACTAAAAAGATGATATGTGTTGTACCTTGCTTTTCCAGGCCGTGGTTGTTTTCCTTGTCTTTTTAGCAAGTTCTTCTTTGCATCCTCTATGATTTCCTTCCACTCTTTCTTCGGAACCATGGGAGGGTTCTCATGCTTGAGTTCAAGTTGCAATTTATCCCTATATTGGGCCCTGGTATATTTTAAATTCGTGCTGGCTAACTTTGCAACCACTTTCTTGTTGAATGTATTGCCGAACAAGTTTACCATGTGATCTATCAATACATATCTCTTTGTGCTATCTTGGCTATTCCACCGTGTGCGAATGGTGGGGCCAAACAACTCCAGTGCTTTGTCATTCAAATTCCTGTAGAAAACATTGTTTCCCACAGAAACATGTAATCCATTAATTTATAATAATTTCAGCGTATGTCCATTTCAATTTCATGATTAAAATGAATAAATTAATTAATAAATACCCGCAATATTTTTAATCTTGATCAGAACACAAGTGTCATCCACCAGAAAGGTTAGATCTAGTGATCGGGTGCTTTTAACTCGTGCTGCTCCAGGAAAAGTTTCTTGGTCATCTACAGTAGGTTCATCTTCAGAGTCATGTGGAGTCCTAGGCTCTGTATCATCATGCTCTGGCATGTCATGCTGATTAAAATTGGTGCCCTCATCAATGGATTCGAGGCCAAGTAAAGGAGTGTCAAAAATCCTCATTGGTACATTGCTTTGTCAGAGTTTTTGCTGCATTGGTGCATGACTGCTACCTATACCTATCTCGACAATTTCTCTAGTCACGGGTTGTAAAAACTCCTACAAACGAAATTTTTTACTTTATCAGATCAGTTGGAAAAATAGAAAACATAATATCAGATATGAAATCATGTCATAGCTTAAAAAAATATGTGAAGAGCCACTTACCCCATAAGATTTTATTTGTTCTTTCAACTCTTCAATCCTTGCCCTGATCTCTTGTGTCATGGGCCTTATGCAAGCCAAGGAGATCATCTCTATGTTTTCCTTTTTCAAGGCCTTCTTTATAGTATCCATAGGGTCTATGGAATAGTAAATTTCATCCTCAAGCTCCTCATCACCTAGATGAAGTGCACTGGACTAAATTCATCAAACAATAAAATTAAGAAAAATATTTTTAACGTCATTCAAACATTGTTATTGTAATGAAATTTAGTTACTATTAAGAACTAGCACTTACCTGATGCGGTGCTGTGGTCGGTGACTTCCCACGATCACCCCTACTGATCTCCTTCTAGTGGGTGATTGTCCATGGTCACCCTGGACTTTGGAAGCAGCATGTGCCTTTCCATGGTCCCCACCCTGACACGATAAATCAATCAATAATTCACCATAAGCACATAAAAATGTGAATGTAAACAATGGAAATCGAATGCTAACAAAAAAATTGAAACATTTAGTTATTATATTTAAAACTTACCTGGCGGGGCATAGAGCATGACCCTGCACAGTCACCCTGGACCATGGAAATGTTGATGTATATGTAACTTCGGAATGTATTCTTCTATGTATTTCATATATTGTAACCCGATTTTTATTCCGGGATGTTTCTATTATGTATTTGAGTCA
>LPNX010230073.1:613467-785602 GCA_001517045.1 Pseudotsuga menziesii
CCTGGGATGCCCTTGCGAGGTTTTGTGGTGAGACCACATGTAATTCGGAGCCCTGGGAGATCCTATAGGTTGGGCTGTGTGCCCGTAATCAGTCCTGGGATGCTCTTGCGAGGTTTTGTGGTAAGGTCACATGTAATTCGGAGCCCTGGGAGATCCTATAGGTTGGGCTGTGTGCCCATAATCAGTCCTGGGATGCTCTTTCGAGGTTTTGTGATGCACGTAATAAGTCCTGAGGATTCCACAGTATGGCCGGTGATGATGAAGACCTGCAGGTGGTGGGCCTACATCCAGCATGAAAAAGGGCTGGCTCTGTAGAACTTCTTATGACGAGATAGTACACACTTGATGATGACTAGCGGAGATCCAGATCAAGTGATGATCCAGATCTAGGTATGATGACTCCGAGAGATCCATATCGAGTGATGATCCAGATCCAGCAGTGATGATCCAGATCGAGTGATGATCCAGATCTAGTCCAGAGAGATGATCCAGATCGAGGGATTATCCAGATCCAGTCCAGTGATGTTGATCCAGATCGAGTGATGATCTAGATCCAGTGATGCCTTTGTATGATGATCCAGATCGAGAGATGATACAGATCCAGATGACTTGAAGATGAAGATGACTTGAAGACGAACATGATCCAGTGATACAGAGAAGAAGACCAGTGCTGAAAAATTGTGTCGAAAGAATACCTTCCTAGTTAAGAGGGAGTGTTGATGTATATGTAACTTTGGAATGTATTCTTCTATGTATTTCATATATTGTAACCCGATGTTTATTCCGGGATGTTTCTATTATGTATTTGAGTCATGTGGTCATGCCCCGATGTTCCGATCGGGAGGATTAATAATGTAAACAAGTCATATCAAGTCATTAGGTAAGTCCCCACGGTTTAAGGGGCACTTGAGTTATTATACACTAATTAAGGTGTAGGCTCGAGTAGTAATTATTAGGTTGAGTGCACTTCAAGTCAACGGAAGAATATAAATAGAGAGTGAGAGTCTCTCTATTTATCACTTTTGAATTACATCACTTGCTCTCTCAAGTGTGGCGCACTTTTGGAGAAGGAAATTCTTTGGCTCGACAGAAGACAGAAGGCTTCTATTGTGTTGGGAGGTCATCTTACTGTTTTGGGATCACATCTTATGGTGATACTATCTCAGAGGAAGTTGAGGGTTTTTCTCCATTTATGGTTTCCCCTCCTAAAATCTTTGTGTCTCTTGTCTCTTGTGATGTGCTTATGTGATTGCTGTGCTTGTTATTCTCTCAGTGAAAAGATCTTATCATAATGCTAGCTTAAATGTTGAAAAACTAACAGGAAACAGTAGGTGCCTTTCCACCAGCGCCACCCTGACACAATAAATCAATAAATAAACATTATGAAAATAATTTTAACATAATAAAAAATGAGATATTGCAATAATATTTATTTTTACCTCAGAAGTAGAGGACACGTTTTTTTCCATGACGAACATGGGCATGAGACCCCTACCATAGTGTAATAAGCATGTTGTCACATGGAAATATTTTGGGGTTGGAGTTTCTAGTTATTGTAGTCATATTTAGTTACTATATTTAGTTGAGTCAATAATTGTAACATCAACAAAAATAAGATATTGCAATAATATTTACTTTTACCTCCGATGGAGAAGATACATGTTCTGCTCCATGGCGATGAGCAGACCACTGCCACAGTGTAAAAAGCATGTTATCATATTGAAATATTCACAATAAGCATGAAAAAAGCGAATGGTAACAATGGAAATTGAATGTTAACAAAAAAAATCTCAACATTTAGTTATTATATTTAACACTTACCTGATGGGGCACAGAGTGTGACCTTCCCTAGACAATGGAAGTAGAGGACACGTGTTCTATTGCATGATGAGCATGGGAAGACCCCTGCCACAGTGGAATAAGCATGTTGTCATATGGAAATCTTATGGCATTGGATTTTATAGTTATTGTAGTCATATTTAGTTACTATATTTAGTTGAGTCAATAATTGTAACATAAATAAAAATGAGATACTGCAATAATATTTACTTTTACCTTCGAAGGAGGAGATACATGATCTACTCCATGGGGATGAGAAGACCCCTGCCACAATGTAGTTAGCATGTTATCATATGGAAATATTCACAATAAGCACAACAAAAGCGAATGGTAACAGTGAAAATCGAATGTTAACTGAAAAAATCAAAACATTTTGTTATTGACGTCATATTTATTTACTATATTTAACATTTACCTCACGAGGCATAGATTGTGACCTTCCATGGTCACCTTGGACCATGGATGCAGCATGTGGCTTTCCATTGCTGCAACCCTGACAAAATAAATCAATCAATAAAAGTTGAGTCAATAATTGTAACATAAAAAAAATTTGAGATAAGCATAACAGTGTGATAAGCATGTTATGACATGGAAATATTCATAATATGCACGAAAAAAGTGAATGTCAATGGTGGAAACGGAATGTTAACAAAAAAAATCGAAACATTTAGTTATTATAGTCATCATTAGTTACTATATTTAGCATTTACCCGATGAGGCATAGCATGTGACCTTCTATGGTTACCCTGGACCATGGAGGCCACATCTATTCAATTTAAGTTGTAATCGATAAAAAACTCTTCACCTGGAAGTATTGTTTTTATTGAACATACAAATATACGATGTTCTTTGCGTCCCTTAAATTTGCAATTCAGTTTCTTAGTTGTTGTCACTGGCCGTGTACGATTTACAAATCCAACAACGTTTCCGGACACTTTTGGTCTCCCATTAATATACATAGTCGCCCCTTTTTTTTATTGTGTTCTGCTAGTTGTATATAATTTGAGGAAACTCTGTATCTCCTCATGCTTCAAGTATATTGGACCAAGATCAACCAGTTATTGTATATGTATAATGGTCTGACACACTCCATCAATTCAGTTACAGTGCCATATCCGACCTTTATGCCATCCATGGAAAACAACCCCAATCCATGTAAGGATGAAGGAGCAATGCGATACATCCTCCCATATATGAAGAAATTTGTGTCCACTTGAGGTAGCTTATTAGGTACCCATTGTTGCACTAGATTTTTATACCTCAAGGGGAACTCAATGTCACCTATGCTCTCAGCATCATAATTACATGACCCTCCGTTGGCAATAAAATATTGCATGCGCCTATGAAATCTTTTCCTTACCTTTTCAGATCTAGTTGATATAGAACCGGTAGATCTAGTACAACATGTATCGCTTTCAACCTCTCCTAGTATATCTTCACCATCACTCGAGGAAGATACATTTGATAGATACCTATTTGGTGGCACCCACACTCGATAAAACAAGAATATAAGCTACCAAGCGGATATAATTTAGCATGCAAATATATTTACTTGTAATGTTTTAATATCAAAAGTTTTTTCTTCCCAAAAACTTTACCAAAAGCTATTTTTATCTCAAAGGTGTAATTTATTTTAGAGTTATTTATATTTGAATTATTTTTAAGTATAAGACACGATTTGGTTTGGTTTGGAATTAGTTCACAACAAGGATATAGAAGTGTGTTTCTTGGGCCACTTGACTAGTTAATGCATGCAAAGAGGTATGGGTTTCCCCCTCATATAGATCATGTTGGGGATTCAATTTGGCATGGGAGGTGGTCATATAGCTTCATTCATGGATTTCCCACTGAAACTCGATGACTTTAGTCTAACACTTTCTCTTCCACAGTGGTTTGATATGCAAGTTTCCTCATGAAAGGTACTCCTTCTCTAACTATGTGCCTGATTTTTTTTAAATAGAATAACATTGTGAAATGTCACCAAATTTAGACCAATTATAGGTAGTCTTGAGAATTGGTGACATTTGGTGAACTGATGATTGTGGAAAAACATATCCTAGAGATGTTCATTAATGACAAAAGAACTTTTGATGGGCATATGCATGTATGATAAAGTTGGAAAAAGACTAAGAGGTGAAAACTTGTCCTAAAGCAGTGGTCTTATGAAAATGCCCACCATATTTCATAAGAAGGAGAAAATTCCTGCCAAGGCCTATCATCCCATAGGTTGTTGAAGTATCTATCCGACCAGGGCACCAATTCTCAGAACAACTCTTTGAGGAAGAAGATACAGGCTTCCCAAAAGAAGTTCGTTTTGGTCAAATTAGACAAGTTGCTCTAGGAGAATGCTCGCCATTATTTGTGGGTTGAAAGAAATTCCCACACCATATGGGAATCCCTTAGGTGGTTGTGTTGTCTACCTGACCATGTTCTTACTTTGACCTAAAAGTACATGAGGCGAAAATTATGGATCTTCCAAAATAGGGTCTTAAGCAGCTTTTACATCATACTTCAGTAAAATGCCCACCGAGGAGAGAGAATGTAGTTCCAAAGGATGAATTTGGTCTTAATGGACTCATCTGGTTGTCCTCCATTAATTGGATTTCTTACAGTCCGTGTTTGATGAAAAGTTGAAATCACCTTTGAGACATAGGGTTTAAAGAAATTGACTAAGTGTCAAATCACAAGGTTGAAGAGGCATTTGGAAATTCCCGCCAAAGCCTGTCTGAGTGATGATAAATTTATTAGAAGGTATAGGCATGTTATTTAATGAAATGAATATCCATCCATGTTATTAGTTTTTCTTATGGTGACCACATGAGAAAAATATCAGCTTGCCAAAAGAGGTAAAAACATTTGCTTGCATATTCAAAAATATGAAAAATTGACCGAGTGTTGAAAACAGGAGGTTGAGATCCCACTTGGAAATGCATGCCAGAGTAAGCTCTTTAACTGATAAATTCATCAGATGTTATGGGTCCATTCTTTGATGATCTGGGCATCCACTCATGATATCAGTTTCCCTCTGGGTGTTCACACGTGTGAGATATGAGTCTGCCAAAATGCCTCCTGGCACAGTAATGACTAGGGCCTCACAAAATTCACGAAGTGCTGAATTGAGAAGTTTAAAAGACCATTTTAAAGTGACTGCTAGAGACTGTGTGTTTGTTAGTAAGGTTTTAAGGTGACATGGTATTGTTCCTAGTTGAGGTGGGTATCTAGCCATACCCCCAGTTTGTTTAAAGATGGTCAAGATGTGAAAAATATAAGTCTGCCAAAAGTTAGAAAAGTATGCCTGTATAGTCTTGGTGAAATAAAAGAGTAAGCTACAGGAAATTAATAAACATAAATTTATAAAGGGAATTCTTCATATGTTGAGAAGGATTTTAGGATAGTATTTTGGAAGATATGATGTGATCAAAATTACATAGCATATATTTAAGGAAGAGATGCTCGCAGAGGGTTTAATGAAGACACACACATGCTAAAATATTCTTGATAACCTTCAGACTCTTTGAGATATGCCAAACAAAGGCGACCACACTAGCTACCATGGTATATTCCAAACAGAGGCAAAAAGATATAAGTGTAGTTGAGAAAAAATACTTGTATCAAATGTGTCTTTAAAGAAGAAAGAGGTATGAGGGCCAATTTACTAGAGTCAATTCAAATTATAGCCCACGAGTCCCAGGGAACTATACATTGTTCCAAAATCCAAACCAGTAAATGGGAAAAGCTTGCAAAGTGTGTTGTAATTCAGGTAAAAGTGGGCATAAAAATAAAATAAAATGCTTCTTTAAAGGAGAAATAGGTCTTAGTTTGAATTGTACGTAGTCATTATAATTGCAGCTCCTATGGCACTTTACAAAATGTTTTAGACCCATAATAGAAAAAAATCACAAAAACTTGAAAAGTGTGCCATAATTCATGTAAAAATGACAATCAAATCAAAATTAAATGCGTCTTTAAAGGAGAAAGAGGTCTCACGTTCAAGTTTCAACAGAATTCTTTCAAATTAAAGCTCATAGAGGACTCTGTTCTAGACCATTAAATATAATAAGATTACACAAGCTTGCACTATATAGAATGTTTTAGACATATAATAGAATAAAATAACAAAATCTTGTAATTTGTTCCATAATTGAGGTAAAACTAATTATTAAAGAAAAATTAAATGCTTGGAAGAAACACGTTTGAGTTTCAAAGTTTCAACAAAATCGGTTGAACCAATTCAGATTATAGCTCCTACAGGACTCTGCAAACTGTTTCGGACATTAAATAGAATAAAATTACAAAAGATTGCAAATTGTGCCATAATTTAGAAAATTATACAAGAGCACGACTGGCTTGCAGTGCTCAACCCATATATCTTTTCCCCAAATTTAAGGAGGAGCTTCAGACGCTCCAATAATAGAAAAACCTTACTAGATCCACCAATAATAGAAGCGATGGTAGCACAACAAAAAAATTATAATTTCAGTATGACTGTACCAAATCCATATTGGTTCGGAAATTTGACATATTTATCCCAAATTCCTATGCTGTTAGGGTTAATGGGCTTACAAAATTCATTGGGCCCTTTGTTATCCTCTGGACTGCGGCTGGATTGCCTCCCCTGGGAACGCCGGTATCCTCTGGACTGCGGCCAGATTGCCTCCATTGGGAATGCCGATATCCTCTAGATTGGTATCCCCTGCTCCTCGATTTACCGCTGCTCTACTCATCAAATTACCAGTGCTCTGGATGTTGCTAATGAACTAGTGCTCTGCTCATCAAATTATTGGTGCTCTAGATGCTGCTAATGAACTAGTGTGCGGGAGTGAACATGTTCATTTTTTTTGCTAATGAGCTAGTGCGTAGGTGTTTTTCAATTCTACATTTTTTTTTGTTTATTTGCATATTTTATATTTTATGTTTTGTTTTGTTTTGTTTATTTTGCATATTTACCTTTTGTTTAGTTTATTTTGGGTTTTTTTTATTTGCATATTTTATATTTGTTGCATTTTAAATTAATTATAGTTAAACAACTCTATGTTTTTAATTTACTGTAGTTTAATTTAATTTAACTAGGATTTTGTCATAATTTTTATTGGTTGCATTGCTTATAGTGACATCCTATACATAAGTCCTTCAAGGATGAACACGATGATGATGATGATGATGATGATGATCATCATCATCATCATTATCATCATCGTCGTCCTTGTCATCGTCATCACCATCGTCTATTTCTTTGTCTTCATCAATATCATCATCATCATCTTCATAATCATCATCATCATCATCACCATCATCGTCATCATGATATTCCTTATCATCATCATCATAATCATTATCTTCATCATCAACGTCTTCGTTATCACCATCATCATCGTATTCGTCGTCGTCATCATCAACATCTTCATCTTCATTTTCATATTCATCATCAACATCATCGTCACCTAATTCATCAGCAACTCCATTATCATTATCATCATCTTCATTCATCATCATCATCATCATTTTCATTATCATCATCATCATCTTCATCATCATCATCATCATATTCGTCGTCATCATCATCATCATCATCATCATATTCGTCGTCGTCATCATCATCATCATATTCGTCGTCGTCATCATCATCTTCATCATCACAATGTTAGGGGGAGCTCAGTGAATGAAGACATCTACATGATAGGGGGAGCAGCCAGTTGAGTGAAAAGTTAAGGATTGCTCCTAACACCCATTCCAAGGACTAATCTGACAATTTAATATGATTCGAGGAAGTAGTAAAAAAAATACAACTTATTGGTCCCTGTGAAGCCTCCTGTTCTTAGATTTGCCCACATGAAGAATCAAGACTTATGGACCTAGTTTAGTGTCTTAAAAGAGGAAGATTCGAACTGACCAGTTTGGTAGTTCCATAAAGTGCATCCTTTATAGGAGTGAATAATCACTCATAACCATTCTATTATAGTGTTGGCAAAACTCAGAATAATTTAGTGAAGACCAAGGTAAATATCTTGTCATCACATCTTCATCATCATCTTCATCTTCATCAGCATGCATATTCATAATCATCACCATCACCATCATGATCATCTTCAAATTCATCATTATCATCATCATCCTCATCCTAATCATCATCATGATAATCATGATCATCATCTTCATCATCCTCATCCTATTCATCCTCATCCTCCTCCTCATCATCCTTATCCTCACCCTCATCATCATCATCATCATCATCATTGATGTTGTCGTCATCATCACCACCACCATCATTAGTCATCATCATCATCTTCATTTGCATCATCATCATCATCATTGTCATCTCCCTCTTCCTAATCAACATCTTCATCATTGTCATCATCATCATTTTCATCATTGCCCTCATCATCATATTCATCATGTTCATCATCTTCATCACCACCACCACCGTCATCATCATCTTCATCATATTAATCACCACCACCACCATCATCATCATCTTCATCATCATCATCATCATCATCATCATCATCATCCTTGTCATGCTCATCCTCATCCTCATCCTCATCCTCCTCCTCCTCCTCCTCCTCCTCATCATCATCATCTTCATCATCATCATCATTTTCGTCATCATCATCCTCATCATCATAATTTTCATCATCATCATCATCATCATCATCATCATCTTCATCATCATTATATTCGTCATTATCATCATCATCATCTTCATCATCGTAATTTTAGGGGGAGCTTAGTGAATGAAGACGTCTACATGATAGGGGGAGCAACCAGTTGAGTGAAAAATTAAGGATTGCTCCTAACACCCATTCCAAGGAATAATATGAAAATTCAATAGGATCCAAGGAAGTAGTAGAAAAAATACAACTTATTGGGCCCTGTGAAAGCCTCCTATTCTTAGATTTGTGCACATGAAGAATCAAGACTTATGGACCTAGTCCGGTGTCTTAAAATAGGAAGATCCAAACTAAGCAGTTTGGTAGTTCCATAAAGTGCATCCTTTATAGGAGTGAATAATCATTCATAACCATTCTATTCTGAGTGTTGGCGAAGCTTAGAATAATTTAGTGAAGACCAAGGTAAAGATCTTGTCATCACATATTCATTATCATCTTCATCTTCATCAGCATATTCATCATCATCACCATCACCATCATGATCATATTCAAATTCATCATCATCATCATCATCATCATCATCCTCATCCTCATCCTCATTCTAATGATCATCATGATAATCATGATCACCATCTTCATCATCCTCATCATAGTTATCATCATCATCCTCATCATCCTAATCCTCCTCATCATCATCCTCATCCTCACCCTCATCATCATCATCATTGTTGTTGTCATCGTCATCACCACCACCATCATTGATCATCATCATCATCTTCATCATCATCATCATCATCATCATCATCGTCCTCATCATCGTCGTCATCTCCCTCTTCCTAATCAACATCTTCATCATCGTCATCATCATCGCCCTCATCATCATCTTCATCATCTTCATCACCACCACCACCACCATGATGATGATGATGATGATGATCATCATCATCATCATCCTAGTCGTCATCTCCCTCTTCCTAATCAACATCTTCATCATTGTCATCATTATCATTTTCATCATCGCCCTCATCATCATCTTCATCATGTTCATCATCTTCATCACCACCACCATCATCATCATCATCTTCATCGTCATCATTGAATGTTGATTTATCTTCATCTATGTCTCCTTCCCAAAGGTTTGAAAATGATCTTATTTGAGGAATTTTGCGGGAGCGCCTTTCAGGTTAACTGGTTAGCAAGTTTTGTCACCATGGAGTCGTCGGATGGAGAGTGGGTTTTGATCTATGCTGATAGGTATTTTTGTATATTGAAACATGCACCAACGGAATAAGGGTAAAGTGTGTTAAACTTCAACGGTTCAGATTCAGGATGGTGAATATCGAATACGGAAAGTGATTCCGTGGAGCGGAGATGTGAGGAAGGATTTATTTTTGAGATTTGTGGAGTCTGTTAAATGGGTGTAATGTTGGAGGGTGGAGATCAACACAAGGTGAGATCAACGACCCTAAATCATTTTGCGCAGTGAACCTGATCGGAGGGAGAAACTTTTTCAAATCGCGAAAAGGGTTAACCAGAGAGAAAATTGGGTGGTTTAGATGAAGGCAGAGATAGATCTGCAATCTCAAACAATTCCACGGATTGAACTAGCACAGAGAAAGTTATGAATTCGATCCGCGGAAAGTGGTAGGGGCTGCAAATATCTATGGTCAAAACAAGATGTTGGGTAGATCAACGGGTGAGAAGCATTCTGCAATCAGAATTTGTTCGCTTGTTCAGATGAAAAAGGGTTAGTAGAATGTTAAAGTTCTCAAGATTGAGTGGTCCCGATGAAGGTAGTTTAGAGATCGACGGTTGATATTGATCTCCCCAAATCAAGCTATGCAGGTTGATAGTGTTGAGTTTTTGGGTATGAATATTTGGTGTATCGAGGGCTTAGATCGCAAAGATGAATAGATCTATGGTACTGAGTGCATGGAGAAACACAAGGGTTATGCAACATAAAAAAAATATAAAAAAATCTAAGTGGAGAAGACGCCCTCACGTACTAGCTGCCTTCTCGATAGCTAATTGATTTCCCTGATGCCATTTGTGATACACCCATAGGAAAAATCATCCCCGCAGCAGCACCATCTCTCCCAAAACCAGATACCAGTCATATGGCTGGCGTGTGAAATCATAAAGATATCATGAAGTGGAATAACGAATCTGATCGCCACATGTAGCAGGGGAAACACAACAAAATAATGGTTTTGGTATCGTCGTCACAGGAGCGAAAGGGTCGTCACAAGATAAAAAGGGCCATAACACGTCCAGTCCATATGCCCTAAAGCATATGGTCGACTAGGCTACTTGACGATGAAATGCGTGAATATGCTGACGAGTCATCCCCTTGTCTAGTTTTCCAATCCTATATAAAAACCACCTTTCAGAGTCATTAAGGTGCATAGGATGAGCTAGTGTAGAAGCAAACTCGTGGTATCATTCTACCAAGAGGTTCTAAGGATTTTGATATGCTTGCAATGGAAATCTGGTTCGAGAAGCTTGTTAGTCTGGGTGTGTTGTTGGTTGGTGAGCTTGATTCCAAGCTCATCTATCACCCTGGTTTTTCACACCAGGGAAGCACCAACCATTAGGTAGCATCCATCATGCACTACTTTGATAGATGCACCTATTTTATGTGGGGGCGAATGCTCATACTGGCGAGCATCAAGGGCCCAAGGTCTTCATCATAGTTTTCACGCACCTTGTCCACCAACTTTTTCTGAGGTGGTGAGGAGTACTTGAATGACAAGCCACTGCAGAAGCTTGTTTTTGCCAGAAGCAAGGGGGAATCTACGAAGAAAGGTGAGCACAGAAAGGATATATATACTTATGTTGCAAGAAACTTATGTTGCAATAAGCATTTCTAGTGATCTTGTCGTACTGAAAATTTATTCTATGTGCTAACATTTATGTTACCAAATTTTGGAAATGTAACAAATGATGGAAGGCATATTAAATATTTAATTTTTGTTTTCAGAAATAAAATTACATTTTCTTTTTTTGTTTTCTTATACTTTGTAAATTTTTGTCTTTTTTAGGCCAATTCTATAGGCATTACAGCTTTGGGTTATTTGCTGAAATTTGGTTGCATGAGTAGAATTGTATGACATTGTTCCAGAATTTGAATTTCATTTTCATTAGTTAAAGAAACTTACATAAATACATAGTATCAAAATTCTCATAAATAACTCAAGATTCTCAATCCATCATCTCCATAATATCCCCATAATATCAACAGTTCCAAGCAAACAGCTAGGATCTACCTATGTCACCAAATCTACTGACATCTCATATCCACTAATTACTATCACTCTTCTAATTTCTTACAAATTCAAATATATATGCCTATAGTACACAAGTTAAGTTTTCAATTTTGATATTGTTAACTTTCTGGCATGTTATGTACACTTATTGAAAAGTTAAATTCAAAATTACCATTTACATTAAATGCGTCAAAAACATATACAATATTGATGAGAAATACACACACACAAATATATAAATTTATGTATTAAAACTTGAAATGTATTTACATACACAGCATATATAAATAATGTTATTCCATAGTTCTAGGATACTTGGGAGGTTTAGGCTGCAAGTCCTCCTTTTCTAGAGAAGATAAATTTGTATATTCTAGTCTCTTGGATTGTCTAGAAGCTTCTGGTTCTTCAGAAGTTGCAACAGGTGCATGTTTTGATTTTCGTTCTAGTTCTTTCACTTTTGTTGCACATTTTTATCTTGGATGTACTTCTTCATCAATTCCACATTCTTCTTATTTTTCTCTTTATGTTCCTTTTCCTTTTGTTGAAGACAATCATTTGCATATTTCAACTCAGACTGAACTTGGGTCAATTTTTTCCTGAGCTTCTCTGTCTCTGTCTCCAACTCTTTTGCCATCAATTCTGTATTGTATGGAGTATACACAATTGCTACTCACTGAAGCATGTTGTTCTTCTCCAGAGTGGTGATTTGGGATTTCAGATCTTCTATCTCAGACTTACATCCCAAATGCTGTCATTCTCTATCCTCCAGTATTTTCAATCTGAGCTCTTTCATCTCGTTATCCCTCTCGGCTAGCTTGTTTGCCATTGTTTCTTTTATGGTTGACCATGCAGAGAGATCAGCTACAACTTTCATTGCTGCACTAGCATCCATCAAGGACTTCTCTTGAATTCTTAAGAAGGCACGATAACTTTCTAACCCCTTTTTGGCTTGTGAATCATCTCATATTGCATTAAAAGCTACGTCCAGTGCCTTGTCTCTGTTTTGCAAGGAACTCTCATACCTTATTAAAGGCTGTTAGTGTGCTGACATATCATAAATTTCACCAAAAATCAGATGCCCATGATGTCCCTTACCAATTTCAGATTCTTTTAACTTTTCAACTCCTCTAGTCTGTAATCTTGCAGTAATCTTTTCAAGTCAACTATTTTCCCTTTCAACTCTTCATCTTTCTTAGCAATTATGTTTTTCATGTTTTCCTCTTTTTTAATATTTTCATTTATCTCAAGTTGATGTTTATTGTACTCTTCAACAAGGATGTTATTAAATTCATCCTTCATTATTTCAATTATTTTGTTTAACTTACTGACTTCAGCGGTAAGTATTGCTTCCTGGCCGATAATAGTCCTTAGAGGGGGGATTTCCAACACCTCTGGTTGATGTTTCAGCTCATCTTCCAGTCTCTTTATGGTTTCTTCATCTTTCTTCTGAAAAACCATATATTCTTCTCTGCATTTCATTTTCCTTTCTAAATTCATCTTGAATTTTCTGTAGTTCCTTATTCAAATATTGAAGAACATATTCCTTTCCTGCTATTATCCTTCTCGAACTATCCATAGTCTTCACAAGGGATCCTTGTAATCTTGCGATTTCCTGTAAACAGGGAAAATTTTTAGGAGGCTTCAAAAAATGAAATTTGGCAACTTTTTTTTTATAGAAAAAAGCATTGAAAAATTCCTCCTACCTTAAAGAGGTCCACCATTTGCAAATTTTTAATAGAATATTCCTACATAGTATCCACATGTTATGTTTCTAACCTTGCAATTATCTGTAAATAGTGAAAATTTTAACAAGGCTTCAAAAAAAGGAATTTGGCAACTATTTCTTTTTGAAAAATAGCATTGAAAAATAGTGCCTACCTTTAAGAGATCCTGAATTTGCATCTGCTTAATCCTATAGAGTTCTACGCTCTGTATTGCGGTAAGATACCAATAGGAAAAAGTTTTTCTATGAAATTCAGCTTCTTCTTTGAAATGCAACATTTTATCGAACAATAGCTTAAAAAAAGTTTTACCATCAAAAAAAGATGTTGGAGAGGAATTTTTCTCAACTCTAAACTATGGAGGTGTATATATAACTAGTGGCATTTCTGCACAAGCATAAATATCATCATCACTATGCTCCTCTTGTTCATTAAACTCAACATCATGCATCTTGTTTACATTTATTTCTCTGCCTTCATGTAATCCATCCAGAATTGAGACGACATCAAATTCTTCAGGTTCACTTCCCAAACCTTCCATACAGTACTCAAAAGGATCTTCAGGGACTTGTACATTGTCCTTTGTAGATTGTTGAGGAACTTCCTGGTTAATTTTGTCCAGTTTCAGCCTCTTAATGTATGTATTTTTAAATTTTCTTCCTTCTACAATGTTGGGTCGATATAAGTCAATAATGTTTTGTAGTGTGCCAGGGTAACTGAACTTCACTCTCTTCATTTTGCTCTCATGCAGTGAAACATGCAATTTTTTTGCCAATAGATGAGGGACATCTATGGCCAGGTCTTCAACCCAATGAATCACCAACATCATACAATCACCTGAAATATCTTGCTTGTGGTGATTCATAACCATCCTAATTACAATTTGAATTAAGATTTTGTACAGTCCTGGTGGAACATCTTCCATCTTTAAACCATTCCGGTCAACCTTAACCATTTTCCACATATTTTGTTTTCCATCTCATCCTTTTCTACTTTGAGGGTTTTCTTGGTGGTCAGCGATACTCCCCCCCTGCGTGGAATTTTCGCTGCACCTAAGAACAAATTAGGGTCCAAACAAACCCTCCTCCCAAAAATAATCAATTCATTGGACTCATCATCATAACTAGAAATGGCATTATCTATCTCTTCATTGTTGAAATTTAACTGACCGAAAAGAAAACGATGCACTCCTTCTCTGACCAGGATATTTATCATACCTTCCAGCTAGTTGGTTCTATTACTCCATGCTTCAGTGCTCTCTCCAAATTTTCTGACAGTGAACCTCTCAGCAACTTTAGAACCCCCTGTTTCAGTTGATGGCATGGAAGATGAGGCTGCTGTATCCATTTTCCAGGATGATGGCATGCTCATAAAGGAAGAAGGGGATGCACGCATAGGATACCAGCACGCTGAATTTTCCAAACTAAAATAAAAATTACAAATGTGTTCAGACGTTTCCAAACTATAATAAAAGTTACAAATGTGTTTTGAATTTTGCAAGCTATAATAAAAATTACAAATGTGTTCTGATTTTTCCAAACTATAATAAAAATTACAAATGTGTTTCAAGTCAACTATACACAACTTACATTTTCAATTTCAACATAGTTAACTTTATAGCATGTTAAGTACACTTATTTTCTAGCATGTTAAGTATACTTATTGAAAAGAAGAAAGTAAGAGTAAATAATAGAGTAAAAATTTGGCATTCTAACTATTCTGGAAAAATAAGAGTAATAGAGTGAGTAATATGATAATAGAGTAATATTCTTCTCTACATGTTTTGATGTACTCTGAAACCAAACCCTCCAATTAAATTTTTATAGTAAATGTTTTTGGAAATTGTATGGCTAGATATATTGAGAAGACTATCCTTATGTTAATTTTATATAACCTAACCTCGTGTGCTCACAGTCGACCTATGAAAGGTGCAATTTTAACCCTTTTATACTGTTATGGACACTTGGTGTAAAATGCAAACCATAAGCATAAAAATTCAAGCTAGGAATGCATAGCAGTTAAATTGAACATGAATGACTAAAATTCCAAGTATCTTGGCCAAATTAAAAAAAATGTCTGAAATTCTAAGTTTCGTAAAAAACAGTGTGTCAATATTAAAAAATGGGCTTAGGAAAATGCACGCAATAGTCCGTAAAATTATCATAAGTTGAAAATAACACCATGGGGTTGAATATAGATATATTTTTGACAAAATCTTCTTTCTGTTTTTTAAAATTATGTTTCATTTGTCTAGAGTTAAATTGACAAAATGACAACTTTTGTGTTTTCAACCCAGTTTTACCCATATCACAAAAATGCCCGCCCAACCCTAAGTATTGTGTATTTTTTAGTGATTTTAGTTGGAAATGGTATTTTTTACTATTTTTCACATTATTATACATTTAGTTTTTCAATTTTGGTTCAGAAAGTGCTTGTTGTGCAAAAATAGTACATGGTTGTCTTGTATTTATGAAATATCCACCTACATTAATAAAAATGCAAGCCAAACCCTCCTATTAAATGTTTATAGTAAATGGTTTTGGAAATTGGATGGCTATATATATTTAGAATACTATCCTTGTGTTAATTTTATATAACCTAACCTTGTATGCTCACAGTCAACCTATGAAAGGTGTAGTTTTAACCTTTTTTTACTGTTATGGACACTTGGTGTAAAATGCAAGCCATAAGCATAAAAATGCAAGATAGGAATGCATAGCAGTCAACTTGAACATGAATGACTAAAATTGAAAGCATCTTGGAAAAATTAAAAATTAATGACTGAAATTCTAAGTTGTTACGTAAAAAACAATGTGTAAATATTCAAAACCGGGCTTAGGAAAATGCACGCCATAGTTCGTACAATTGTCATAAGTTGAGAATAACACCATGGGGTTGAAGCTAGATATATTTACATTTATTAATAAAATTTTATACTGTTAGGTGTAATCTATATGGTCAATTCTACTATTTAATACATATGAATTATGTATTTGTTCCATTCAATTATGTCTGGTATATTATTGTTCTATTATAATTGTTTTTCTTTTCGAATAATTTTTTCATTATATATGAAATTTGTAAGTTTGAAACGATAATAAACATTTCCTAGCATGTGGGTTATTGTGAAGATGCTTTTATACTGTCTTCAAATTGTCCGAAAAACCTCTTATTATAGCCTTCTAGATATGGTTGGATTCACCATACAACACTCTAGAGATCCACACTCTCAGAATATTTTTATCATCATCCTATGAGTTGTGGCGGGCATTTCCCTAAGGCCAGTTATGCAGATTTTACCAATAATTCCATACTTGGACAATTTTTTATCTTCTCCTAGGCTCGGTCTAATTTCCCTAAACCACATTTTCTAGGCTACTTGGACCAATATTCCCAAACTTAGCCAATTTCTTGATTTTAACTAATTTGTCGTATTTCTCCAGAATGATGCCATAATGCAACAATGATTTCAACTTCATTTCACATCATCATATATGCCATGTCATGCCATGCGGGCATCATCCTTAGTGCGAGCATCAACATTAATGCGGGCATCACTTATCCCCTTTAAAACACTTGGCCATTTTTCTTTTTCTTTAGTATGCAAATTAACATTTTTCTTCTATTTTCACAGGTTGATATTTTCCTTACTGGCCACCATAAGAAAAACCAAGAGCATGGATGGATATCCATTTCAACAATGAATAGGACCATATCATCTGATGAATTTTATCATCAAAGGAACACCCTCTTTCAGTCATTTTGAAGTGGCCTTTCAAACTTTTTGTCTAACACTTGAGCAGTTCTCTTCAAACCCTAGGTCACCAAGGTAATTGCATTTTTCCTTCAAATTTGGCAAGTGTTATTCCCAATGGGTATAGTTCAACAAGGTGAGTCTATAAAAACCACTTTCATCTTCTGTAGCTTCTTTCTCTCACCTAGGAAGGCATTTTTCTGGAGCAGTGCAAATATGGCTGAGAGGCACTTTTGGCAAATTGATATCTTCTTCCTCAAAGACTTTTTGGTCAGGATAATTATATGGTTGGATGCACCATACAAGTTTCTAGAGATATACACTCTCATAATATTTTTATCATCAACCCATGAGCTGTGGCGGGCATTTCCCTAAGGCCTTTTATTCATATTTTACCAATAATTCATACTTGGACAATTTTTGATCTTCTCCTAGGCTTGGTCTAATTTCCCTAAACCACAGTTTTGGCAGGTCCATAAATTCTTCTTTAGTGTCTCTTTAGATAAACTAAGACCATGGTTGAGTAGACAAAACAACAGCCTACAATATCCCCATGTGGCGGGCATCCTCTTAAGGATACTTGGACCAATATTCCCACACTTGGACAATTTCCTGATTTTCAATAATTTACTGAATTTCTCTAGAACGATGTCATAATGCAACAATGATTTCAAATTCATGCCACATAGTCATCTATTCCATGCCATGCCATGCAGGCATCATCCTTAGTGTGGGCATCAACCTTAATGCGGTAATCACTTAGCCCCTTCACCACACAGCCATTTTTTCTGTCTTTAGTGTGCAAAATAATATTTTTCTTCTATTTTGCGAGGTTGATATTATCCTTATCTAGTCACCATAATAAAAACCAAGAGTATGGATGGATATCCATTTAAACAATGAACATGACCATATCATCTAATGATTTTTATCATCAATGGAACACCCCCTTACGAGCATATCTAAGTGGTCTCTCAAACACTTTGTCTAACACTTAACCAGTTCTCTTCAAACCCTAGGTTATCAAGGTGATTTCATCTTTCCTTCAAACTTGTCAAGTGAGATTCCCAATGGGTATAGTTCAACAAGGTGAATCCAGAAAAAACACTTTCTTCTTCTGGAGCTTATTTCTCTCAACTCGGCAGGAATTTTTCTGGAGCAGTGCAAATATGGTTGAGATGCACTTTTGGAATATTGATATCTTCTTCCTGAAAGAATTTTTAGTTAGGATAATTATATGGTTGGATGCACCATACATTTTTCTAGAGATCTACACTCTTATAAAAAAAAAATTTCATCAACCCATGAGTTGTGGGAGGAATTTCCCTAAGGCCTGTTAGGCATATTTTACCAATAATTCATACTTGGACAATTTTTGATCTTCTCCTAGGCTTGGTCTAATTTCCCTAAACCATAGTTTTGACAGGTCCATAAATTCTTCTTTAGTGTCTCTTTGGAAAAACTGAGACCATGGTTGAGTAGAAAAAACAATAACCTACAATATCCCCATGTGGTGTGGGTATTTTCTTCAACAAACCATTTGTGGCGAGCATCCTCTTAAGGCTACTTGGACCAATATTCCCACACTTGGTCAATTTCCTAATTTTCACTAATTTGTCGTATTTCTCCAGAACGATGTCATAACGAAACAATGATTTCAACTTCATGCCACATAGACATCTATTCCATGCCATGCCATGCAGGCATCATGCTTAGTGCAGGAATCAACCTTAATGTGGGCATCACTTAGCCCCTTTACAACACAGCCTTTTTTTCTGTCTTTAGTGTGCAAAATAATATATTTCTTCTATTTTGTGAGGTTGATAGTTTCTTTATCTGGTCACCATAAGAAAAGCCAAGAGCATGGCTATATATCCATTTCAACAATGAACAAGACCATATCATCTGATGATTTTTATCATCAATGGAAGACCCCCTTGCGAGCATTTCCAAGTGGTCTCTCAAACTCTTTGTCTAACACTTAACTAGTTCTCTTCAAACCCTAGGTCACCAAGGTAATTTCATGTTTCCTTCAAATTTGGCAAGTGATATTCCCAATGGGTATAGTTAAACAAGGTGAGTCCAGAAAAACCACTTTCATCTTCTGTAGCTTCTTTCTCTCTCCTAGGTGGGAATTTTTTTGGAGCAGTGCAAATATGGCTGAGAGGCACTTTTGGAAGATTGATATCTTCTTCCTGAAATATCCTTTGGTCAGGATAATTATATGGTTGGATGCACCATACAGGTTTCTATAGATGTACACTCTTATAATATTTTTATCATCAACCCATGAGCTGTGGCGGGCATTTCCCTAAGGCCTGTTAGGCATATTCTACCAATAATTCATACTTGGACAATTTTTTATCTTCTCCTAGGCTTGGTCTAATTTACCTAAACCATAGTTTTGGCAGGTCTGTAAATTCTTCTTTAGTGTCTCTTTGTACAAACTGAGACCATGGTTGAGTAGACAAAATAGCAGCCTACAATATCCCCATGTGGTACGGGTATTTTCTTCAACAAACCATTTGTGGCGGGAATCCTCTTAAGGCTACTTGGACCAATATTCCCACACTTGGCCAATTTCCTGATTTTCACTAATTTGTCGTATTTCTCCAGAATGATGTCATAATGCAACAATGATTTCAACTTCATGCCACAAAGTCATCTATTCCATGCGGGCATCATCCTTAGTGTAGGCATCAACCTTAATGCGGGCATCACTTGGCCCCTTTACAACACTTATCCATTTTTTCTGTCTTTAGTGTGCAAAATAAGATTTTTCTTCTATTTTGCAAGGTTGATATTTTCCTTCTCTGGTCACCATAAGAAAAACCAAGAGCATGGCTGCTAGATATCCATTTCAACAATGAACAAGACCATATCATCTGATGAATTTTATCATCAATGGAACACCCCCTTGTGAGCATTTCCAAGTGGTCTCTCAAACTTTTTGTCTAACACTTAACCCGTTCTCTTCAAACCCTAGGTCACCAAGGTAATTTCATTTTTCCTTCAAATTTGGAAAGTGATATTCCCAATGGGTATAGTTCAACAACTTGATGAGTCTAGAAAAAACCACTTTCATGTTCTGTAGCTTCTTTCTCTCTCCTAGGCAGGCATTTTTTAGGGCAATGCAAATATGGCTGAGAGGCACTTTTGGTAGATTGATATCTTATTCTTGAAAGACTGTTTGGTCAGTATAATTATATGGTTGGATGCACCATACAAGTTTCTAGAGATATACACTCTCTTAATATTTTTATCATCAATCCATGAGTTGTGGCTGGCAGTTCCCTAAGGCTTGCTAGGCATATTTTAAGAATAATTCATACTTGGACAATTTTTATCTTCTCCTAGGCTTGGTCTAATTTCCCTAAACCACAGTTTTGGCAGGTCCATAAATTCTTCTTCAGTGTCTCTTTGGACAAACTAAGACCATGGTTGAGTATACAAAACAACAGCCTACAATATCCCCATGTGGTGCGGATATTTTCTTCAACAAACCATTTGTGGTGGGCATCCTCTTAAGGCTACTTGGACCAATATTCCCATACTTGGCCAATTTCCAACTGATTTTCACTAATTTGTCATATTTCTCCAAAATGATGTCATAATGCAACAATGATTTCAAATTCATGCCACATAGTCATCTATTCCATGCCATGCCATGCGGGCATCATCCTTAGTGCGAGCACCAACCTTAATGCGGGCATCACTTAGCCCCTTTACAACACTTAGCCATTTTTTGTCTTTAGTGTGCAAAATGAGATTTTTCTTCTATTTTGCAAGGTTGATATTTTCCTTATCTGGTCACCATAAGAAAAACCAAGAGCATGGCTAGATATCCATTTCAATAATGAACAAGTACATATCATCTGATGATTTTTATCATTTATGGAACACCCCCTTGTGAGCATTTCCAAGTGGTCTCTCAAACTCTTTGTCTAACACTTAACCAGTGCTCTTCAAACCCTAGGTCACCAAGGTCATTTCATTTTTCCTTCACACTTGGAAAGTGAGATTCCCAATGGGTAGAGACCAACAAGGTGAATCCATCATGACCACTTTCATCTTCTGGAGCTTCTTTCTCTCTCATCGGCGAGCATTTTTCTAGAGCAGTGCAAATATGGTTAAGAGGCAGTTTTGGAAGATTGATATCTTCGTATTGAAAGAATATTTGGTCAGGATATTTATATGGTTGGGTGCACCATACAAGAATTTAGAGATATACACTCTCATAATATTTGTATCATCATCCTATGAGCTGTGGCGGGCATTTCCCTAAGGCTAGTTAGGCATATTTTACCAATAATTCCATACTTGGACAATTTTTGATCTTCTCCTAAGCTTGGTCTAATTTCCTTAAACAACATTTTTTGCATGTTTTTGCAAGTCTAATTTCCCTAAACCACAGTATTTTCATTTTGGGTGTGCATTTGAGTAAAGAAATCCAAAATTGACTTGCTTCAGTAAAATCCATGCACATGCCTGATTTCATTTTCCCATACCTCAACCTGTCATACACGTGCTAAATGTGTTGAGTGTAAAATATGTCATATAATCGTCTAAACCTATAAATGGTAGTTTTTCTCTTTTCCCTAACTGTCATATTCTGAACTTTCAATCGACTGTCAAATACGTCACTTAACAAACCATCAAATTCTATGATTTGATGAACCTGAATCGAGTCGGATTCTAATGGCATTGAGAATGATTACATCACCCAGACATGAACTCAACATTTCATTGTGATTAACCTTTTTTCCCACCTTTTAGTTATTCCAAGGGCCAACAGAGTACACATATCCAGATTTGTCCTGGACCCATGGACTCCTTCCTAGAAGCTGCAGTCAATTACCAATCATGTTGCTTCTTATGTAAGATTGATAAATATGGGCCACTATTATCAATAGGCTATGTAGTATTCAATCCATTCTCTATGTTCGTTAATTTTTGTCCAGTATGGATGTAGATGTGCACAAATTTGATTTCATTGATAGTATGAGTGAAATGGGTAGAATTGGAAAGAATCGGAGACAGTCTCATTCGGGTTCAATGGCTTTCATTGGCAGTTCCATTGCATCTTATTGTTTTTATGTTCGTTTGTTATTCCTTTCCCATCACTTAGTGAAGTATTTCCTTCCCTAAGTCAGCACCCTGTCCCTCTTCAACAACCCAAGCATTCCCTCTTGGTGGTATAGCATGATTGATTTCTTCAATTCTATCTTTTAATTTGTCCACATCAGATGGATATTGCATGTTGTTTTCCGCTGAGCCATATTTGTCGATGGAATTCTCTCTTTCTTACCATTTTCTTCTTTCATTGGTATTTCCATTTTCTCCTTAGATACCTCTCACGCACTGGGCATCTCTGTTATAATTCTTCTCTACTCACATCTCCCATCCAGATAATTGGAATGCAACTTCCTCTTCTACTCCCTTTCTACCCTTGGTGTTGAAACATGTCCACTTCAGCCTCGTTTTCCCCCTTGTGTTGCACTATCATATTTTTCTTGTTCCATAGTAGTTGGTATCTTCGTTTAAAGCCAGGAAAGTACAATAGAGGATAGGTTGGCTCGTGGGTGAATCCACATTTCAGTTTCACTCAAATGAAATCCACTTGTAACATGGTCAATCTGACCCTTGAGGTCTATAAATAGAATTTAATAGGTAGTAGGGATAGTTATTATTTAAGGAGTTGTTTGATGTCACTGATTCAACTATAAACTATCCCTCTTCTCTGTAATGAAAGCATAATATAATAAAAAATGGTCTTGGGCCCCTTCTAAAACTTTCTTGAGTATCGATCTTGTTATGTTTTTGCATTATCTCTGTTTTTTTCCATGGAATGTATTATATATGTTATGTTCTCATTTATTAATTTTTGCGAGAAATGATGATGATTTATATTATAATAAAAAAGAAACAAACCATACAAACTTGCAAAGCCATGAAATTGGTTTCCAAACTATGATGCTTGTCAACAAGAAACCAACATTTACAGTTGTTTTGTTCTCATTTCAAATGTTGCATGCATTCTTATTTCACAATAGAAGTTTAATTTATGTCTGAAATTAAAACTATACTAGTATAATTAGGTTTTTGTATGCAAACTTCCAAATTCCATAACTACAGTGTACTTCGATTGGAATTGGTGTACATTTTTAGTTCTGGCCGCCATGAAAAATTGGAAAATACTATCAATTGTTGTTATGGATGACTTGGATTTTACTGTAGATCTTACAATTTACAGAAATGAGTACAAGATTTTGTAGAAAAGGTTGGTATGTCTATGTTATAGTGCAATTTATTCAATATAGCATGAAATGATGATCTGTCAATTCATTTGTAGAATATATTTCAAGAATATTTCATATGTCAATTCATTTGTAGAATATATTACGAAGAATATATTTCATCATTTGTAATTTCATACACACTTCTCGATATGGGTTTCACATTAAAATCTCTTAGACATAGGAAAAATGCACATATGGATTACACATTACACTTGTATTACACATTGGAAACACATTAACTATATCAAAATATATGCATTTCCAAGAAATACTGACAATTTATATTACAACAATATTGGTATGTACATAGACATCAAATTTACAACCTATTATTTTAGAAATCTAGGCTGCTTGGAAGTTGGGAGGTTTTTGCAATTCCTCCTTTTTAGAATAATAAAAACCGCTATAGCTTCTCTTTCCTTTTCCAGAACCCTCCAGTTCTATAGAAGCTTCATTGGCCATATGTTTTAATTATTTTTCTTTCTCTTTCAATTTGTTTGCAACATTTATTTCTTATGTATGCAATCTATCTTTTTCTTATAGGAATTTCTTCAACATCTCTACATTATTATTTTTCTGATTTGAGTGCACATATTCTTTTCTTTTAAGATCATCATCTATCCACTTCAGGTCAGATTGAACTGCACTTAATTTTCTCTTGACCTATTGTACCTCCTTCTCGAGCTCTTGTGCCCTCAAATTGCTATCAGATGGAGTATACAAAATTGCTTCTGCCATAGGTTTATTCTGCAAAGATTTAATTTGAGATTTCAAATCTTGTATCTCACTATCACATCCCAAATGTAGTGCTTTTCCCTTCTCCAATATTTTTTGGTGAAGGTCTCTAATTTCGGCTTCCTTCCCCTCTATCTTCTTCTTCAATGTTGGATTTGATGAGCCAAATGTAAACTCTACAACATTAATTGTTGAAGCAGTTGCATTCAAGGTCTTCTCTCGTTGTTGCATGGACTTCTGAAACTGGAGTAAGATCTCCATAGTTACATCACCTAGTTTTGTACTGCCAAATTTTTTTAGTGTGATGGCCTTTTTAACCTCCACTTTGGATTCTTTTGTTGTTCTAACCTTTTTACCCTTGATTGTTTATTCTTCTGGTGTGCATACCTATTTACCCTTGATTGTTGATTCTTCTAGTGTGCAAACTTGTTTACCCTTGACTGTTGAATTTTTTGGTGTGCAGACATGTTTACCCTTGACTGTTGATTCTTCTTGTGTGCAGACTTGTTTACCCTTGACTGTTGATTCTTCTGGTGTGCAAACTTGCTTACCCTTGACTGTTGATTTTTTTCCTCTTCCAGCACTTTTAGCCTCGAGAGTTTCTAAAATCCTTTCAAGTCTCTTTTTTTGTAGCAACTCATTTTTGTTTTTAATTGTTTTATTCAATTTTTCCAATCTTACTTCATATTATGTAGTTTCATTTTGTTGTTTAATGATAATTTCTCTCAATTCCCTTTGAAAATCAACCTTCAAACCTACAATAAATGTTTCTTTCTGCTTCAATTCTTGCTGAAGTTCTGCTTCCTTACCAAATACAGTTTTCAGTGGTGGCATGTTCAAAACTTCAGGCCCGTTTTTCAGCTCATTTTCAAGTCTCCCTATAGTTTCCTCATCTTTTTTCTTTTGAGCCTGATACATGTCTTTCATTATGTCTGCAAGGACAGAAATCGATTCTGCTCGAACTACGGTAAATTTAGAACATTGATCCTTAATAAGTTGATCCTTTTGGCCAATTATTTTTTCATTTTACACAATTCTTTTCTCTAAACCTGTAGTATGATGTACCAAATCAAAAATTTGGACATCCTTAGTTATGCACAATTCATCGCTAGCTTTGAAGGAATCCTCCCACAAGGTAGATTGTTCTTTGAAATGTACCATTTTATCAAATAAAGAAAAAACAAATATACCATCAAAAGAATATTTGGAATGAATTAGGTCTTTATCACTCATTGTTGAATGGTCCATATCAATATTGTTCACAAATTCCTCCCATTGATCTGCATTTTCATTTCCATGCATTCCAACCAAATTTGTGACATCAACATCTTCTTCAAGGGAAAGTGAAAGCATGTCGTTTCCCATAGGTTCCATATTGTCCTCTAAAGGTTGGTCGATCTTCTTTTTTCAATTGAGTCACCCGTTGAAGAAGCAGAGTATCACTGATCTCTCTAGTTTTGGATATGGTTGATAAAGAAATCCAACCTCAGTCCGTACTCAATCAATCACCAATAACCTTGTCGCAACTATAGCAAATGTGTCGAAAATGCATGAGTTGACCTGATTGAAAGCTGGCATTAGTTTGGAGGGTGTGCAAAGATAGCCATATATCATTGATATAGCGACAAAAGTTCATCTAAAATTAAAAACATCGATATTTCCATGGTTTTTCTGCCATGATAAAAAAAATGAAGTATTAATCCACGAATGTTCAAAACGTGGAAATATTTCATAGAAAAATCCGACCAAATGTATTAGTGATTGTAATACAACTATGTATGGTATTGCATTGTAAATAAGAGTCTGTGATTGTGTGAGAGAGACTGTGAGAGTGTGAAGAGGAAGTGCAGCGGTGTTATTGCAGGTTGTATCCCTTCATCTTTTTGGATGGTAGTAAAAGGACTGGCAATTTCTATGTGGACGTAGCCCATCGTTTGGGTGAACCATGTTATATTTGTGTCTCTCTGTAATGTGTTTAATGTGTTAACTGTATAAATTTTATTTCTCTGCGGTCCTGTTTTCTAACACTATTATCATTCGAGGTGATGAAATTGGATTTCAACGATCTTATCAATCTTGTCCATTTGTTTGCATCTTCGTTTACTGGACCTAAATCAGGGGCAGTTTTTCAAACTTCTCCTTGAGAGGATTTGTTCTTTGCATCTTCCAGAGTTTTTATGTTGTGCTTCTTTTATAGGGAGATTGTATTGGAAGACAGGAAATAAGCTCTGCTGCCACCAAACCAAGGGTCCCACCCTATACGTACATTTTTTCCATCTCCATATTCCAGGTTGTCCATTTCCCTATTAGAGGGAAAGAGAGCACCATAGATTTACACCCCACTGAACCTCCCTTGTGATTCTTTTCCTAGCTTTTGTACCAATCTATAATTGAAGAGTATGGACAGTATTTTGAGGTAATTGCTTTTCACCAAATAGAATTGGAGTTTAACACCAATCTTTAGAGATATTTGGCTGCAAGATATTGACCGAACATGTAGGGGTTCTTTATCTATCATCCCCCAAACTCCTTGAGATTTTTCATTGTCGTCTATTTCACCAAAGGATTGCCTTCCTTTCTTTTACTAGATGTCCATAGGAAGGTAAAACATTTTATGAATTTTTGTTAGGATCCCTTTCGAGATGTATGCAATGGAATCCCAATATACCAAAATGCTTTGAAGTACCACTTTTAGAAGAGTCATACGACCTCCTCCAGAGAGATATTTGTTGGCCCAACAGGAGATTTGTAATTCTACCTTCTTATATATCCAAATCCAGTCCTTAAAAGAGTAAGCATTGGGCTTGAGGAAGAATCCCAAATATTTGAAAACCTCATCCAGAGGGATTAGAGAAAATTTAACCTCTATCATAATCCTTTGCTGAAACTATTCAAATGCTCTATTTAATATAGGACTTGATTTGTCCATATTTGTTACCATATTTGTAGCCTTCTTATATAGTATTTGTGCTAAAGATTGCAATTTTTCCAAAGCTCCTTCTCCCATCAATAACACATTATCCACAAAGAGGATGTGTGTTAATTCCATAGTTGTAGAAACATAGGGTCCCTTGTATGAACCTTATCGCTTAGGCTGGTGAACTGACTTTCTCAAATCTTCAACCACGCGTAAGAATAATAATGGGGATATGGGACATCCCTGTATTAAACCTCTTGCAGGTCTGAAAGAGGGGGAGGGAGCACCGTTGATTAATATTGCAAAGGATGTCGAGGTTACACAACTCATAATCCAGTTTTCCAGGTCTACAGAGAATCCCAACTAGATGAGAAGAAGTCATAAGAATGTCCAGTTGACCCTACCATATGCTTTTGACAAATCTAGTTTTAGGGAAAAAGCCTTTAACTTATTCTTATTTATCGTGTGAATTTCTTCCTAGGTTAGGGATACCGCATCATGAATTTGTCGATTGAGCAAGAAATGAAACTGTTATTCCGAGATGATATGACTAAGAATCGACTTCATCCTTTGATCAATAATCTTTGAAATTAATTTATAGACCACATTGCAATAAGAAATCAGTCTAAAATATCCAAAGTCTGATGGTTTTTGTTTCTTTGGGATTAAGGCTAGGAAGGTGGAATTCATCGATCCCAAGAATTTTCGAGAATGTTGAGATTCTATGACTACCTTTAGAAGGTATTCTTTTATCAAATCATAAAAACCCAAGAAGAATTCTACTGAAATTCCGTCGGGCCCTAGGCTCTTACCTTTTTGAAATGAATGTAAAATACTATTGAGTCTTCTTCTGATACTTCTTGGTTTAAAGAGTCATCCATTTCTTCTGTGATAGATCTAAGGAAAATCCTTAGTACTAGTAGAATTTCTTGGATCGGTAATCCATCTATTTCATTGAAAAGAGCTTTAAAGGAGGTAACACCGATTCCCTACTCATTCTAGATTTCTGTAATGGTATTCACACTTTTCTTGTGTGAAGCGAATATGTGAAATAATTTTGTGTTATTGTCTCCATAAGTTATCCAGATTTCCCTGCTTTTAAGCCTCCATAATTGTTCTTCTTTGTCCAGTAGGATTGTATGACAAACTTCCACCGCTTTCAATTTGTTTGGTTCAGCTTCAGTATAACCCCCCCCCCCCCCCCCAACAAAAAAAAAAACCCGCATAATTCTCCTTATACATTTTCTTAATGCCTTCTTCCAAATCCTTTAGCTCAGTCTATTGTCTCGTACGATAATTCTTTTCCCACTTTGGAAACCTTTTTCACCTTATCTAGATTGTCCATCATTTGTTTCCTGAAAATTTCAGAAGAAGCGGGCCTTAAAGGGGACCAATTTTCCTCTACTAGTTTTTTGTAATCCTCTTCCTTCATCCAGATGGAGTTAAATTTGAAAAGAGAGAAAAATATATATATATATTTATATATATTTGTTATTCACATTTTTGTTTACTCACACTTTTCACACTTTTCTATTTTTATTAGTTCTTCCACCAAAAACCTTTATCTAAAAATTCTTTATTTACACTTATTAAATCATGTAGTATGTATATCTTTAAATCACTACCGAAAATTAATAAGACTAATTATGAAGAACACTGCTTAAATATTAATTTATAATTAAACATTCCCCATTATAATATCAAGGGATCTTCCAAATTAGCAAATAATTAAATATTCAATACAATTTCCATTTCAAGTAATTGTAATTTCCCCTTCGAGTGAGTTAAAATTTCTTTCAGCAACCTTTAGACATATGCTCTCCACGAATTCACAGAGTTCAATTGAAAATTAAATAAAATGCTAACTAATAAATTATTTTAGATAATAATTATTTTCTTAAATAATTAAAGCCAATAATATGTATTAAATTGATTTAGTTTTTTTCATTAATTCATATAAATAAATATAAAGACCATAATTTATAGTATTATAATAAATACTATTAAAATTTACTTTAATGGCTTTTCATCTTCATAATAATAAAAACCGTGAATACTCAATGAGGAGGTTTGGTTAGAGCAATTTTCCATAAATATAGGAAAGCAATATATATATGTGTGTGTTTGTTTTATAGTTTTGAATCTTTGTAAGTGCTATTGGTTTTATACTTTTTGCAGCTTGGTGTTGCATTTTCTTAGAGAAATATAAACCTTGATTATCGTGGGCTTATCCTTCTAATTCCTCTTGATTTTGGACACGTGGAAATATAAGGTGATTACACATAGGATAATTTATTTTGTTTTATCCTTTTTAGCTATGCTTCATGCAAAATTATGTAGAAGGAGATATACCAATAAAAAGAAATTAAAAAAATTCATTGAGTCTTCCTATTATAGTTGTATTTAGTTCTTATTTAGTTCTTATTGCAGATAAAGGAATCCAGTTTACGCATAAAAGAAAAATGGGTATGTTACTACCCTTTCCCTAGAGGCTAATGGCATCCTACCTAATGTCTTTAACAACTTTTTGAGCAACTTTGGTTAAGCTCTATGCTCATTTTATGAGTTGTAGACATTAACAACTTTTTGAGAAACTTTGGTTAAGCTCTGTGCTCATTTTATGAGTTGTAGATTATAATTTAGTTCTATTTTTGTAATAGTCTTCATTTTACAAGAATCCTTTCTAGCTTGCTTCTTATAATGGACTTATTTCAAACAAATGTTTTCTGATTACAGGAGTTTATTTTCTATGTAACTCTGTCCTTTTCTTTCCTTATGATTTCTAATTTCTAATTTCCTTTTTCTAATTTAATGTATGTTTTTTCTTTCTAATTCTAGTAGGCCCTTAAGGTTCAAGTATTAGAACTAGAATCTGATACCATGTGTAGTGCTCTTCCCTCCAGGAGGGCACTAATTCAATCGCTTGGTTAAAATAAATGTACAACAACTCATTTAGAGCTTGGTTTAATAAAAATTCAGGTTCTGTTTTGCATCAAATTACATTTTAGTTTCAATTTGTTTTGTAATCATACTCATACCAAAGTATTCTAGAATTTTCTATAATGAAATATTTCCAGCATAACTAAGAATTGTTTTTCATATGCAATTTTTTATGTATGATTTATTTCTGCATTAGCACTTATAAATGTAAACGAATAATCAAATTTGCACAAGTATAATACTTGGTAGGGTTGTAGGTAGTTAATCTTGTAGCTCCCGTGTCCTTGTCCCGTATCTCCCTTTGACTAAGCCTTAGTGACCAAACTGATAAACCACCCTGCCAACCATCTCTTATCATGTTGGCCCTAGGAAACCAATGGACCCCCAATCCCACAAATTGATAATCGCTAGAGCAAATTTCCTTTTGCATAGTTTTTCTTTTTTCACAAATCAATAGTCCCGTTTCACAAAAAAAAAATTATTTTGAGTTAATACCCTCCTCAATCTTTGATTTTCCAACCTCCTCAACGCTTCAAGTTACGCCTCTCCTCGATATTCCCCTTTCTCCCAACCCCCCCCCCCNGTTTTCAGGATTCGAAACCATTGATACCATCTTACTTATCCACAATAAAATAATTATAATATTAGTTCTAGGAATTCATGTTCTCTTGGGAAGTCAAATGGTTAAATGCTCATTTAAGGTTTCCCCTTCGATTTGAATTTCTATTGTTTATTTTAATGCAAGATAATCACGACTTGTCTTATTCACTTAAGAGACAAGTTAAATACTATAAAATTACCCACCACTTCTTCTTTAAATGTTTTAGGATAACATATCAAATAAAAATCTTGACTTATATAATGATGAGCATGCTTATGTATTTTTATTCAATCAACATATATTCGACAAATGATGTTTTTATTTATATAAAAAAATGTTTAAATAATCAATAAATAGAATATAATAACTTTAAATCAACCAATCACTCTCAATAATAATATTCTATTCAACCATATACACCGATCCAAATAAATAAATAAAGAACTTGTTTTAAACAAACAATGAAACTTATGTTTATTTGACAACGGTAATAATAATAATAATAATAATAATAATAATAATAATAATAATAATAATAATATAAAAATAAAACTATGATTGTTATAATTACAACATCCATCACTTCTAAACAAAACAATTCTAAATATTTTTAACAGAATGATGAGCATGCTAACAAAACAACATTATTTATATACATAAAATAGTAATTATGCTAAATATAATGATTATATTATGACAATTCTATCTTGACAATGAACGATTTCTTCCTAATGCATCTCTTATATGTAACTAATAGATAAACCAATTGACCATTTATTCATATATACATGATCAAACAATTATAATTCAAACATGATTTACGCACAACTGACTCTCATCCAAAACAACATTACAATCATTTAGCATGCTAAGTATTTATCACATCAAGATTATCGTACATATACAAGGTGTGCATGTGTAGCTAGCGTACACATAGATCATGTATGTACTATACGAAAACATCATCTTGTGTATGTATATATACTAACTGAAAAAATAATGATCATTAGTGCAGATAGAACAATCATACATACAAGACACGATGATCACATAGATATAACCAGATCAACATACACCCAACATAATCATTTCAACATCAACAATCATTAATATTAACCCATCAAGTTATAGCATCATTATACCTTAGATAACAATAGCTAATAAATCAATTATTTTCAAGGGAAAGGTACTTACTACTACTATGTTGGTGTCATAAACCTTCAACCCCAAACAATACTCACTAACAAAGCCTCCCACCCTATCCTACTTATGCATCCTCCCTATCCTTCCTCTACTAGTAAATATGCAGAATCAACTTCACTGACTTGGACACATATAGAACCTAAGAGTGGTAGCATTAATTAAATAGCGAACCTAGCCTCACCTAACATGCATCCAACCATCATCATCACACATTTGGGAAGGCGTGACTCAGCACAACCCATCCACGACCTCAAGTATCATAAAAACATAGGGTGGGAAATACCTCGATCCCTCTCAACATATACCCTGTCAAAATCATACTATTCTGCCATCAAGATTACTAGAATGTGTCATTGTATCATCAATTTGATTGATAAGGTTTTCTACATAAGGTATTATTCCATACATCATATCAAGTACCCAACTATCATTTAGCTCATGTGTCTTGTGGGTTAGTATTTCTCAAATCATACATTTATAGTAATATTTTCCATTCGACCATCAATCAATCATCATCATCATTCGTTCTTATACAATTTAATCTTTTACATGTATTTATGATATTCAATAAATCAATTGACCATATCATAAAAACGGTATCCACGTACCACATCATATATTTCTCATCTTGACTATGGAAAACAATATAAACAGATAAATGTCACAACTAAATAAAAGAATGATAATCATCACACTTGCTAATAACATATAATGATGCAGAAGCATCAAGTCAAAGTCCTTTGTTTTCTGATTAAGTAGGAAATGCTATTTTTCTGCTTCCATGTAATCATTCTAGAAGAATAGAATTAACTGTCAATTCTTGTAGTTTTTATATAGATAGAATTAGTTTGGATGTAATAATGGCAATTTTCCACTGATTTCCTTGAATCTTGCAAGAGGTTGCTTGAGCATAGGTTAGTTGTAGATTTACTTTCTTAGGATTTTAGATCGCTCCTATTCGGATATGACAGTTTAATATATTTCTATATTAAAGTGTCGAATGTAATAATCAAAGATATGAGTAGGTGTGTAATAGCCTCTGCGTGAATATTTGTAAATTATTTGTCTTCTTTTCAATAGCCAAAAGCATGTTTAAATTCTTTGTTTCTATGAACCTTGAGTATTGATAAAAATGTTTAGACAATTCATGAAGAAAAAGATGTCTTATGCGAATGCAATAGGAAGGAAATTGATCGTTTCATAGATCAATTCGACTGTAATAGTCTGAGTTAAAAACCCGCGACTTAGACAGATCTACGGTTGTGGATGAATTCCACAGGAGAAAAGTGTATGGAAGATAATGGATCCACAAAGTTAAAAGGAAGTTACGCACTTTATCTTAGATCAACGGGAAGGGAAGAAGCCGCCAGAGATCAAAGGTTGAGAATGGTTTCTGCAATGAAAAGGTGTAAGCTTGTTAAAGTTGCGAAAAGTTAATTGCAGAAGAAAAGGTTTGGGAGATGAATTGTGGAAGAAGTTTGAGGAAAAGTTGAGAAGGTCACCCGCAATCTACAATCCGCAATTGCAGAAAGAATGTTGCGACCGCATAGTTGTGGAAAGATAGAATTGCGGAAATATATTTGTGGAAATATGAATTGCATAATTGAGCTTGTGGAAGAATATTTTAATCAGTTCTTTATGTTGATTTGGATCAACAAGGCCAGCTAGCTCTTACCTGGCATCCGTTTTAGTATCAGAGCTAAATATCAGAACCTATAGAAGGATCCCACCAAGGATAGGATGAGCACTTGGAGTTACAGTAGGAGGTGGTCGAGGAAGACAAGCTGCAGAGACAGACACACAAAGGGAATTAAGACAACTCCAAACTAGGATGGAGGCTATGGAGAGAAGGAATTTAGAGAGTATAAACACCAGCGACAAAGAGGAATCTTCTGAAGAAGAGTAAGAGGAGATTGTTAATGAAGTAAGAGTATCGAGGATGTTGGTAAGGGATAGTAACAGACCTAAAGTTGAAGTTCCCACGTATGAAGGTAACTTGAATGTTGAATAACTCATGGACTGGATCAATGCTCTAGCAAAGTACTTTGATTTTGAAGAAATTGAGGATAAAAATAATGTGAAATATGCAGCAACCAAACTAAAGGGACATGCAACTATTTGGTGGGATAAACTTAAGATCCATAGGGAAAGAAGAGGTAATTCCAAAATCAAACCTTGGGATAAAATGTTAGATAAAATTAAAATTCAATTTACGCCTAAAGATTATCAGTTGACTCTCATTAGATAATTACCAAATCTTGGACAAAAGCGTATGATTGTTAAAGAATACACAAAAGAATTTTCTAAGTTGAGTATTAGAGATGGACATGCACAAGAGGACATAGAAAGAGTGTCCAGATATATAAATGGAATAAGATGATATCATCTTGTTGAATTTGAAGGCTGTTGAAGATGCTTATCAGGTAGCCTCAAGGGTATAAGAGAAGCTACTAAGAAGACAAAACCAGAAGAATCAAGGCATAAGTATATCCAGAGGAAAAGGATCTCCAAACAGAGGAGGTAAGCTTAAGAACTCTAAGGATGAGGCATAAGGTTCTAGTAGCCAAACACCCCAAAGAGGAGGATCCAGGGAGGAAAGTTTAATGCTAGAGGAAGAGATGGAAATAGAGAAATGAAATGCTATACATGTGGGGAAATTTGAAACATGTCATGGGAGTTCCCAAAGAATAAACCTACAACTTAGAGGAATGAAAATATTGTTGAGGCTCACGAGGAGTCCAATGAGGAAGCACAAATGAATAATCCTCTCGAGGAAGGAGAATCTCTTATGATGAAGAGATTTTTAGTGAAAACAGAGAAGAAAGTCCATGAACCATCCATAGGAAGAGTTTGTTCAAGACTAACTACAAGTCACATGGGAAGTGTTGTAATATGGTTATTGACAATGGGAGTACACATAATTTGGTCTACACTGAGATGGTAGAGAAGTTGGGATTGAAGAGGATGAAACATCCCACTCCCTATAAAGTGTCCTAGTTGCAGAAAGGACATCATCTCTTGGAGAATTAGCAGTGCAATGCGAAGTTTCAAATTGGTACTTATAAATATGTGGTATTATGTGATATAATACCTATGGATTTATGTCATATACTCTTAGGGAGGCCATGGAAATATGATAGAAAACATGTTCATGATGGAAGGAAAAATATGTATTCTCCAGAAAAGGATGGATAGAGGCATGCACTGTCACTTTGAAATATGAAGCAACTCAAGAAGGTTAAAAATCCAACATTTTGCTGCTGATTGGAAAGGAATTGTTACAAGAAGTCAAGAAAGAAGAATAACTACATTTTTCCCTTGTTGGAAAACCAAAGGTAATTCTAACTTCTACAAATTTAGATGATTTTCCTACTGAAGTTAAAATATTGCTTGATGATTATGCTGATATTATTGTCGATGAGTTACAAAATGGTTTACCTCACGTGAGAAGTATTACTCATCACATTGAATTAATACTTGGAGCAAGTTTATCTATTAAGGAAGCCTACAAACTGACCCCTCAAGAGAATGAAGAGGTCAAACAACAGGTACAGGAGCTATTAGATAAAGGTTTGGTGAAAGAAAGTTTGAGTATTTGTGTAGTACCCAGTGTGCTTAGGCCAAATAAGGATGGTGGATGGTGTATGTGTACTGACTACCGAGCAATCAACAAAATCACTATCATGTACATATTTCCCTTACCCGCATTGATGATTTGATGGATTGTCTGAGTAGTTCAAAATAATTTTCAAAGATAGATTTGAAAAGTGGTTATTATCAAATAAGAATAAGATAAGAGGATGAATGGAAGACTACATTCAAGACTAAAAATGGACTGTATGAATGCTTAGTAGTGTCATTGGGATTACTAATGCACCCAACACTTTTATGAGATTGATGAATGAGGTATTGAAAGAATACACTGGAAAATTTGTGATAGTGTATCTGGATGATATTCTGATTTTTAGTTATTGTAAAGAAGAACATTTAAGACATCTTTAATTAGTGTTGGAAACTTTGCAAAAAGAGAAGCTGTTGATAAATTTGAAAAAGTGTAGTTTCATGAAGAAAGAATAGATTTATTTGGGATTCATGGTTTCAGAAGAAGGGTTAAAAATGGATCTAGAGAAGGTGCGAGTGATTATGAATTGGCCAGCTCTAAGGAATGCGTATGAGGTAAGAGGTTTTCATGGTCTTGCAAGTTTTTATAGAAAATTCATCAAGAATTTTAGCCAAATTTGTGCACCCATAATAGGCACCTTCAAAGGAAGTAAACAACCTTTCAAGTGGATAGAAGCAACTGATAGAAACTTCAAATTGTTAAGAAGAAGATCACAGAGAATCCTATTCTATCTTTACTAAGTTTTGACAAAGTTTTTCAAGTAGAGACAGATGTTAGTGGGACAACAATAGGGGATTTTCTGAGTCAAGAACAGACACCAGTAGCATACTTTGATGAAAAGTTAAATGAGGAAAAATATAAGTATTCCTCATATGATAAAGAATTGTATGTTGTTGTGCAAGCTCTCAAGAAGTGGAGACATTACTTAATTCCTAAAGATTTTTTTCTATATACATATAATCATGCTTTGCAGTTTATAAACAGTCAACCTAAATTGAGTCAGAAACATGCTAAGTGGGTAGAATTTTTGCAGAAATTTTCCTTTATGATTAAGCATACAAGTGGAAAATATAAAAAGGTCGTTGATTCCTTGAGCAAAATAAACTTGAGCTTGTAGGAAATTAAGGTCAGTACTTTGGGATTTGAAAATTTAGCTAATATGTATAAGGTAGATGTGTATTTTAAGAATATATATGCAGCGTCCGAGAATCCAGTTTCCAACAATAGAATACAATGGTTGGACTATATGCTACAAGAAGGATTTTTGTTCAAGAGTAGTAAATTGTGCATTCCTAAATGTTTTATGAGAAAAAAATCTGATATAGGAGAAAGCCAGTGGAGGATTGTCAGGCCATTTTGGACAAGACAAAACATTTGCTCAGGTGAGTGCTTTTTATTTTTGGCCAAGAATGTAGCAAGATGTAAATAATTTTGTTGAAAAATGCAAGACATGTCAACATTCCAAAGGGAGGAGACAAAATAATGGATTGTATCAACCCCTACCTATTCCAACTAGGCCTTGGGATTTCATGAGTATGGATTTTTGTTATGGGATTACTTAGAAATCAGAGGGGGTATGATTCTATTTTTGTGGTAGTAGATGGGTTTTAAAAAATGGCTCATTTTATTGCTTGTAAAAATACCAATGATGCAACAAATATTGCTAATTTGTTCTTTTCGGGAATTGTGAAGTTACATGGTCTACCTTTGAGCATTGTATCAAACATGGACACTAAATTTGTTGGTCATTTTTGGAGAAATTTATTGAATAATTTGGGTACTAAGCTTAGTATTAGCTATGCTTATCATTCTCAGAAGGATGGTCAGACTGAAGTGGTAAATAGGATCTTGGGAAATATATTGAGAAGTCTTGTTTATGAGAATACAAAACAATGGGATTTAGCTCTTCCTCAAGTTGAGTTTGCTTACAATGATTCACCTAATAGGATTATAGGTATGGGTCCTTTTAATATTGTATATAGGAGGCACCTAAGAGGAGTGTAGGAACTCAGAAGTTTGGGAGGACAGGAAAGGAGAAGTGTAGATGGTGAAGATTTTGCATCTAGCATGCATGAGGTACAAGAAAATGTTAAAAATAAATTGCAGGAAAGTGTTGGACAATATAAACAGAGATAATATTTGAAAGGAAGGGAAGTTAATTTTCAGGTTGAAGATTTTGTGATGGCATATCTTAGAAAGGATAATTTTCCTAAGGGAACTTAAAATAAACTGAAACTCAAGAATATAGGACATTGTAAAATTTTGAGGAAGTTTTCTCCAAATGCATATGAAATAGAACTTCCTTCTGTCTTCAAATTTCTCTAATTTTTAATGTTTCAGATTTATATCATTCAGGTGTTCAAAAAGAAGAAATGATCTCAGGTGAAGATGGTCCATTTGTAGATTGGAAAGGACAATTACCATCGAAATAACAACCACATATCGAAGTTATCCTTGACAAAATAATTTCAAAGAAGACCAGGAACAAAGATTATTTTCAGTATTTGGTCAAGTGGAAAGATCAACCATATGAATATGCAACGTGGATGACTAAACTGGATATTTCCAAACATAATTTGAACCCTAAATAACTATTGAATAATTATTTTCTCCCCCCAGAGTATGATGCAGGAGCATCGAGTCAAATTCCTTTGTTTTTTGATTAAGCAAGAAATGCTATTTTTCTTCTTCCATGTAATAATTATAGAAGGATAGGATTAGTTTTTTATTATTGTAGTATATTTTATAGATAGGATTAGTTTGGATGTAATAATGGAAATTTTTCATTGATGTCCTCGAATCTTGCAAGAGTTTGCTCGAGGATAGGTTAGTTGTAGATTTACTTTCTTAGGAGTTCAAATCCTGCCTATTCAGATCGGACAGTTTGATAGAGTTATATATTAAAGTGTCAAATGTAATAATTAGAGATATGAGTGGGTGTGTAAGAGTGTGTGTGTGGAAGTGGTTAATGGTTAATGAAATGAAGAACAATGTAATAGCCTCTGCGTGAATATTTGTAAATTCTTTGTCTTCTTTTCAATAACCAGAAGCATGTTTAAATTCTTTGTTTCTATGAATCTTTAGTATTGAAATAAATGTTTAGAGAATTCATGAAGACGGAGTTGTGTTCATGCAAATTGAACAAGAAGGAAATTGATTGTTTCATGGATCAATTTGACTGTAATAGTCGAAGTTAAAAACCTACGACTTAAACAAATCTACGGTTGTGGATGAATTCCGCAGGAGAAAAGTGTACGGGAGATATTAGATCTAAAAATTTAAAATGAATTTCCTCACTTGATCTTAGATCAATGGGTAGGGAAGAAGCCACAAGAGATCAACAACCAAGAATTGTTTCCACAATGAAAAGGTACAAGCTTGTTAAAGCTGCAGAAAGTTAATTGCAGATGAAAAGTTGTGGGACCAATTGCAAAAGAAGTTCGAGGAAAAGTCGAGAAGTCGACCCGCAATCCATAATCCGTAATTGTGAAAAGAGTGTTGCAACCACATAATTGTGGAAATATTGTTGTAGAAAGATAGAATTGCGGAAATATATTTGCAGAAATCCGAATTGTAGAATTGATCTTGCAGAAGAAGATTTTAATCAGTTATTTAGTCTAATTTGGATCAACAAGGCCAACTATATTTTACTTGGCATCATATAATCGGGTCCATAATGTCACATATATAGTTTTCTTAGTTGAGATGACTCTAACAGATAATAAACAATAAAATATAGCAAGTCCAAATGATAAAGATGTCTAATCAAAATATGGGGTATTAGAACTCTTTTCTCATCTTCTTCTCCTTGGAATCCTCTACTTTTGCATCCCACTCATGTTATGGAATTAGTCCAGAACGTTCATAACCAGACTACTAATCAATATTAGTAAGGTAATTTTCTTGCACAAATTTCAAGTACTTCTTAACCATTATTTGGACCTTCTTTTGGTTGAACACGGGAGAAAACAATGTGGCCATTGGTTCATGAACTCCTTTTTCCATCCATTTATATGATACTTATAACCTGTTCTAATGGTTGGTGCAAATAGGGAAAATTATTTTCCATGCAAATGTTGGTAGAACACATTATTGCCTACATTGCAATAAAAAAATTTGATAAGATAGATTAAATGAATATAAATATATTATTATTTGTATAAATTCAACATATCACAATGGGGTGGATGTAATTACCATGGATTTTTAGTCCCTATACTAGCATCAAATCAAGATCCATTTGTAACTCAACTCGTAATTGACCGATGCTCTTTACTACCATTCCCAGTTTCATGGAACTCACATTAGCCCCTAATGTATGAAGCGAAGTGGTACTAGAACTTATGCCAATTCTTTGTTTAGTCGAGTTCATTCTTTGCCCCACTCCAACACTAGGTGTATAATCGGGGGATGACCCAACAATACTAGTAGCATGTGCATCAATATCATGGGGTGAAACCATATCTTCTCCTCCACTACTCCCAAAAAAAGGTTCTACCCGTCTCATGAATACCTAAGAAAATAGGTTTCACCAAGTCATCATCTTGGATCCCTTTAGAAAAATGTCATATTATTTCAAAGAAATAATGGAATAAAACTTTTAAAAACTTACATTGAACCTCTCTATGTGTTCCATTAAGAATTTGGTTCTCCTTTCATTTTCAAAAGATTCTTTTGCATATATTAATTTCATCTAGTTCATCACCCATTCTTTTAACAATTTTTTTGAGAGCTACTAAAGGGTAATTATCTTCTGAGATCTCCATGTTAGCCTCATCGGGACAAGACTTCGACATGGGGGACTTCAAAAAACCATATCATATAAGTCAAATAATCGAGGTAACAAGGATCTCTGTGATGGGATAAACGAGAACATTATGGAATATAACAACAAAAATATAAATGACCATATATANCAGAAACCATGATTGTTAAGACATACTCACCTAATTCCTAGATCCCGTTCAAATGATAATTGAGCAACAACTCCTTTCCTGAAGGTATCGATTTTATTGCATTTACCACAACTTTTTTATCGTCACACTCAACAAAAAAAAAATTGGGAAATTTGTTTGTGCTCCTATGATGAGTACTATTTATAAACCCAACAACATTTCCAAAGGATTTGGGTTTTCCATCAGTACATATGAAAGATCCTTTATGTTTATTTTTTTCTTTTCTTTCATTATAATTTGCACAAATTCCATACAAGCACATACTCTTTAGATATATTGTCATCCTACTCCAATGCGCGTAATCATACTTTGGGCCAACATATTCCATCAGTTCCATTTCAATGTTATATGGAACGTTCACACTGTCCATTGGAAAGAGGCCTAAACCGTGTAAAGTAGATGAAGCAATGCAATATATTCTTTGTAACGACCCAACATTAGACAATAGTGAAATGGTATATAGTAATATAAAAAATGTTAAGAATTATATAAATAAGTTAAAAAAGAAAATATGCATTACAATTTAATTAAAATGCAAGAGTGGCAAGTGTGTGAAGCATGAAAAGTAAGGAATTGAATAAAATATTGAAATTAATTAATAAAAAGGGGGAAAGACGAAGACGATGGGGCTTCGGTCTTGCTGGGGGATTTTGGGGGGTTTCTTCCTTATTGTGTTGATTTGTCTTTTGTGTGTGTTTTTTAATAGGGAGTATAATGAGGAGGAGAGGGTGGAACTCTTAGGGATGGGGAAATATAAAAAAACAGTTATGTTATACCTAGTTTGGCATAGTGTTAATTGTTGAGGGCTCAGGGGCTTCAACCTTTTGGCTGGGGGTTGGTTGGGTGGAGATTTTTCCCCTTAACTATTTTTGTAGACATAGTAGCTAAGATATCAAGCTAGACAAGGGCTACAAGCAAACTAGTAAACTGGTTCAATATGGTAAACTGGTTATCAATTAGGTAAGTGGATCAGGTATGTCTTCTAAGAGGCTTAAAGTTTTCATTTTCTACTTATTTTATTGATGATGTGCACTTGATGCATTATTTTAAGTGTGGAATTGTTATTTATGAATAGGTTAAAATATGTTTAGTGTTTTTTTTGGTTTCTTACATTCTTCCATTAATAGTGAAATCCATGTTTATTTCAGGAAGTGGGTTTAGTTCTTAATTCTTCAAATAATGCATGTACATTAGTGGAACTTCTTGGTCTTCGACATACTTCTTGTCCTAAAGCAATGACCCTCCTTCAACAAGAAATACATCCATACATTTTTTGAATTTTCTTCTAACATTGCTACCTCTAGTTGATCTTGACGTACTACTTGACGCTCTCCCTTCTTTAATTTTCTCAGGAGAACCATCACTATATGATGGTAGATCATACCTATATCTATTTGGTTTTTCTTATAATCAATTTTGAACAGCAAATTTCATGTTCCAATCTCTAGTACAAAATGAGAAATTAGTGACTAAAAAATGACTAAAATTTGGATATAAATGCCTTTTTTTGAGTTGGTAAGTAATCGTAGCCAATTTCCAGTATATTATAGCTTGAATAAATTAGTCATATTTAACTTAATATTTAATTGGTTTCCTTATTAGTCATATATTTGGTCATTGATTTAGTCATTAATTGCCACAATTAATGACCACATATACGAGTAAATAAACTACTAGATGATAAATCAAGGTAACCTATTAATTACTAAGCTAAATACGACTAAAAGTTACTCATTCTATAAGACACTAGAAATTATCTCTTGATAGTCATGTATATGTGAATTTTAGTCATTTTCTTAGTCACAAATTTATGATAGGGAACAGAGGAATCAAACCACCAAACTCCTGCCTATAAGGAAGTCGCTCTTCTACTGAGCTATCACTCTTTAAGAATCGAGGTATAAATATGGGTTTAACATAGACTTATCTGTGAAATATTTAAAAATAACCAAAATGCAAACTAATACCAATTTTAAGCACTTTCATGTGTCTAGACATATCAAGAATAGTTTTAACAATAATTTAACAGTGGGAAATATAGAATTAACATAAACAATTATCTTTAATTGTTATAGCAATGTAAGCAAAATTCCTAGAGTCGTAATTAACATTTATATTACCGAAATACAAAATACATAGTGTATCCATAATCATCACTTGCTTCTCTATATCCAACAAAAAATTGGGGGCTATTAAGGTCATTCATCAACCATTATATTTGTTATCCTTAATGGAGAAAGTTTAGAGATAGGTTTCACTACAGAAGAGAAAACTCCAATGGCCATATTTAAATGTTGCAATGCAAATACTTGGTATGTAAAAATTCTAGAAAGGGCATGAAGAAAGGGAAAAACTAAGGGCATGTCGATCGCATGGAGAAAACAAAAGATAAACAATTGAATTGCAGAATGTTTACAAATTCATTTTTCATAATGAAAATATTAGAAAAATGAGATATATCAATTATCTTCCCAAATTAATTTCTATTGAAAATTTCTCACAAGATACATGTTTCCTTTGCAAGTTGACAAATTCATTTGAACATGTACTTAAAAAAATAGATGCATCCCTTTTAAAAGAGACATGATATAAATAAAATTTCCCCACTGTAATTTTATTCCAAATTATTTTGGATATCAAATATAGTTGAACAACATGCTATAATTGATCCCTAAGATAGTAAAAGAGTTTTTAGCACCTCACCCAAACTGACTTCCAGCTAATGTATATCTCCTGCAATTCATCTTGAAAGAAAAACATCAATGTATATTAGAGACCCAATATATAAAAGTCTTTCAAATTTGATTGAAACCTACATCCTGCATAGATCAAGAACAAAGAGGGTCAGATATACATCATAAATATTACGTGATAATCCTTATCCTAGTATTGTTCTGGCTCTTCATTCTCATCCTATTAGAAAAAATACATGAAACAATAATTCATTTTACACTTTAATAGATAGATCAAGAACCAACTTGACATTTCTACTTGTGACCTACAGAATCAACCTAGTTTTATTGAAGGTAACTCCACATCTAGTGGCTTGATAATTGAAATTCAAGAAAATAGTTTGAAAACTTACAGTTGTCTAGTCATCCTTGGAACCCTTATCTTCCTCTTGAATATGTTTAGAGGAAACAATCAAAGCAATGAAATCAAGTGAACTATACAATTAGTTGAGTAAATAATTCATTAGTGCACAAGGGGAAATTAAGTTTTTGACTACGAGGAAGAAAAATTTCACCTTCTACAATGTAATAAAACATCTGAAGCAAGATACATGAAAAATACCAGGAGAAAATATATTACAGTTCATTGTAAAACATGTTGATCCACCTTATCTTTCTAAATGTTCATAATTTAAGTACACAATAGACTAACCTCATATTCATTTTTCTCTTCCACTTCAAAATTTTCATTTTCATCCTGTTGAAATGCAATTTTCACATATTAAAAGTGTGATGATTCTCAGACCTAGAAAAATAATTGTGTTTTTCCCATGTTTCTGTTGTTGTATTTGTAACTTCGAAAGATATTCTGATGTATATTATCATTGTATGTTGTTGTACCCCATTGGGGATGCGTGTTACCCCTTTACGGGATGTCATCATTATGTATGGTCATTGAGGTAAACCCTCCATTGTAAGTCGGGGAAATAGTCCCCATGTTAAATAAAGTAAAATGTATTTATGTGTATCCCTAGGTACGTAGGACCCACAAGTAACCTGATCGACCTAGCGGTTGAGTTATCTAACTCAACAGAAGAATATAAGTAGAGAGGCTCCCTCCTCATTTGAGACACACTTCACTTGGTATCTCATGTGTGCTTAGGAGAGAGAGGAGGAGGAGGAGGGACAAAGAGCTTCTGCATAGATATTGTTCTTGGCTTATTATCTTGTCATATTATATTTGTGATGAAACTATTCTGAGGAAGTTTGTGGGGTTTTCTCCTTTATGGTTTCCCCTATGAAAATATCGGTGTCTTGTGTATATTATGTATCTTTGATGTATTGCTTTGTTTGTTATTCTTTCAGATAAATATCCTAAGTAAATTATATTAGAAAAAATAACATGGTATCAGAGCCACCTTGAAAGAAGGAATTGTGCATCGAAATACAACTAATGGAAATTAGGGTTTCATGCCTGAAAAGCCTAGAAGACTGAATTTAGTCATCTTAGAACTTTCTCTATAATGTGATATTGGAGAAGGATCAGAATCGGGAACTTTTACAGGTCGAAGAGGAATTATTTCTGTACCTTCTGTAAAATTTTCAGCCTCATATACGCTCTACTTTAGGAGATATGGTTCCTGCAAATCAGGGTTCCAGCCTCCTCCATAATACAGTCATAAACAAGTGACCTAGTGAGAATTTCCATATCTTGGGCTAGGAAGGTCCAAATGAAAGTTTTCAAGATGTTACAGTTAGGGAACGGAATTTAGTTTCTTTGGTCCTCTTTTTAGACACATAATGTGAAACAATGACACGTGTCATTCCGTACAAGTTCTCCATGATGGACAATCCCAAAATAGTCATATTGGGAAACTCAACATAAGTCCCACTTGGAGAATCCATTTCTGCTCTAAACTATGGGGTTGGAAATAATTCATATCAGGTTATCTCAGTGCAAAGTTTCAAACTATAAGGAGGAAAAACTTTGGATATACAAGAGAAGAAATATCAGACAATTATGTAGAAGAAATTGGGAAACTAGGGATTCCTGTTCTGAGAGATTCCCACCATTGTTTTCAGAAAAAAAGAGTACATTGGAAAACTCTCCTTGAAGAGGCCCATCTTTCTATCTGATAAGAAGTTTGAAATTACAAGTATGAAAAATTAGGGTTTTTCTGACAAACCCTAGATCAACAAGCTCCAGAACCAGGTCGGACACCTCAAATCGGTAAGATATAAATCTTTGCTATTTACATTTAGGGTTCTCATTTCAAAATAACTAATCACACCCAAATTGATGACAAGCTTGGTGAAGCTGAAAAACTTCCGAGTATGGAAGTATATGACCTTCGTGATCCTTGAAGAAAATGACTTGGGTCAATATTTTAGTAAGGAAGTTCTAAGAGACTAGGAGAGATGAGGCTAAGGCTAGAGCCAAGAGAATCATTGCATATTATATTAAATATCATCTCATCCCTCATGTGCCATCCTTGAAGACACCAAAATAAATTGTTCGATGCTATGAAAAAGCAATCAAAGAAGAAGAAGAAGAAGAAGAAGAAGAAGAAGAAGAAGAAGAGATTGTTATAACTATCTTGAATGGCCTCCCAAGATCATGGGAGTCATTCATTCGAGGAAGGTGTGCCAAAAGGGAGTTGATTACCTTCAATCGAATCTAGTAAGAGTGAACACAAGAAGAATCTTGACTCATAATAAGAGAAGGGAATATGGGAGCAATCGAAGATCAAGATCTAACGATTCAAAGAAGATTTATCAAGTGATGAGGAATATGAAGGGCTCAACTCATGAAGAACCTCTTATCCATCTCATAATTTGGATAAGAAATGATGCAGTTGTGAATGAAGAAGAAGATGAAGATGAAGGCTCAAGAAGGAATATATCCACCAAACAAATAGAGATAACTATTCAATTTTCATTTCATGATATTGTTTGGTTGTGCACTTGTTTATAGTCAGTGGATGCATTATGCATGTTTGAGTGTTTTCATTTATACTATTGAATTGCACATGATGGGTAAGAAGTCAATGATGTTGTACAACATTCCATATATCTAGATTAAAACCTCTTTGCTTACATATTAGGAGTAGTACACACTCTAAATGACATTGGGGTAGAAGGAATCTAGAAGTTACTGTATGTGTACGGGATATGAATGAATGTTGTAGCATTGGCTAAAATAGTTGCATGTCTATGTGACATATATTTGTCACTATTAATATGTTTTTGGAAATTATGAGATGTTTCTAATCATGCAACTGGAATTGACTTGTAAATAATTCAAAATAACAAGTAATGACAGTTCAGAAGAAGAACTTGAAGTTTCCCAGGTCATAGACATAGTGGCAAAAGAAAGATCTTCAGAAGAGTATAAACAGAACAGTAGATCCACCTCAATAGATGAAAACTATATTGGGCACGAGAAATAATCCAATATGAATATTAATATGACGATACTTCCAAAAAAAGCAACAGGCCTCAAACACACTCTAGTTATTTGACATTGTTGAGCAACATGATTGATGCAGATCCTTCTAGCTATGAAGAAGTGGCCAAGAAGAAAGGGAAGGATACTATGATAAAGGGTACGCGTTGATAAAGAGGAATGATTTCTAGGAAGCAGTGTTGATACCTGAAGGGAAATATGTAGTGTCTTCTATATATATCTAGAAGATCTACAATGCAATATATGGAAGCATCGTGGGATATAAGGAAATATTCGCAACACGAAGCTTCTCACATAAAGAAGGAATAGACTACAAGGAGATATTTGCACCAATGATGAGATACACTTCCATTAGATCCATACGTGCAGGTATGATATGGGAGATACACCAGCTGACATCAAGACAACATTCTTGAATGGTGTAATTAAGGATCAAGTATACACAGAGCAACCATTGGGAGTTGAGACACATGATAGGAAGACTCTTATGTGCAAATTAAAGAATGCCTTGTATGAGATCAGAAGGCACCCATGGGATAACACATATAGTTACATGAGGATATTGAAGATCACCTAGAGTGATGAAGATCTCAACATTTTCTACAAGGTTGAAGATGAAATCCTATAGAGGATGACAAGCTCATAGATGGGTGCAAGAGGAAATTTTCAACAAATTTCAAGAAAGAGGATCTTGGTATCCCGTGACCTTAGATTGATACATATAAGATCAGTAGTACAGGAAGCTACTTATCACCCCAGTTCAAAATGTTTCGATACATAGAGTACACAATATAGAGGAAGGATGATATCCACTTTAGAGGGAGTGACTGCAGAATATCCTCAAGTTCGACATGGTACAACAGGATGGATAGATTATTGATGGCCCTAGGATTTACTGAGAGTAAAGAGAATCCCAACCATTGCTTCAAGGTTGAAGGCGAAATACTAGTGATTCTCCTGCTATATATCGATGACCTGTTTCTGACATGCGAAGAGGAACTCATTAAATATGCAAGAAGGAGACTTTCTATAGAGTTCAAGATGAAATACCTAGGGAAGATGCACTACTTCTTAGGCATGGAGGTGTGGCAGAATGCGAATGAGATTTTCCTCAGTAAAGGAAAGTATTTAGTGGATATTTTGAAGAAATTCAGAATACTGGATTGCAAGGAGATAGCCACACCTATGGCATCAAATTTTAAGCTACTATGTGATGCTTCATTAGATTCGGTTGATGCCATAATGTATTGTCAGATCATTGGCTCATTGATGTATTTGATGAATACAAGGACAGACATATGATTTTTTGTAAACACCATGAGTTAGTTCCTAATGAATACGAGACATGTTCACCTGGTTGTTTCAAAGCATGTAGTGAGGAACCTGAAGGGTATGGTTGATTATGGGCTCAAGTATGATACAAATTAGAAGAATAACATGCACAGTTATTGGGCAGGTAGCGCCACTGAGAAGATGAACACTTTGGGTTGCTTCTTCAGTTTGAGATCTAGTATGGTCTACTGGTTTGGAAGGATGCTATCCTGCATGGTGCTGAGTATAGCCGAGGAAAAATATGTTTCCACTTGTTCGGTTATTTGTGAGGTATAATTTTTCTTTTGAAAGCTACTATTTGATTTGACTTGTTTTTTTTTGTATGATTCAGAGAGGAGATATGAATCTCCAATATTTGATCTAGATCAAGACCTTTTGAAAGAGGGAGTGATGATTTCTAGCATAGCTGGTGAGATAAGTTGTCTGAGCATAAAATATTGGCAAATATTGTAGGTTGATAAGATGTAATCAGTCTCGTAGGTTTTCCTTGGATGTAATCAGTCCTGGAGAAGCTCCCAGGTTATCCTTGGACATAATAAATTCTGATGTGATTCTATATGAGAAATAAACAAAGTGAAGTTCAAGTACTTCAAAGAAGACATGGAATGATCCAGAATGAGCTATAGAAGATAGGTTGTCTAAGCGTAACATCCTAGCGAATCTCGTAGGTTTCTCAGATGTAATCAGTCCTATAGGTTATCCTTGGATAAGTCTTGATGAAGCTCGTAGGTTATCCTTGGATATAATCAGTCCTAATGTCTTCTATGCTAGAAATTACTTATGCATGATATCTCACATGGGAAATGATATAGGTTGTACAAGTGGGAAAAATCCTAGTGTAGCAAATTACTCGGATGTAATCAGTCCTGTGACGGGGTTATCCAAATGTAAATACTAAGCCCTGGAGTGGTACATATGTTATTCAAATGTAATAGGACCCATCGCTTGTCTAAGTGTAAATACTAAGCCTTGGCATGGTAAGCAGGTTACTCAGATGTAATATGTCCCAAAGATAGTCTGAATGAAAAAATATTGGACGCAGGTTGCTCAGCTGTAATCCCTTGAGGTTGACCAGAAGAATGTAAAAGGTCTTGATGTAGCAGGTTTTTGGGTCGTAATTATTCCTACCATATATATGAGATATACAAAGTTCCCATGTTGAGATGACAAGGTCTTGAAGCATGAGGAGGTGCACCTAGGTGATTCTACTAATAGAATGCAGGTTGACTATGCAAAGACTTAATACACTGAGTTATGATCTTGAGGGTTCTCACATAGTCGTAGATGCAAGATTGTGTTGGTAAAATCCTGACATATTCCTATTTTGATAGAATGAAGGTGGTCTACATCTGAGTTGTAATCTGTGCGATTTTTTTTGTTTTGTGCGAGACAAAAGAGATGATTTGGATCCAAAAAAATAAAGTTAGGAAACACAGGTTATTGTAGTGGCAATGTAAAGAAGGTCCTGGACTATACCTACGCAATGATGACAAGATAATGGTAGGAAACACAGGTTGTTACAGTGGCAATGTAAAGAAGGTATTGGACTATACCTACACGATGATGCGATGATAAGATGATAGGAGACACGGGTCATTGCAGTGGCAATGCAAAGTATTGTCCTGGTATATACCTATGTGATGGCTTGCTCGTGGATATGATGAAGACCTATATGAGGTCTATGCCTACATCCAACATGAAAAAGGGATGGATTTGTATAAACTTCCTATGAAAGATAGATGCGATATATTGGACAAGATGAGAACATTGGCAGCAACGATGATGATGACCAAATGTGTTGATGATTGTGGCAAGAGAATACCTTCCTAGTTAAGAGAGAGTGTTTTTGTATTTGTAACTTTGGAATATATTCTAACGTATATTATCATTTTATGTTGGTTTACCCCCATTGGGGATGTGTGTTACCCCTTTATGGGATGTCATCATTATGTATGGTCACTGAGGTATACCCTCCCTTGTAAGTTGGGGCAATAGTCCCCCTGTTAAATAAAGTAAAATGTATTTATGTGTATTCTTAGGTAGGTCGGCCCCACAAGTAACCTGACCAAACTAGTGGTTGAGTTAACTAACTCAAGGGAAGAATATAAGTAGAGAGGTGCCCTCCTCATTTCATACACACTTCACTTGCTCTCTCATGTACTCTTTAGGAGAGAGAGGAAGATAAGTGGCAGAGAGCTATTGCAAAGATATTGTTCTTAGGTTATTATCTTTTCATCTTATCTTTGTGACGAAACTATTCTTAGGAAGTTTGTGGGGTTTTCTCCTTTATGGTTTCCCCAATGAAAAATATGTGTAGTGTGTATCTTATGTAGCTTTTATGTATTGTTGAGCTTGTTATTATTTCAGATAAAGATCCTAGTAAATTAACTTAGAAAAACTAACAGTTTCATCTGCCAACTTATTTGCATATTCAAGATCATCACATACTAAAATGTTATCAAAATGTTCTTGAGTTAACTTGTAATTGTAGAGAACATTTATTATACTAAAATAGTTTATATAAACGATCAACACAAGGAAATTTGATCTATCACATACCTGCCATAACTTAATTTCTAAGTATTTCAGATTTGGGTAAACATAGAGGTCCATATCATACTTTAAATATGCTTACAATGTATCCCAAATCATAGATAGTGAATGCATATAAAAAAATAAACAATATTGAAATATATAGGAAATGGTCAAGCTCAGTCAAATTGTTACTAAAATGCAATTGTTCATTGGCATTGTCAATCATTGGTGCAAGCTGTTTTCCTTTGTACTTGGAATTTTTATTTTCTTCCAATACAATAGATACAACATTACAAGGAAGCACAATTATATGTGACATTATAAGCAAGCACAATTAAGGATACAAAAAATGGGAAAGGAGTGGTATACAAAAGGATTTTTATAATAGTTAGCTTCAAGCACCTTTGGATTCCAGGGTTCTTTGTACTCTAGATTTGGAATGGTTGGAGCTTTCCACTCACCATATTCCTCATCATTCCAATCCCTTGGATGTAAAAGATAAAAATAAATTAGTGAAGTTGTGTCCCAAATTTAAGATATTTTTTTATTGCACATATGCCCAAACCATGTTGAAATTACTAGAGTTACATGCAGAATATGCATGTGTGTGTGTGTGCCTGTCTAAGAGAGAGAGAGAGAGAGAGAGAGAGAGAGAGAGAGAGAGAGAGAGAGAGAGAGAGAGAGAGAGAGAGAGAGAGAGAGAGAGAGAGAGAGAGAGAGAGAGAGAGAGAGAGAGAGAGAGAGAGAGAGAGAGAGAGAGAGAGAGAGAGAGAGAGAGAGAGAGAGAGAGAGAGAGAGAGAGAGAGAGAGAGAGAGAGAGAGAGAGAGAGAGAGAGAGAGAGAGAGAGAGAGAGAGAGAGAGAGAGAGAGAGAGAGAGAGAGAGAGAGAGAGAGAGAGAGAGAGAGAGAGAGAGAGAGAGAGAGAGAGAGAGAGAGAGAGAGAGAGAGAGAGAGAGAGAGAGACTAGAGTTACATGCAGAATATGCATGAGAGAGAGAGAGAGAGAGAGAGAGAGAGAGAGTAGAGTTACATGCAGAATATGCATGAGAGAGAGAGAGAGACTTAAATTATTATAATATGATGTTCCACATTTTCATATGAACATTACTTCAGAAAAAAAAAAATTGGAAATTATATGTATAAGGGTCAGTCACTTCACTAGGATGATTGAGAATCAAAAGAAAATTATTTGTGAAAATTGTCACCTCCACTTTCCACAAACAAAATTACATCAACAAGTCTATACATCAAGTCTATAATTATACCCATCAAATCTTAGTGGGAAAAAATCAATAGGTACACAACATATTATCTCTTTAGCCTTGGAAATGCCAAAACACATTTTTCTCTAGTGTGATGCCTTCCTTGTAAATAAAGGACTTTTCTCACTAGGAATGAAAAGCATGCATCCATTGTTAAACTATAGACTAATTCATCTAGATTCATTCCAGTTGGTTCCTTGTTGTCATAAATATGAAGCATGCATACAATTCACAATCATAAACATTTCATCTATCCAACAAATTAATATTTATCTATCCCCTAGTTCAAGATGATTTGTAATTGTCATCTCACAATATTAGATGAAAGATTAAATATTTATATAATTATCTTGAAGTGTACCATTGATTCGATTTGAACTTCAAAATCCAATAAATATCTCAACAAAATTAGTAGTGCATCAAAATTTAAACCCAAAAAATAACAAACTTGTAGTATTAAAATTCCCAATAATGATAAACAAAACCATCCTCGTTGATTTCAAAACACAAACATGGCATGCATAAGTATTTATTGTATCATTTGCATGCTTCTCTCTCTCTTGACTATGGTCATAATGGAATTGAGAAAGAATTAAAAGCGTAGTAGACCTAGGAAAAATGAAGTTGAATCTTGTGAATGATATGGAACATGAAGGGAAACTCCAAATCCCTTCAACATTAGTCAGAATATCAAAACAATTTCAAAATCAAAATTGGAAGTTAGTGACAAAGGACCTAGAAAAGGAATTCAAATCCAAGGCATGCCATGAACATCCAAATTCCTTTTGGTATAGGAAAATAAATATGGCCTCTCTTCCTTTCAATAAGTATTCTGATGAGACCCCATGAAACTCCAATGTAGTACCAATGAACAAACTAATGATGCAACATTGCAAAAATAATATTTCAGGACTAATGGAAAGGGGATTGATTAAAGATTTAGATGGTCGAGGGTCTTGCTATGGATTTTATATGAATAAGAATTTAGAAAAGGTAAGAGGTGTCCAAATAATTCTAATTAAATACATGCCTCTTTATGATGTACTAGATTGGAACAAATATCCAATCCCTAACAAATCTGATTTGATAAAATAATTATTGGAAGCAAAGTTTTCTCTAAGTTTGATTTGAAAATTGGATTTTTGCAAATAGGGATAGTTGTATAACACCAGTCCAAAACTCATTCTTTGTACCCCACAGACACGATGAATGGACTATCATTCCTTTAGGATTGAAAAATGCCCCATTCCAATTCTAAAATATAATGGAAGTAACTCTAAATCCATATCTTAATTGGCTTATGGTATACACATATGACATCTTAATATTTTCTAAATCTCTAGAGGAACATGAAAAGCTTTTAAGGATTTTCTTGATGTTAAATTTGTGATCCATTGATCTACAGGAAAATGAGAGAAATTGAAAAGGGAAATTATGTAGTGAAATAATCAAATAAAATGTACACTGAACAGTAAATCCATGCCACAAATTTCACATAAAACGGACAAGAAATGACCAGTTTATCACAACATTAATATTCATTCATTAATCAATAATACAATGGTGTTACAATACATAGGATTTAAATAATGTGGATAGAATTCAAATCTACCAACTCAGATTGACTATCTAGCTAATTCAATGTGTCTAAATCACTGCTGAAGGCTCACTAGTTTAACTCCGGATGTCTAAATAAGTCTACAATCAATTAACTAATGAGGTAGGTGGAAAAAGGCACCACTCTCCCTTCATGCATGAAAAACTGGAGCTAGGTTAACTGAAAGTGATCTAATGATTATAACTAGAGGTTGACTCAGCATAATTGCTTACCAACCACAACCAACTGATGAAGGATGCTGGTGGCACTTAGAGTGGGATCCTATAGTGTAGGGATTGTCACCGATGGAACCAATGGCACCAGTGGAACCAGTGGCACCAATGGCACCAGTGGCACCGGTGGCGCTAATGACACCAATGGAACTAGTGGCACTAATGGCACCAGTGGCACCAATATTCATGGTGGCACCAAAACTCCAGTAAGGTGATAAATGACCTCCTAATCTAGGAAATAATAAAAAATAGACTATATTGGACAAAAGAGGATTAATTAATCCCAACACTCCCCCTTAATCCTAACTTTGGACAACTTGGTCCTTGGCAACTAGGTCAAAAGTCACCCATACAATATAAATGACATAAAATACTACTTAATAAAATAAGGAAAATGGGGAAAACCTCATGGGACCCCTCCCCTCAAAATGAGCAGGTAAAATTAGGAAAACAAGCTATACCGAAGAGAAATTTTTTCTCTTTGAGAAAAAACTTGTGAAAAAATTGCTACAATTTGCAACTATGTGGAGAAACCATGCAGAATCAAGGTTCTTATGTGCATCAACATCACGAGACTGTGCATGTGAAAATTTCCACCTTCTTTTGATCTGTTGAATGTTGCTTTTATCTCTTCTTTCTGGAAGAGGGATGGAATGATCCATTTTGTTCATCCGTGGGACAAATTGTGGATCATTCTCTATCATCAAGTAGCATCTCTGTGGAAGTTTGTTGCACCTCTGTGTAGGTAGCGAACCTGTCTGAGAGAGTGTTAAGCCCTTAATGATGACACATTACACCATATAGTGTGGCACATTACCCCCTATTATGTGGTGCATTACATATTATCTATGTAGGCTTGGGTCTTTAGTGGGTTTATTATTTGTTATTGTACACTTTTATCTCCTATAGATAGGAAGGAGATCTTCTCATTTTGGCATCATATCATCTTATATTGTCTTGTACATTGTGTAAGGAGGTTCCTCCCTCTAAGAGGATTCATATTTATATCTGCTATTCATATTTTAGGCATGTATTATTCTCTTATTTTCTATTTGTGCTCTTTTTATGCTATATTTGGGATTTGGTTGCATAACATTTGGTATCAGAGCTCTTTCCTCGGGACTGGTTTCTCTAAAATGAGTCATATTGGAACATTCGCTACAAATTTTTTATACAAGGAATCGGAGATCAAGGTTAAAACCCCACTTCCAAAACAGGTTGAAATATCTCTAGTAAAAACTTCATATCCCAAGCCATTATAGTTTCGGAGATAATTGTGGAGGAATATAGGGTTTTAACTAGTCCTACAACTAGTCTAAAACATGCGGTCTTGGGAAAAATGTCATATCTAAAGAATCCGTGAGCCAAATGAAGTGATACTAGTGGAATCAGAAAGAAGACGGACCAGGGTATCTATGGTGGAAGTTTTAGATACATAAACAATATAGTGGACACATGGCATACAGTACAAGTTTTCTCTTCTAGATAGGAAAAAAAAAGAATCTTTGGTATATTTGCAATAAAAAAAATTTGGATCATCCAAATTAGTTTAGACCCATGGAATTGGAAAGAGAACAAATGAAGGTACTACAGTTTGAATTTTTAGACTCGGAGGAGCTTCAATTCAAATTTTACCGTAGTTACAAGTCGGCCCTAAAACAGTCTCCCAATCAGGGATTGAAAAAGGTACACCATTTTGCATTTGAATAACTTTTAGTAGACAGATATATTTGTGGTAAGCCCTAGGGTGTGATATTGTTAAAAATTCCACCAAAAGGAAGTGGAAAGAATCACACTCCACTCAAACCCCCAGAGGATTCATCGTCGACATATGAGGAAATGGAAGACATTTCTTTTAGAGTGTCCAAGTTGGAAGATATGATTAAAGGAAATGTGAAAATTTATGACATTGCTAAATTGGAAATGAAGATAGCTACTAAAGATGATCTTAAAGGGATGTCTGGTAAAGAAGATCTCAAAGGGATGGCTAGTAAAGAATATCTTCAAGACTTGAAGGAGTTTATAAAGGATATCAAACATAACTTTATTCCTCAATTGTCTGCTCAAGAAAAGGATATGGAGGAACAAGATGACTTATTCCAGACACATCTAGAGAAAATTGAAAAACAATTGGAGAGTAGGAATTTGGAGTCCTCAAAAGTTGATGATTCACTACAACATCACATGTTCAATTCAGGTCCAAGAAACTACTTTATCCCCAAGATTGGCATGCGAAATTTTGATGGCAAGGATCCGATCACATGGATTTTTTAGATGGAGCAATTCTTTGATATACACTAGGTGCCCATTATGAAAAAGGTACCACTAGATTCATGACCATAAAAAGGAGTCTATTCTCTCTTGGTATATATTCACCGAATAATTGATTACACATTATGGGGATATAAATAGAAACACCTTCTTCTATCAGTTGGTAAATCTCAAGCAAAAGGGTTCAGTTATAGATCACATCAAGCAATTTTAGCAGATAAGTCTCAGAGTGAATAACATTTCAAAAGATAATTTGTTAGATCTCTTTATTGGATACTTGAAATATAACATTCGACATGAGGTGCGTCTCTTTGAACCATCATCTCTCAGGAGAAGGATTTCATGATGGAAAGGAAGGTTGAAAATAAAAATATGGCAATGACTACTAGAAATGCCTTCACCAACACATATAGAGAAAATAGTGTTTCTTCTTCCAAACCACCACAAAGGTTGACACCCCAACAACTAGATTAAAGAAGAGAAAAATGATTATGCTTTTTGTGATAGCAAGTATAGTAAGGGACATAAGTGCAATGAGAAGAAATTATTCTACATAGATTGTGAAGAGGAAGAACCAAAAGAAGAGGAATCATCTCAAGAAGAGGCAACTTCAGAAGAAATGGAAGAGGTTACTTTAGAATAAATTACTCCCACCATATCTTGTCATGCATTGGCTGGAATTAGCACTCCTCAAACTATCAAGATAGAAGGATACATAAAAAATAAGAAGGTAATAGTATTGATTGATTCTCGTAGTACTCATAATTTCATTAACTGTAAATTAGCCAAAGTTCTTAATTGCTTTGTTTATCCAGCACCATAATTTCAAGTAATGATTGCAGATGGAGGAACTATAAATTGCTCAGGGAAATGCCATAATATCAATCTAGCTATGGGGGAGTATGTATTGAATAGTCCAATGATTTCTATCCCAATGGATGGTGCTAATGTTATCTTGGGTGTCCAATGGTTACAATCATTGGGAACATTGGATTTTAATCTTCAAAAAAAAAATCATGAAATTTTCATGGGAAGGTAAAGAATATGAGTTAAATGGTATCACATGGAAACCAAGCAAGGTGATAAGCTCTAATGGTATGGAAAAGTTTTTAGAAAAGGGACATCAAGGTATAGTTGCACAATTATGCTCATTAGATGTTCAAACCTCAAAATTCCCTATCTCCCCATATCTCCAAAGTGTCATTAATAATCATTCCAAGGTATTTGAAGATATTCCCAAAGGTCTTCCACCTATTCGTGACTTTGATCATGCCATCCACTTAATTCCAGGTAGTGTTCCTCCTAACATCAGACCTTACCAATATTCCTATAGACAAAAGAGTGAAATTGAGCGTATGGTGGATGAAATGTTAGAGGCTGACATAATTAGGCCTAGCCAAAGTTCTTACTCTGCACTAGTAGTAATGGTACACAAGGTAGATGGATCATGGTGTATCTGTCCTGATTATAGATATCTCAACAAGACCACCATTAAAGATAATTTTCCCATTCCTTTCATTGATAAATTATTAGATGAATTACATGGAACAATTCTCTTCACAAAGTTGGATCTTCGTTCCAGGTATCATCAGATTCGAATGAAGGATGAAGACATCCCCAAAACAACATTCAAAACTCATGAAGGTCAATATGAATTTTTGGTCATGCCATTTGGTCTAACAAATGCACCTTCCACATTTCAAGGTTTGATGAATTCTATTTCCAAGCCTTTCGCTAGAAAATTTTTGTTGGTATTCTTTGATGATATACTAATCTATAGCAAGTCTTGGGAAGAACATGTTCAACATGTTGACAGGGTACTACAACTACCAAAGGAGAAACAACTCTATGCAAAATCCTCAAAATGTTTCCTTGGGATAATGGAGGTAAAGTATTTGGGTCATATTGTATCTCGTGAAGGTGTCAAGGTAGACCCTAAAAAAATTAAATCAATGATGGACTAACCGATTCCCAAAACCCTAAAGAATCTTAGAGGATTCTTAGGTCTAACGAGGTACTGCCATAAGTTTGTTTGAAACTATGGAAGAATAGCAGCTCCTCTAACATTGTTACTGAATAAAGATGCATTTTCTTGGAATCCAGAGGCAACTCAAGCATTTCAACTGTTAGTTTTTCAACATTAAGCTAGCATTATTAGGATCTTTAACTGAGAGAATAACAAGCACAGCAATCAAACACGAGAGACAATGAACACAGTGTTTTTCCTCGGGGATACGATAAAGGAGAAAACCCTACAACTTCCTCAGAGATAGAATCAGCACCAAAATAGAAAAGCCCAAAATAGTAAGTGATATCCTGACAGCAGTAATCTTCTTCTTGTCTAGCCCTAGTGTCTTCTCCTTCCTCAACTATGCACTACACTTGAGTGTGGATGAGTTGTGTGATAAATAGAGACTCCAGTTCTCTATTTATACTAATCTTAGCATGACTAAAACCCTACTAGGGCCGACCTATACTAGAAGATTCTAATAACCCTAGTGCCTCGGAACTGTGGGGACTTTAACCCTTAGACAATCGGAGGGCTACTCACTATGACTTGACATGACTTGTTTACATAATAGATCCTCCCAATCGGAGCATCGGGGCATGACAACATGACTCAATTACATAATAGATCCATCCTGGAATAAACATCGGGTTACAAGACATAAGATACATAGATGAATACATTCTGAAGTTACAAATACATCAACACTCCCTCTTAACTAGGAAGGTATTCTTTCGACACAATTTTCAGCATTGGTCTTCTTCTCTGCATCAACTGGATCATCTCGTCATCTTCAAGTCTTCTTCAATCTTCAAGTCTTCTTTGTCTTCGAGTCTTCAAGTCATCTTCTTATTCAAGTCTTCTTCATCTTTGAGTCTTCAAGTCATCTTCTTTCTCTTTATCACGAGATCTGCATCATCATGACTACTGACTCGTCACTGCTGGATCATCACTCGATCTGGATCATCATCAAGTCTGGATCATCTCATCTGGATCACTTGATCTGGATCATCGAGTCTGGATCATAATCACAACTGGAACATCACTTGATCTGGATCATCATCAAGTCTGGATCATCTCATCTAGATCATCATCAAGTATGGATCATCATCTGCTATCTCATAATGGTGCTATCTCGATTCTTCTCATCACAGGAAGTTCTATAGAGTCAATCTTGTAGGCCTACCCTTCATGTAGGTCTTAATCAGCACTTATATCTGACACTTAAGTCAGAATGGCTCGCCCAGCTCTTACATCTTACCACATCTTGTCAAAAAGGCATGCCCAGCACTCACATCTGACCTCATCTTGTCAGAAAGGCCCAGCACTCACATTTGACCTCATCTTGTGAAAAAGGCTCAGCACTTATATTCAATCATGTGCAAGCACATCGCATCGAAAAGGCTCTGCACTTACATCCAACCTCATCTTGTCGGAAAGGCACTACACTTACATCCAACCCCATCTTGTCGGAAAGGCACAACAGTCACATCTGACCATGTGTAAACACATCGCTCCAGAATGGCTCAGCACTTATATCCAACCTCATCTTGTCGGAAAGGATCTGCACTTACATTCGACCATGTGTAAACACATCGCATCAAAAGGGCATGCACTCACATCTAATCACGAAGGAACTAATCCTATCATCGCATCGGAATGGCCCCCAGTCCCAGACTGAGCTACCTGGTAACTAACCAGGTGCCTCCATTCCTAGAACGACAGTTTCCCTTACATCTGACCTACTCGCCAAAATGGCCAACACTCACATCTGACATGGAAGGAACTTAATCCTTTAGCCATGATAGAATGGTTCAGCCCTTACATCTGATCAAGTGGGAACACATCCCTCTATCACATCAGAATGGCTTCTTAGTCCTAGACTGAGTTTTCTTGGTAACTGACCAGGTGCCTCCATTCCTAGAATGGCAATTGCCCTTACATCTGTCCTACTCGACAGAATGGCCAGCACTCATATCTGACATGGAAGGAACCAATCCTCTCACCATGACAGAATGGATCAGCCCTTACATCTAACCAGGAAGGAACCAATCCTCTCACCATGTCAGAATGGCTATGGGTCTCATCGCTTTCTCTTGGAGGAAACCTCGATCTGGAGAACACCAAACTTCTCCCTGAAGTACTCGAACTTCATCCTAGCCAATGGCTTCATCAATACATCAGCTATCTGTTCCTCCATCACAACATACTGGAGCTTCACTGCTCCCCTCTGCACAATATCCCTGATATAGTGATACTTGATCTCGATATGCTTCGACTTGTCATGGAACACTGGATTCTCTGACAACTTCACGCAACTCTGGTTGTCACAATGTATACAAGTAGCATACAACTGGAGATCAAATATATTAGACAGTAGCTTCCATATCCATACTACCTCACAACTAGCTGAACAAGATGTGACATACTCTGCTTCAGCTGTACTCAGTGCCACACAGGATTGCTTCTTGCTAAACCAAGAGATCACACCTGATCCCATATTGAAGCAACATCCTGAAGTGCTCTTTCTATCAATGGCACTGCCTGTCCAATCTGAATCAACATAATCCTCTAAGTTAATCTTCTTATTCACGTCATACTTGAGCCCATAATCAATTGTACCCCTCAAGTAGCTCAGAATATGCTTTGCAGCAATCAAGTGAACATTTCTCATATCTGTCAAGAACTGGCTCAAAGTGTTCATAGCAAAGAAAATGTCTGGTCTTATGTTCATTAGGTACATCAATGACCCAATCATCTAACGATACATCGTAGCATCAACCGACATTGATGAAGCATCACTCAATAGCTTCAGGTTCGATGCCATAGGTGTGGCCATGGCTTTGCATTCCATCATCCCAAACCTCTTCAGGATATCTACCGCATACTTCCCTTGTCCAAGGAAGATTCCATCTATACTCTGCCACACCTCCATACCTAGAAAGTAATGCATAATACCCAAGTCCTTCATCTCGAACTCGATAGCAAGCTTTCTCTTCGTATCAGCAATCAACCCATCCATGCCTGTCACAAATAGATCATCTATTGGAATCTGCTTTACTCTTAGTAAAGCCCAAACTGGATAGAAAGCTATCAATCCTGCCGTACCATGTCTTGGGTGCCTGTTTCAAACCATATAGGGATTTCTTCAATCTGCACACATGAGACTCCCTGTCATGTGTCTCAAAACTGAGTGGTTGCTCCACATACACTTCCTCTTCCACTACACCATTCAAGAAAGCAGTCTTGACATCCATTTGGTGTATCTTCCATTTCATCACTGCAGCCAGAGAAAGTATTGATCTAATGGAAGTGTATCTGGCTACAGGTGCAAAGGTTTCTTCATAATCTATTCCTTCTTTCTGAGAGAAACCCCGAGCCACAAATCTTGCCTTATACTTTTCAATGCTACCGTCTGCAACATGCTTGATGTTCTAGATCCATTTGGAAGTTACAACTGACTTCCCTTCTGGTCTTGGGACAACATCCCAAACATCGTTCTTCATGATCGATTGATATTCTTTGATCATAGCATCCTTCCGTTCTTTCCATTCTGCCGCTTCTTCAAAACTCGAAGGTTCTTTATCAATGAAATCACATAGTAAAGCTACATACCCGGAACAGGATCTGGTTCTCCTTCTTTCTCTGTGATTCTCTTCTGGAGCCCCATATCTTTCCACACCTTGGACAAGTTCACATACCCAAGCAGGTTTCCTCTTATGAGGATTCTTCTCCAGAGGTGGATCTACCAATCTTTGTTGTTCTTCAAATTCTCGATATTCTTCTTGAATTTATTCATTCATGGTTGTGTCATGAATTCTGGGTGCTTCTGCTTCTTCAGGTTCTTCAACAGGTCTCTTTCTGGATTTGTTGTAAGCTGTGTCTTCATCAAATGTCACATCCCTGCTGATGTCAATCTTCTTGTATCCTGGGAAATAGATTCTGTAAGCCTTTGAGCTTTCAGAGTATCCCACAAATATACCCTTCTTTCCTGAAGGATCTAATTTTGTTCTCTTCTCTTTTGGAATGTGTATGTATACAGGACCGCCGAATATTCTGAGATGGCTGACTTCTGGTTTCTTTCCGGAGAAGACTTCTTCAGGAATCTTGTTCTCGAGTACTCTATGTGGAGTATGGTTCTGTACATACATCGTTGTTCTAGCAGCTTCCGCCCAAAGATGCATAGGAAGATATTGATCATGAATCATTGCTTTTGCAGCTTCCATGATAGTTTTGTTCTTCCGTTCTGCAATTCCATTCTGCTGTGGATTATAAGGAGTAGACAACTCCCTCTTAATCCCTAATTCTTTACATAGCTCTTTGAATTCATTCGAAGTGAATTCTCTGCCATTATCTGATGGAAGGGTCTTGATCTTCTTTTCAGTGTGATTCTCAATCAAGGCTTTGAATTCCTTGAATTTGTTGAATACTTCATCTTTATTCTTCATGAAGTAAACCCATGTCTTCCTAGAAAAATCATCAATAAAATAAACATAATATGCATACCCGCTTAGTGAGTTTGATGACATAGGACCGCATACATCGGAGTGGATGATTTCCAAGATTCCTTTTGCTTTACTTTCGCTACTTGGAAATGTCTTCTTTGTGATCTTTCCTTTCGCACATCCTTTGTAGACCTCGTCATGTTTTGCTTGCATTTCTGGAAGACCTTCAACAGCTTTGCTTTCAAGAGGTAGTGCTCTGTAATGCACATGTGCAAGCCTTCTATGCCAAAGTTCACTTGGCTCTACTGTGTCATGGACCAAGGCTTGTTCTAGATGGCCCTTTAATTTGTACAAGCCTCCTTCTTGTTCACCAATCACTATTGCATCATCAATAGTATTTCCTTTTGGCCACATGATGACTTGACCATCTATGAATGCAACTCTCATTCCTCTTTCATCCAATGCTGATATGGAGAGAAGGTTCTTCTTGAGTCCTAGTACAAACAATACTTCCTTCATTGTTAGAGACTTACCAGAGTCTAGTTTATATGATGATTCCCCACTACCTTTTATCGGATATTGGTAGTCATCTCCTAGCTTCACCTTGTGAGGTGATTCATGTTCTGAGAGCTTCATAAAGGATTCCTTGAATCCAGTCATATGTTTGGAAGCCCCACTGTCTATAAGCCAATCATCACTTCCATGAGTAATGTTACCTGTGAGATCGGAGTTCAGAACATATTCATCCTCAGTTGAAGAATCTTCACTTTCATATCTGGATCTCTTCTTAGATGGTTCATCATCCTCTGCAGCATGAGTGTGATGTCTTCTCTTGCTTCCCTTCTTCTTGTGAGGGCTACTTTTGTTCTTAGGACAATCTCTAGCAAAGTGTCCTTTTTCATCACATGTATAGCAACTGAACTTAGACCTATCTCTATGCTTTCTAGAGTTATTCCTGTGATGAGAGTACTTACTTCTGTGATGGATGGATATGGATTTCTTGGATTGTACTGTGAGAGCTTGATCTTCACTTCCCATCTTCTCTTCTCGAGCTGCTATCCGAGCTTCTTCTTGAGAACATTCTTCCCACAGTCTGCTGAACTTGACTAACTTATTTCTAGCACAGATCCCTTGAATGAAAGAGTCCCATGTCCTAGGGAGACCATTCAATGTGGTCATCACAATTTCTGCATTCGCCACTTCTTCATCTACTGCTTCCAATTATTCCTTGATCTGAGAAACCCTTGTGAAGTAAGACTGAATAGTCTCAGCATTCTGTATCTTCACATTCTTCAGTTGATTCCTCATAGTCATCTTCCGGTTTATGTTCTTCCCTTCAAACAATTTGGTTAGGGAATCAAACATTGCTTTAAGTGTCTTGAGAGAGGACACCTGTGGGATAAGGTGATCCTTGATAGAATCAGCAATGATCCTCTTTGCCATAACCATCTTCTTCTTATGTAAGTCTTTTGCCTCATCTCCCTCTGGAACTGGAACCTCCTCATGGATGTAGGAGTCTAAGTCATTCTCTTCCAGGACTAGGGAAATCCTATACTTCCAGGCTCGGAAGTTATCAGCTCCCTCAAGCTTTTCATCAACTTGGTATGATGAGACATCTTAACTGAGAATCTAAAATGGAAATACAAAAGATTTTAGATCTTACCAGGTTCAAGATGTTGGATCTAAAACTTGAGTTGAAATCCTGCAGTACTGGATTAGGAGCAAATTAGGGTTTTTCTTTTCCGAAGTTCTGTTCACCCAAATGCCTTGAAATTTGTTCCTAACTTCGATTTTGGGGAGGAGATTAATCTAATCCTGGGCTCACTAGAAAATTTCCTCTTCTGTGAAAATCCCTAATTTTCGACAATAGTGACAGGTCCAAAACTAAAAAACCTCAGAATTGGATTCTACTTCGACAAAAAGATGTGCCCTAGGGAGGAGAGTTATTCCACCTTGCTTTTGCTGAAAATCCGTGGAGGAAGATCCACAAACTAGGAATCCCTAGTTCCTGTAGCTGCACAGTGTCTTCTTCTCAGGTTAGCTCTAATACCATGTTAGTTTTTCAACATTAAGCTAGAATTATTAGGATCTTTAACTGAGAGAATAGCAAGCACAGCAATCAAACACAAGAGACAATGAACATAGTGTTTTTCCTTGGGGAAACCATAAAGGAGAAAGCCTCGCAACTTCCTCAGAGATAGAATCAGCACCAAAATAGAAAAGCCCAAAATAGTAAGTGATATCCCGACAGCAGTAATCTTCTTCTTGTCTAGCCCCAGTGTCTTCTCCTTCCTCAACTATGCACTACACTTGAGTGTGGATGAGTTGTGTGATAAATAGAGACTCCAGTTCTCTATTTATACTAATCTCGGCATGACTAAAACCCTACTAGGGCCGACCTATAATAGGAGAGTCTAATAACCCTAGTGCCCCGGAACTGCAGGGACTTTAACCCTTAGACAATCAGAGGGTTACTCACTATGACTCTACATGACTTGTTTACATAATAGATCCTCCCGATCAGAGCATCGGGGCATGACAACATGACTCAATTACATAATAGATACATCCCGGAATAAACATCGGGTTACAAGACATAAGATACATAGATGAATACATTCCGAAGTTACAAATACATCAACAACTCAAAGAGGCCATGTGTAAATCTCCTATTTTGGTGACACTAGACTTTACAAAATACTTTATTGTGGAATGTGATGCTTCAGGAAATGGAATTGGAGCTATACTAATGCAAGAAGGACACCCTATTTCCTTCACAAGTCATCCAATCAAGGGAAAGAACTTTAAAAATCCCATTTATGAGAAGGAAATGTTGGAAATACTACATGCCTTGAAGCAATGGCACCCCTACTTTATAGGGACACATTTCAAGGTTAAAATTAATCATGATAGCCTTACATACTTCTTGGAATAAAGGCTATCTTTAGAAGAGAAACAAATATGGGTAACAAAGATGTTGGGATATGACTTTGAAATCATCTAAAAAAAGGGGAAGCAAAATGTTGTCACAGATGCACTCTTCTGGAAATATGAGGATGTTGAAGCATTACTCTATGCTATTTCGATAATCGAACAAGATTGGATAGCAGAAGCTATGGAAAAATGGAAAAATGACGAAAAAATATGGACATTTATTCAAAAGTTGCATCAAGATCCTAGTGCCTCTAATACATTTAGGTGGAAAGATGACTTTCTATGGTACAAGGATTGCTTATATCTTGGTAAGAGTTCTCAACTCAAGCAAAAGGTACTTTCTGAATTCCACTCTTCACCGGTCAGAGGGCACTCGGGTTTCTTAAGAACCTACCACAGGGTAAAGAAATATTTTTTTTGCGATGGTCTTAAAACTAACGTTCAAAAATTTGTGGCAGAATATTTGGTTTGCCAACAAAATAAAGTGGAAACAATTAAGACTCCTGGTCTCCTACAACCACTTTCCATTCCAAGACAAAGGTGGACAGAAGTCTAAATGGGTTTTATCACATGTTTACCAAAATATAAAGGAAAGAGTTTCATCATGGTGGTTGTTGACAGACTTACTAAATATGCACAATTTTGTGCACTATCTCACCCCTTCAAAGCAAGAACGGTCGCAAATTCTTTTATGGAGACAGTACAAAAACTATATGGTACTCCAAATATTATAGTAAGTGTCTGGGATCCCATTTTCACTGGAATTTTTTGGACCGAATTATTTTCTTGTTGGGGTACTCAACTGGCTCATAGCTCATCTTATCACCCTCAATCTGATGGACAAACAGAGATAGTAAACAAATTTTTGAAAGGGTATCTTCGATGTTTTGTAGCGGATAAACAAACAGAATGGGTTAAGTGGTTACTCTTGGCAAAATGGTGGTATAATAATTCCTTCCATGAATCATCAAAAATGACCCCATTTATGGCATTGTATGGCTACCATCCACCATCCATCACATATTCACTAAGAGAATCTAAGGTTCAAGTAGTGGAATACCACATGGAGCATCAACAACAAGTTCTTCAACTCTTAAAGGAAAACCTGAATCTAGCACAAAATCAAATGAAACAATAAGCAAATCAACATCGTAGTGAACAGAGCTTTAATGTTGGGGATTGGGTGTTTTTAAGACTACAAACATATAAACAAATGTCTTTGAAGAAAACCAAGAAGGATAATAAATTATCACCTAAATACTATGATACCTACAAGGTGTTACAAAATATTGGTAGTATGGCTTACAAATTGGAACTACCTGCCTCTTCAAGAGTCCATCCATTTTTCCATGTTTCCTGTTTAAAGAAGGTTATAGGTGAAAAGCTACCAATTCAAATGATGTTACTAGAACTTGATGAGGAATGAAAAATCATCTTGGAGCCTGAAGAAATTACTAAAATACGAACTAGACAACTTCGAAATTGATCAATTTCAGAGTATCTCATTAAATGGAAGAACTTACCCACATAAGATTCAACATGGGAAGATGGGCCCTTTATACATCAACATCCAGAACTAATTTAGCGTTGAGGACAACACTTTTTGAAGGGGAGGGGCATGTTACGCCCTTAATGATGACACATTACACCATATAGTGTGGCACATTACCCCCTATATTGTGGTGCATTAAATATTATCTATGTAGGATTGGGTCTATTAGTGGGTTTATTAGTTGTAATTTTACACTTTTATCTCCTATATATAGCAAGGATATCTTCTCATTTTGGCATCATATCATATTATATTGTTTGTACATTGTGTAAGGAGGTTCCTCCCTCAAAGAGGATTGATATTTATCTCTTCTATTCATCTTTTAGGCATGGATTACTCTCTTGTATTTGTGTGCACTTTTGTGCTAAATACGGGATTTAGTTGCACAATAGAGAGTGCAACATGTTCATTATGATACTGGGACCTCATTCTTCTTATATCATCTCGATCCCCAGCATCATTCCTAGCTGCTTCAATGAGCTTTTCAGCCCATTTAGGATTCTCATTTGGAATAGGAGCTGGATCTAGATCTAGATCATCTTGAAGTACAATATCATTATCATGATCATGCTGATCTTGTTCCTCATCTTCTGAAACTGAAATATTAGAAAACATATCATTATATGCAGATGGAGATGAAAGAGAGTTTTTACCTTCCCTTTTGAATGGCTGCTGATATTGTATTGGAGCTGAGTATGGCAGGAAGTGTAGAATTCATATGCCTTAGAGGCATGGTTTGAAACACCCTTCGCTATAATCTTCCCATTTGAGACATATGAGATATCCACTGAGTCAGGGCCAAATAAAACTTGCTTTGGTGAGCCGGTATGTGTCATATGATAAACATATAAAAAATTTGCTGCAGGAGAGGGCACACGGAGTACATCCATGAACTTTCCATGTTGGATTTTAATAGAACTTATACCTATTGTTGGGATCTGTGAGTTATCCCCCATATGAATGCTAGGTACTTCTGAGAGATTCAGAGTGGTGAAGGATTCCCTGGAGGAAACATGTGGTTGGATGCTCTAGAATATATCAAATAAGCCTTCAACTAAGTGATGTTTTCCTTTAAGGCATGGCACCTCTCATGATATTTTGTCGGTTATCCAAAATCATACTTCTTTGCTCTTTGTGGAAGGGAAATATTTTTTTGTTCAAGGAGCTTTGACAATTGGTTGATGGTCTTCTGCATGCATTGGAAATCTAGATGAAATCCTCTAATATATTAGGGACATATAGTCTTCTCAAATTTCTTCTTTTTCTTGGAACCTGAGGCTCCATTGGAATATTCCTGATTCTCCTTTGGTTTTGAATCAGTGTGGTTGGTCTCCCTCCCTTTATGCTTCCCTATTTCTTGCGTGCTAGTTGAGACTGTCATGAAGAGTGCTTGATTCTTGGAAGTTTGAATCACTCCCATTTGAACCAATTTATCTTGCTCTTGTATTAAGGACTCAACAAAAACATCTAGAGAAGAAATCTTCCAATTGGGGATGGAAGCTCTTCCAGAATGGAATGTAGAGACAAAGACTGACTACTCTGAACCAATATTTCTCAGCACTGACAACACAATCTACTCATAGTTCCTCTCTAATCCACATTGTTTGCATTGAAGTACTAGTAACTTGTATTTTGTAAAGAAATGATGAATAGATTCGAAACTAATGGGTTGTAGAGTAATGAGCTCATTCTCCAAAATATACCCTCGAAGCTCATATTGTTTTCCAAACAAATATTCAAGCTTATCCCAAGATTCCTTCGGATTCCTTATTCCCTCAAGGTGAAATAACAAATCCCAAGAGATATGAGTGTACATGAAGTTGAAGGGCGCCTCATCAAGCGGATTCAAAAATTTGTTCTTCTCAGCATACTACTAGGGCTAAGTTTATATGCCCATTGTCATCCTAAATAGACCAAACTTGCACAAGGATACCTGCATATCTTCCATCCAATTAGTGTAGTTAAAGGGTGTAAGGATTTGGGGTACAAGAGATGAAGAATCCATCTTTTTGTATGTTGATCAGTCAATTCCTCAAGAAGCTATGTCGATACCTATAAATAACACTACAAAAAATTCAATTCGTAATCATATGTCAATTCAAGCCTTTCCACCTCAACACATACACTTTCTCAGACTCTGTCACACCTAGATAGACTTCTCTGGACAAAATCCAGAGGGAGCAATGCTATGATTCCAGGATTTATGTGGAAACTCAGCTGCTTTTGGTGTATAGTGGAGATTATACAAGGCTTGCTGCTAACCTGAACACAGATCTGATACCATGTTAAATTTGTGAAACATTGATCTACAGGAAAATGAGAGCAATTGAGAAGGGAAATTATGTAGTGAAATAATCAAAGAAAATGTACACTGAACAATAAATATATGCCACAAATTTTAGATAAAACAAACAAGAATCGATCAGTTTATCACAACATTAATCTTCATTCATTAATCAATAATACAATGGTGTTACAATACATAGGATTCAAATACTGTGGATATGATTCAAATATACCAACTCAAACTGACTATCTAGCTAAATCAGTGTGTCTAAATCATTGATGGAGGCTTACTAGTCTAACTCTAGATGTCTAAATCACTATACAATTAGTTAACTGATGAGGTAGGTAGAAAAATGCGCCACTCTCCCTTCATGCAAAATTGGTGCTAGGATAATTGAAAGTGATATAATTGATTGTATATGGAGTTTGACTTAGCATAACTACTTACTAACCACAACCAACTAATGGAGGTTGCTGGTGGCACTTGGAGTGGGATCCTATAATGTAGGGATTGGCACCGGTGGTGCCAATGGAACCAATGGTAGCAGTGGCACCGATGGCACCAATGGTACTAATGGAACCAGTGGCACTAATGGCACCAGGGGCAACAATATTCATGGTGGAACCAAAACTCCAGTAAGGTGACACATGACGTACTAAGCTAGGAAATAATAACAAATATACTATATTGGAAAAAGGAGGATTAATTAGTCCAAACAATTGAAGGAAATCTATGATAATGGATTGGTTTTGAGTTCAAAGAAGATGCAACTTTTCAATACTGAAATATACTTCCTTGGGAAATGAATAGAATATGGGATGATTAGATATCAATATGTCTCCAAATTGGAGGAAAACAATCATAAATATGATGACCTAAAAGATTTGGCATTCTTGAACAACCATAAATAATGCATTGTGAATCGTCAGAATTGAAACTTGATCAATTCATCAAAGTAAGGGTAATTTATAGCTTCCTTTATTGAAATCCTCTTTGCAGGATCACACTAGAGCATTTTCTTCAAACCATGACTATGTTAGTATCTCAATTCTTTAAAGGGCACTATGAGTATGAAAATATGATGGATCTCATTGGTTTGAAAGGTAGGGGAGAACATACACTAAGAATATTGATATCAATAGGTGATATATTTGGAACTTCATGAGAAAGGTTGTCATGTTTCCATTGAGGATACTCATGCCAATCCCTTAGATGTTTTACTCTAGTACACATTTCCTCATTAGGGTTTCCAAGCAATGTTTGAACCATGAATGTGAATAAACTTGGTTCATTTTCTAATTGTGTGATTAAATTAGTTAGTGCTAAAACAAGTTTTCCAAGAAACTTTGAAACCATACGAGAATATGTGAAGCAACTATTGTATTTCACAATCTCCGGGAAAAAGTGGATGCATTCTCACCATTTTAGCTAAAAGTATCAAGTCAAAAAGTTAAATATTTATTCTTCCACTCTAAGGCCAAATTGGGAATAATTATAAGAATGAGGTTATAAAAAAAATATATTCTTCTAAATATTATATGCCACACTCACCAAAAACATATCCAATAGACCAAATGTCAACAGGTGTGGAATAGTGAGTTGATCCCAACAACACCTATGGATCCCTATACCCAGGTTAACAACCAACAGATATACAGACTCTACTCAAAATATTAATCAATGACCAAGAAACTATAAGTTAAATCAAATGAGTCCATATTTGTACAATGGCAAAGAATTTCAGAAGGTCATAGGTTACACTTTAAAGGCACGACATGATATCTCCCTAGTCTTAGATCTCCAAATTTAAGTGAATTCCCATTGATTCTACGGATTTAAATCCCTAAAGATAATCAATTCCCATTGCATATTATTATTAAAACAACCATGTACCAATCATGTTTATTAATTTGTACTGACACAACGCTATAGGTTTAAGTTGAGTTATGCCATAATATGAAGTATAAGTAAACTGATGAACACAAAGAGGATGTTAAGTGTCAACTATAATATGAATGTGTAATCAAGCATTACCTATGAATGACTTTGTGGCCATGACAATGAGATACTCCTTTGCACAACTGATACATGAAACTTTGTACTCCAAACATCGCATGCACAAATAAGAGCCTTGACTTTGGAAAAATGGCAATAATGCAATATATAGTATGAAAACACAAATAGATTCAGTTAAAGAAATACCTTATGAAAGAAAAAATACATCCAATGAAAGAAATACCTGAATACCATTTGGTGGTAGGGGACTGACATTAATACTCTATCGAGAGTTGATGAATTTATTTATATCTATGTCAAGGTACTTGACGACCAAATAAAGAAATGGTTTTCCATTCTTGTCCACATCCTCCACACAAGGTAACCTGAAAATTGAAGCCCACCTTTTACTAAACAAAAATTCTATATTTTATATTGGAGCTCAATGCTAAAAATTGTTAAGAGTTTAGTAAGGGCATATTCAATGGAAAGTGTAATTAGAGGAAATCTTATTATAGTGATGGTAGTTTCACAGATCAAACTTCAAGGAAAATATCAAACATTGGATACTTTATGTTAGAAACTTCGCAGACATATACTATATTCCACTTCAAGGTTATGGTATACAAGTAAATGCTAGACAAATAAATATTTGGAATACTAGGAATGGATTTGAAAAGAAAGCATTGTCTTCTTAAGATTTAACAATGTAAATCCCTAAATAAATACCCTTTTGAAAAGAATCACTGTAATAATAGAGTAAATGTAAATACCATTTCCCTTTTCACATTACAAGTGATCCCAAAAAATACATGTGCTTGAAAAAAAACAACAAAAGTAATCATAGAAAGATCACTCATGTTTCACACTTTTAGTTGAAAAAAACGAGTTCAAACAAATACACATTAGCCAATGGGAAACTTGATTCAATAATGAGGTAAACAGAGTGTTAAGCGAGTCCACCATAGTCTACCTAATTAACCATTTAGATTTAGTTTCAAAGGGATGGTGAATGAAAAAAATTTAGGATGATTTTAGCATAAGATCGACCCCTTAGTCTTGGCACTTAAGCTCAAGTAATGGCAAGGACAATGCAAACTCTTGAAGCAATTTTCAAATTTGGAAACCCCATTTCCCTATTTCATATTTTCAGATATGATCCAACAAAGTCTCATATAGCCACTAAAATACCAGATAGATACCCATTAGAAAATATCACAGAATGTATAAGATATGGATCAGATTATCGCCATTATGAACTAACAAGAAAACATAGTTTTGAAAGTATTCATGGCAATAGAAACCATGGAAAATTCCTACCCATCTCAACATTTCAGGGGCTAAAAGAAAATTATAACAATAATAATGAAGACCCAACATATCATGGGATATTCATTCAAAATACATGATCCAAATGCTGTGTAAAATATAGAAAAAATAACTTAATCCTAAAATACTAAAACTCTATGATTCAAATTCCTATAAATTACTAACTAAACAACATACATTATGTGGGATATCATCTACATGAGGGATATTTCTCATAGAAAATTGGGTGTGATGCCTTCCTTATCCCTCTCAAGATGAGTCTTCTTAAGAGCAACGAGTTGTCCAGTGATATTGTCCCTAGATTTGTACACCTTTCGATAGGTACCTTCCCCGAACTTCTCAAACTTCTCATACTTGTCCACGGAAAACTGATTCAATCAATTGCATAGATGATTTATAGAAATTCTCCCAATGCATACCTTGGCTCCCTCTGCAATCTTTCCACCCCACCATTAACTCAACAATACACACCCTACCCACCCCATACACAAAAACAATGAAATGAATTTGAATCAACTCAATCCAGGTTGATATTATAAGATGATAGCAATTATAAAAAATCAAACAACAACATCTACCATGAATATTGAGAAATTATGAAAATGAAGAACAATGTACAAGGGAAGTGAGTAGATCCAATTATTTTATCAACTAGGAATTGAGATACCACCTAGATATGCATGTGCATAGAAAGAGTATTTTTTAATAAAACCATTCTCAACAGTAAGAATCGATTTTCAAGAAAACAATGCTTATAAGAGAATGAGCAGCACCACACACATAACAACCCCATTTTAGCATTAGTGCATGGGCATAAAAACTTTACATGATCAAAAATTTGGATTAAAGGTGTACCTTCCTACTTAATCCAAGGCTTGATAACATATACTTCTATCTTAATTCTTGGAGTTTTAAGACATAACTATATCACCTATAAGATAAATTCTTATAGTGTGCCCACAACACCCTATTTTTAAACATACTATGTTCAAATGAACAAAATTGTGTTTTCAATAGAAAATTTGTCTTAACAAATAAGCACTAGGAGGAAAATCATTCAAAGTTTCTAAGGCCATGTTATGAGTTTGAGAAATATCAATGGGGTAAATTTGAAGTGTTTGGAATCTAGTCCAAAATAAGATTAAGATATTCCCAATGACTTCAGGCTTATGTAAAGAAGGTAGGTTTGAACAGTTAGTAGTTTATAACAAGGAGATAATTTAAATGAAAATAAACTTCCCAGCCATTTAATGAATATCTTATTAAGTTATTCAATGCCAGGGTTGTAATCCTTTTAGTACAACATCTATGTCAATGAATGTAATTTAAGTTGGATTGATGTAAATACAATGTATATTAATTTAACACATGATAAATGGGATTAAAAATAGCAAGATCCATCAATATTGTTATAGGTACCAAACAAAGAGCTCTGATAATCATTAATTAAAAAAATCATATCCTTTAACACAAAAGCTATTTAGAATTGAACAAGAAATTCTTTACTTCCATCATAATTGACACCAACAATTTTGATAGCACCGATTTCACAAATCAAGTAGAATATTCTTATGCATGTAAATTATTAGCCATGTTCATTAAAATTTCTAAAATATGTTACAACCATCCATGTACAATACTTCAAAAGAGCATCTCATATGTTTTATTACTAATCGAGAGAGTATATTCATTACAAAATCCACCTTCATCCCAAGAAATATTATTCTCAAGTACTCATGAGGGTCTAACAAATTGAAAATGTTACTACAAAATCACTCATCCTCCACTTTGAGCATCACTTATTACAAACAAGAATGATAAATCTTTCTATAAAAAATAACCCCAAGCATGACTATGTGCTTCTCTCATATCACAAACAAAATTTTTACAATGCTATCTAATATTGCTTGCAATGTACAAAATTGTTGCAACATTATTAGAAGCAAGATATAGACATGTCACTCACTAGAGCAAGAAATGCACCAATTGCTTGAATAACCGTCTGCGTGAACAACAAAGGAAGTGGTGTCTATTCATCCCGTTGAAATAGAAAATACTTGGAATAATGTTATTCCTGGACATGCAATAAAATTATAAATTGACAAAAAGAAAAAATAAATTGTTATCACATACAAGTTGATTCAACACTTTGGATAAAACCTGTTGGGTGAACACAATCCTTTGGTTAAAGCATGTAGAACATACATCTATAACCTGTGAGTAAGTACACATATTTGATATTTCTATACATGATACTAGTTCAAAATCTAACTACTATGAACCAGTCAATATGCATACCTTGTTCAAATGTATTCCATCCCTTTCTGAATCTATCGCATGAATTGCAATCAACACCTCAACTCGTCTTAAAGAAGGACCTGTATGAGTAGAACCTTGACACAAAAACACTATTTAGAAAGAGATGTTATGCATAAGAATGTACTAAATATATTTATATGAAAATTAATCTAGTTTAATCCGTAAGGAAACCTATAAATTTATGGGATTTTTGCAAATATATATATGAACTTAATAAATGTAGTTGAAGGAAAGATTACTATTCAAAACTAAACATCCTTCTTTGAGATGTATTGTACCAAATTACCAATAAACAAATCACACATTTTAATCTTAGTTTCTCAAAAAAGAAACACCCAATGAGAAAAAATGAGGTTATGCGTGGTGAAACTGGTCAATATTGAAAGAGATCAATGCGAAAATTCTTTGAACCACATATTTTAAAAGTCTGGTATCAATGTTTAGAGGACAGTAATCATTCAATGCATCGTGGTAAATATTTTTACATGGCATAAAACAACATTTTAGCATGACTACTCTACATAATGATGAGAAATGAGAAATAAATATAATCGACAAGATACACTTCCAATCAGATAGTATAACTAATGTTTCAAATATAGTTCCACAATATTTCCAATGGTCCATAGATATACTTATCAGAAATATCAAGGAAAATATCAGAAAATATGAGCAAATTAAAATAAAAAATAGTTTCTATTTTCTTTTTTAATATAAAGCAACATAAATATGAAAAGCAAACTAATTTATAAGATGTCAAGTGATACATCACACATTAACATTGAATCTTGTCATGACTCCTTTCAATACTCAAAATTCAATATGCTTGTGATGTAACACGATACAAAACTACATAAAAAAGAAAACATATCTAATCATTGTGAGTCATCTAAAATAATAAGTACACTATTGATTTCGTCCACCCCTTTTACAGGAAAAAGTAATGGCTCTAGAGGAAGGCACTCATACTGGAGTGAAGTGGAGTGGAACATCTTCTGCTAGAGTCCTATTTCTATGCATATGTTGGAACATTCTCAATATCCTCCTCTATTGTGAACATCCTGTTCTTACCCCCCATGTAAACCAACTCCAGTACATCCTCCTCTAACCACTCAAATTCCTCCTCCATGAAAACTTCTCAAGGTTCACCCTTCACTTAGTCTTCTCTCCCAAAACCATAAAAAACAATCCATAAACACTCCATGTAGTGGAAAAAAGAACACTCACATGTATTCAATGACTTTTGGGGAGATTAAATTAGCTTATGGGACCTAAAGAAAGAGCCCAATAGTGAAAAGCACTCATGGCTAGTTTTTTCTTGATGGATTAAAATGCTCTTTAACTACATTTTCTCTCATTCTATCACTATATTCACTCATCTTTGCTAGGGTTTTTCATGGGCCTCTTGCTAGTTGTTTAGAAGAAAATTTGTGAGAGCATTGAAGAAATATTGAAGACTTCCATAGTTACATTTAAATGCGAGTTGAGAGTTGAAGAGGTAGTCTCTAATCCCATTCTTTCTTTTTCTCCCATGTGTTGTAGACTTGTATATTTTATATGTTGAACATTTTCTTCTCCCACTCTCTCCCATCAGTTCTCCTCATTCTATTGCAAGAAACAAGTATGTGGTTTATCATTATGGTTATGTTAAGTAGGATGTGTCCCATACCATGGAGAGGAGGAATAAGGGGAAAAAGATGATGATGAAGCTTACAATGATGATAAAGGTTCAACATCTTTATGAAAGTATGCGACAAAAGAACATGTTATGATTTCCCATATAGAGTCCTAATATGTAACACCCCAGTTTTGACCCCGTTTGCATTAAAAATTTATATGATGTATATATTTTAATTAATCATGGTGTGGAGCTATAGTCAAAATCCCCACCATCAATTTAGCATTTTATGTTTCAGCGATTAAAATCGTTGCCAATGGTATTTCGTGCTATCCAGGCACATTATAATTTTGGACATCATGTAACTATGCAATTAAATTAAAATACCCACAACCAGCTATGTCAATGCAACAAATAATGAGATGGGGGCATGATTTCCTAAGGATAAGGGGGGCGAATATTCAAACCTTTGGGCCAATGGGGAAAATGAAAATGTCAAAGGGAGAACCCATCAAACTGTCAACCACCCATTTTGTCTCTTGTGCCCAATCATTTAATTCTTCCATAAAGTGGTTGAGTTAGTTATTGCACGGGATGGGAAAGGTATGGGGCTAAAAATTCGAATTGGGCAGAGCACCAATTTTTAGAAAAACATGTTTTGACTTATGAGCCAAGTAAAATGTCCATTTTTGCTGCCCATTCCCTCATGCATCCATTTTTTTGTCTTCCCCACATTCTCGGAGATCTGGGGCATTCTCCATGTATGTTTTTGCAATGATCTTCATTTTTCCCATGGTTGGGAAGCATTTTTGTTGACATTCAGTGGCTGGGATTTGTGTTGGGCGTTTTTGTGTTGTTTCTACATTCCCATAGTTGGGAATTTCATGTTTTCAGTATTGCACAACCAATGGGGAACAAATCCACAAATTTAGGGACTGAGGGAGTCGTTTTTTCCCATGTGGAGCCATAGAATGTTTATGGAAATCGAATTTATCTCCCAGGGTCATTTTCCCCCATCTGCAAATTTGTTTTTGGCTCCCAAGTTGTTTTTCATCATGCCCATAACTTGTAATTGTTGTGTATGTTATTGTTGTTTGGTATGAATTGGTTTGGGAGAGGATATGTGATCTGACTAGCTTGATAAACCTAGTGTGAGAAGGAACCTCACAGACAGATATAGGGGGCTGGATTTCTTCTTTGCACACCCTGAATAGTGCTGGAAGGGAAGGAATAGATCGAGGGACTGTGTAGCAGAGAAGGGGATGATTCCTAGTGTTGGATGTGTAGATGTTTTAGAATCCATGATAGATATGGTGCAGGTGTCCATAGCTCTGTGGTTGAGCTCATTATCTTAGTAGTTAGTCTTTCCATCTCCTTTGTAGCTTAATAAACCCAGCTGTGTTGGCTTGGATAAATTTTATAAATCCTTGGATATGTGTGAGTTTGCTAGTGTTCCCTTATTCCTTGTGGGAATCATGCCCAGCTCGGGGGTGGTAGTGTTCCTGAGAGATTGATGAGCACATTGGCCTATGGTTGGGTGGAACGCTGCAACGGTGTATCTGGTTGCGAGACACACTTCTTTCAAAATAAGTATTCTTGTCTATTTTATCTTTGCAACTATATATGCATTTATGAATTAATATGAACATGTTAAATGTTGTGAATGAATGAATTTTTCTTCCATTGCATGTTAATAATTTATGCATCTATGTATGTTTAATTTCAATGCATTTTTATCATGTGTATGTTCATGGGATTTAAATTTCTTGAATTAGATAGCGTTATGGTCACGTTCCCTCTCGAGTAGACAGAAGGGGATGTGACACAATAGAACAACATTTTCAATCCTATTGCACCACAAATATAGTGAAAGTTTTCTCAAAGTATGGACATCTAAACAGTGGTGGATCTCATGGCCCTCTTCTAAAAAATAACATTTTGTAGTTGTTTCATCTTTCAGGAAATCCAACATATGGGGAGAATGAGTGTTACTTTTTTAGTCCTAGATATTGAAAGTATCCTAATGGTGCATAACCAAACAAAGCTACAACTTCTAGATATTGGAAATCTATTGGGACCAACAAGTCAATTATAACATCTGTTGGTACACAAAATATTGCAATAAAGAAAGCTTTGGTGTTTTATATTGGAGGTAGCCCACCCAAGGGCATCAAAATAGACTATATTATGCATGAATATTGTCTTGTTGATGGAATATCAAATACAAGCAGTTGAGCTTGCAGGAAGGGATCTCTGCATGTAAGTAGAAGAATTTAGCAATCACGACTAACTTTTAGTTTTCCAATGTTTCTATTTTCTACTAGACCTTTGCTGGTATCAAAGTCTTTTGTTTTTTTCTCTTTGATGTTGTTGATTTACCGAGTTTTCTTCAAGGTCCTCTAGCTTTTTCTTATGTTTCGATGAGTTAAATTGGTTATTTTTTTTAGTTTTGCATAAATACAATATATCTTACACTTAAAAAGAGTAAGACCTTGAAAAATATAATTTGAGCTTAAGATCCATGGTTTTCAAACATATCTAGAAAAAAAAGGGATTGAAAGTTTTTTATTGTTGCTGATTTTGTGACAACTCGATGATTAAGTTTTGTCATATTTATAAAAAAGGAAGGCATTCTCCAAGGATGATAGGAAGTGAGAAAGATGAATCACAAGTTGAAGAAGTTTCATTGTATGCTAGGGTTTTGAAGTGGGGAATGTAAGAATATTTCCAACTTTGATCACATTGTCATGGAAACATTCAATGTTTGTCTTGTTCATATTCAATAAAATTGCCAACTTTGTATCCATATTTATCAAATTTTAGCATCATGGAATTCACTAGGGATCATTTATCCTATCTCTTTAATTTTGGCTAACAGCTTGAACATTTTCATTTGTAGCTTAGCCATTTCACTCATGCATCTTCTCTCTATCGCACTCCTAGCCAAGCTCCCACAACTGCCACTTCTTATTAGAAGTGCTAATCGAAACTATGCACTAGAAAATACACCAGCTTAGACGGCCTTCAATCTGAATTTCAAAAGTATGGAATCATCCCATGGTGCACCCCATTAATGCTAATATCTTTAATTAAGTTATTTGATATGGTTTTATTGTATCCTAGTCCCAACAAAGCATCCATCATATCCTTAAATATAGGGATAGTTCTTACCCTACAACTACAAGACCACCATGGTTGGACACGCCTTTTCCAAAATGTATCCTACAAGAATTGATATATAATTTTCCATTTGTCCCAAAATCCAAGTATTTATGGAAATATGGCAAGTTAGTTTTAGCAAAGGCTATCAGACTATAGACTACAAACCACATATTTACCCTCCAAGCTATTATTGAGGAGTCTAGGCATATATCTTCCAAACTCTAATGTTGTTTTGTTGATTTTTTTATTTCCTTTGACACAATATGTAGGCATATGATTTTTTCATTTTCTTTGACACAGTACATAGGCATATGCATAGTGAAAATTTATTCCATAAAGTTAAGGTGACAAATCATCATCATGATCATTTGCATTGTCATCAATATCAAAATCCTGATCACTCATGTATGCATTTGTTTGATCTTCTTCACCATCCTCATACAATAGATTTTCATGACCATGCAGTGCATTCTCTATCTTAGAATCTTCATTGGGAAGAAATGTTTCCTCTCCAAATACTCTATGGCCATGCTCAACTTATTCTTCCAATGTTTCTTATAAACTATTACACTGGCCATCGACCAATATATCAACACATTCCATGAATTTCCTTTTCGAACAAGGCTCCATTTGAATGACATGCAACCATATCGAGCTTGTTATATCATCAATTAGAAATGTCTAGTTAATTTAAAGAGGGGAAACATATGGCTCGTCAACATTTGATAAGAATTAGCATGTATTTACATGTAAAAATACATATTGATCATGTTGTATTGGAAATGGTTTGATCCATTTACAATTCATTAATATGGGAGTAGTTTCATCATAATAAACTTGAATGATTTCTTGTATGAATCCAATGTAGAAGTTCTTTTCAATGTCATGATGAAATTCAACACTAACAACACAATCACAATTTTCCATTCTTGTGTCCTTTTCTTCCACTCTTAAATGACTACCAGAGGCCCACATCCCTTTGAAACGAGAAACATATATATGTGGAGGTCATGAAAGATCAATTTCCCCAATAGTTAGAACTTGACCTTGTTGTTGATCATAATTTATTGCATCAACAATCCAAGCATCTAATTTTGGAAAATAGCCACCTCCAATATTCGAATCCTGAAGTCTATGCTTTCAAGATGGACGCGTCCCCATATGAATCTCTTCTTTGTATTTTCCACATAGAATATGAACATACATGATAGTAATAATGATAATAATTTGGATATTAGATGAAATTAAATAAATAAATTATCATGTAAAAATTATTTCACCTGCGCCACTTATCAAATGAGGATGTCTTTTGAATAACATAGGCATGCATTGCAGTTCTTTCCTCATTTGATAGCTTGAAGCAATGTCCACTTCCTTCTATTACTTCACCTACAACTCTCGTGTCTTCATCATCATCCCATACACATCGACTGACATTGCTAAAATCCTTCATATATTCTGTGTAAAATCCTATGGCCTCTTGCATTATATATACCTCACACATGTTTCCTTTTGGTTTTGCCTTATTACAAACAAAATTTTCTAGAACCTTCATATATTCTTCTATAGGATACATCCACCTCATTCTTATTGGGCCACAATTCTCTAGTTTATGTTCTATATGTATAATAAGATGCATCAAAATATTGAATATTGTTAGTGGAAATTATCCTTCCAATAAGCAAAGGACTTCAACAAACTCTTCCCTCAAATTATCAAAGTTTGAAGGATCTAGCACATACAAACTCATTCTCTTCAATATTAGGCCCAACCTTATAATTTACAATCTTGTCCCCCTTCTAAACTTGATATGAACAAAATAAGAAAAATATCCTCGATTATGACATGATAGTCACTGGTCTTGAGGCCTCTTAAGCTATTATTACCAGTTTGGATTCTATTATTACTACTTACATACTAGTGGGAAAGCAAGTCCGAGACATCAAATTTAAGAACTACGCACATTGTTCCTTTGTCCACACATAAGGAGAAAAAGGATTTCTAGATTTTCCATCACCACATTTTCAACCCAAATACTTTGACGAATATTTAGTTCTTGAAGGTCCATGCGTGATGACATTGCATCATATGCACTAAAAATAGTTTCTATAATAGAAAAAGAATGTTTTTCTCAATATGCATAAAGTCAATAGTATTCCTAATGGTTATATGCTTAAAGTATGACAACTTATAGAATATGCACAATCATTTTACACCACTATCATTAAGTGGATCATTTTTACTACCACAAATTCCACCATCCTTAATAAACTGCATTCTTTTTTTCTCCATTCTCAATAATGTAATCACTTGTTATTACCAATGGTGCTTCATGATGCTTTTCCTGACCATTAAAACATGACTTTTCTCAATGATATGGATGCTCCATTTTAAGGTAATCATGATTTCCACAATAAACACACTTACAGAAACTACTTGGGTGCCTCAAAAAACCATTAAAGATGCAAGCTAGACATTCATGGTATCCATGAACATTGAGACTAGTCAATTTTCCATACGCAGGAAGATCATGTATCATAAATAATAAAGAAGCTCTTAAAGTTAATTGGATAGAATCACCATCCCTTAAAATTTGAATTGCTTCAATTCCTTTCCACAATTCTGGTATCTCATCAAATAGTGGCTCTAAATACACATCAATTGTATCTGAAGTCACACTTTTCTTTCCTGGTATAATTAATGACAACATCAAGAAGAATCAGTTTCGTTGCAAACCATGGAGGCAAGTTATAATTTATTAAAAACACTGGCCAAATTTACCATTTAGTAATCTAACTTGAGAATGGGTTCACAGCATGTAGAGCTAAACACAACCTCATATTACGAGGATCTTTGGAAAAATAGGGCCATCTGTTTTCAAATTTCGTCCAAATCTTAGAATCAGCCACAAATCGTTGTTTTCCATCAGTGCTCTTATTTTGGGCATGCCATTGCATAAGCTTAGAAATGTCTTGACATCTATACATTCGAAGCAACTATGGTATTAGTAAAAATTGGCGAAGAATCTTGATACAAGATGAATATGATTTCAACCGTGGTTTATACCTCCCTTATTTACATTTCAAACATTTGGTCTCGCTTGAAAGATTTTTGTGAAATAGTATGCAACCATTCACACATGTGTGGATGCTTTCATACCCTAATCCTAGATTAGTTATTTGCACTTTACATGCTCTCTATTTTGTTGGAAATGTGGATTTAGGGGGTAACAAATCATGTAAAAATGATAATAACTCATCAACACTCTCATTTTTCCAACCATGAACTATTTTCAAGTTAGGAGTACATCGATTGTTGTTAAATGACTGAACTTGTAAGTACCATACACAGATTTTGAAGCATCCTCCATCAAGTTCTACCAATCATCCTTGAAACCCTCATTCAACATTCTATCCACTTCAATCCCTTCATCTAAGGTTCCTGTCTCTCCATCTGTGTTTGTTGCCTCTTTGTTTATGTTTGGAACCTCTACATCTCTCATGCTATTCAATTGTAACCTATCTGGATGATAATTTTGAGGGAAGGGCTTATACCACTATGACCAAATTTTAGCATATGTTCATAAATCACTTGTCTTTTTATCATCTTCCCACAAAAATATCCATTATATGGACATGCATATTTAAGAAAGCTCTTCGCATTGACTATTCTCTCGTCGTATGCATGATATTCAACAATTGTCAAAATTGGGTGTTCACTCATCTTCATTTGTCTGCATTTAATAATGAAATAGATATGTTAACTCTTACTTTCCACTCTTTTCATCTATCTCGTCTTTAATTGAAATGCATCAAAACCAATTCGTAGAGAAAAAAAGCAAAGGATCAACATTAATCATAAATAATTTTCAAATTTCGATGCAACAATATAACAATTAGATCCATATTTAGAGGGATTGAAGTGCACGTGAATAAGGATGCCAATTTGAAAGACTATGTTTAGTAGGCGTGGCTGGTGGATTATGAAATCCATAACTATGCAATTTTCCTTGATTTCTTGCCAAACATGTACTAAAAATTGAGGAAAAAAAACATAAGGACTTGGAGTTGTTCAAGCCCTGGAATACATAGGGAACCTTCATTATAACTTAGTATGAATACCTAACCTATTATTTGGAGAAGGCCTCTTGAGTTGGTATTGATACAATGGGAGATATTACCAAGAAATGTATGAGGTTGTCACATAAGTCACTAGGATTCATATGGGTATTATTGATATGCAAAGATAAAATTATAAATATGTCGATAGACTATTGTGTGATGAGACTACAACTATTGGATGGTAGCAAGAAATTACTCACTAGAGGTGTAATTCAACCCAATTGTTAGCACTCGTATTTTACCTCCGGTTGTGAAAGGGTAAACCCCAAGGTAACCACAAAACCAATATTTATGAAAGAAAGATGGCTTCTTTCTCTCCAGAGAGGGATCTCTCAGTGTTTTTTCTCACATGCCAGATATATATAAGCAAAGAGAAATTTTAAGATTGTTGGAAATTGAAACAAATGTACATTGGATATGGAGTCATAATGTGGAACAATAATATTAACAGTGTTGTTGCATGGGAAAATTTAATAGAGGCAAGGTAGCAATATCATTACAGTCAAAATGCATGTGTTTGGTGATTATGGAGGAATTTAGAAACCGTCCATTAATGTGGGCATTTAACTGGTATGAATCCAACATTAACTTCAGATGAACAAGTTTTGTGAATGTTTGAAAGTAATAGACATAGCATATGATTATGAATTCTGCACTATTGTAAACTCATTCAAACATGAAAGGGAAAAAATCACGGAAGTATTAAACATGAAACAAATACATATAAAGGAAAGGAAAAATATATTGTAATAAAGACAACACAAGAATCTCTAAAAATGCCAGCTCCATCTCTGTAATTTTATTAATCTTTGGAATAACAGTTACAATGCAAAATATCACGGGTTCCAACCCTTGTTCTATTACAAAAACTTGTTTAAATACAATATGTAGCTCCATCAGATGAATAACTAACTATAAAAATAGGCAATAAGTACCTTTTTACATATGTCATGTAGATCTCCTAATTAATAACTGCTCTTGAAAATAAACAAAAACTCCTAGTTAACTATTCTTAAAAAATGTCTTTGAAGGTTTTCAATAAATCTTCAATAAATGATTATCCATGTATCATGTACTTTTTTTTTCCATACTTCTCAATTGTATTCCATTGGTCGACAGTTGGTAGCTCCAGTTTGGCCATTTATTTTGCCAACACTTTCAGTTCTACATGTTCCACGTAGAAAAAAGCTGGCAGTTGTGCACATGTGGCTCTGAAGGCAAACAACATTTCAAAATCCTCTGATGACTTATCAATTATTGTCTTCCTAGATAAAGACTGTTTCATATCTTCAAATTTTCTATGGTCCAATCTACAATTTACCAGTCAATCATGGTATTCTTTTTAGAAAACATACCACCTTTTAAATAATGGAGTAAACAATTCAATGAACAATTTAACTTGATGGCTCATAATATCAATATTTGCTTGCACTGTATCCAGATGCTGGTGCTTCCTAACCACTTATCTGGCCCATGTAATGGCTGAAATCATGTCTTTGATATTTGTTGTTTTCATATCATATTCAGTCAAACCGTAAAAAAATTGATTGTATTATTTGCAGTATCTAATGGATTTTTATTTAACACTTCTTTCACTGCTGCAACACTCTATTTGGAAGCATGGACACCAATCTCGTTATCCAAAATATAATCCAAGTAGGGTATCATCTTTGATGCTTCAGCTATGATCAAATCCCAAATGATGTGTTTTCCTCCTTGCATAGGTAGTTGTCCAGTTACTTGTTTCATCACCTTATCATTTTTATTTGACAAATATTTGAATTTATTTTCCCAAGCCTTTCTTTCTTCTTCCTTCTTCCTTCTTCAAAGAAACATTCTCAAGGTTCTTATTCTGATTTTTTAAACCAACTATCTCCAAATCCCTCAGGTTAACCTGAGACATTGCTTGTATAACATAGTATACACTGGTTTGTGTAGGAGGTGGAACAATATGAACTTCAGGCTATTTTTCCTTTTCATTTAATTATTTCTCCAATTCTGCTTGTTTTTTCTTTAAATCCTTCTCATTTTCAACCAAAAGACCCATGTCCCTTTCCCATTTCTTCTTTTCTTCAACAAACTTTAAAATATTTTCTTTGAAATCATTCAGTTCATCATTTAAAATCTCTTTTTCTTTCTCCATCTCTATAAGCTCTGTAGCTTGTATGAGCTGGGTAGTTGGGATCTTCAATTTCTTATTTAGCAATTGAATGGTGTTATATTTCTCATTTAGCATATTATGAGTTGTTTCTCCTTTATAAGAAATCAGCAAACCACCTTGAATATTTTTAATTTGTTTCTCCTTTATCAACTTTACTCTTGGAAAATTGCAATCTAGACACCTTAGAGTGGCCTTGAGTAGGTCACTATATATCGCTTCCCTATTTTGTTTATGGATATGAATCATATCAGGTATAGGAATGTTTTCTAGATTCATCCTCATCTCGGAGTGTTCTGAACATGATCTATGACAGTAGCCAAAGCCAAATATTTACTGGAAATTTTTCTGACATCTGCATACAATTTAAGAGATTCATCTGTTGAGGCCTCTTTATCCTCCCTGTATATATCAAATAAGTCGGCCCTGGTTTTGAATTGAGAGGTAGAATCCTTGGGTGTATCTGAGAAAGATTATTATTTGATTTCAAAGGATGGTCCTTTGAATTTTATCTTCTTTTTCTTTCCTTTGGCTTCTGCTACTTGTATCATTTGGCCTACCTCTTCAACCTTCTGTTTCTTTGGAGTTTTAGTTGTGTCTTATTCTTCTGTCTCCATAGCATCATAAAAATCTCTTTTATTAGTCCTCGTAGAGTGACTTGCAATAGGAGATATCATTTATGTTGTTGGAACAACAACCAAAGGATCAATTTGTATGACACTTGGATCCTTCATTGGAAAATTGGATCCCTACTGCATATCCTCCTCACCTTGTGTCTCCTGAGGATAATCCATCCAGTTGGCACTTTTGGCCAACCCTTCAACTTCTTGATGCTTGAATGGTTTGTTTTTATTGACTTGTATTCTTATTGAGATGACATGGTGAGGATCATAGTTGATAGCTGCAACAGTCTGAAACCTCGTCTCTTTTAGAAAAATCTCCACTATAGGCAAAGCAACTTTACTTTTTATAATGAATGGTCCAACTACCCATGGAAACTTGATTTCATATGACTTTTTAAAATTGTTAAAGTGCTCATTTTGAACAATGAGATTCTTCCTGATCAACTCTAAGTAAAATATCCTGGGGGTTAAGAAATCAGGTAAAATATAAGGATGATGGACAAATCCATACACTCTGATTACAGTACCTTCTTCCATGAAGAACTAATCTCCAATTCTTCTCTTAAGTTAAAATTACAACATTTCTTTCATGAGAGGTAGCAATCTGGGCAACTTTTGATGGAAAAACACCTTAGACACCTCATACATAAGAAATTTCATATATTTTCCAAAAATTATGCTAATCTCATCAGTGAGAACCATCTCTAGGAACTGTAGGTTCTCCTCGTTGAAGAATAAGAACATTTTTACCAAATAGGACTAGAATCTAAAAAATATGGTGTTGTGGAAGTTCATTAGCGATGAGTGGATACTCTCAACTTAGAACTTATCAAATTTAAGGCAACAATATTGTCTTTAATCATTTGACTCAACTTGTCCAATATTGATTTTAAAGAACAGACTCATTAGGGACTTAGTGACATACCTATCAGTGTCTATACCTAGAAACTGACTCATAAGGGAAATAAGAGACTGAGTTTACTAATTGAAAATATTTAAATCTACATGAAAAGATTGGTTTTGTAAGGATATATCTGGTTTAAAATAGGTGTTAAATAAGGCTTGTTTTGTTCAATGGTAGATTCCCTGAATAACTGAATTAGCCTCTCTTCATTAAACTCTTCAGACAACTGGGTGAAAGTAGCAGGAGCAAAAAATGTATCTCCGACTATCATTAGACTGACATGACATAGGATTTTGGACTTAGCCACGTCCATAATTACCCTATCGGAAGAGGAATAATTATAGGCACACCAGTCGATAAATTCAGGAAAGTTTATGGTTTGCTCTACACAAAAAACTGAAAATAAGACTAAAAGACTCCATGGACATATGTTCCTTGGTATTTAAGGACTTTTAATTTGTTTTTTAAAAGGTGTATTGAACTAATGGATAATATTGTGTCAAAACCCTCTTCTATCTTCTGGTACTCCAATGCTTGAGTCTCCATTCCCTCTACATTGTCCATTTTAAATACATTTTGGTGAGAGGAAAATGGCCTACCTAGTTACTTGACAAGTGGACAATAGATTCTTCTGAGTTGGCTTCTTCTGCATAGTCCCGAGCTCTCGATTTCCAATGCATAAACATACAAATAGTCCCTATCCACATGCTTTTGCTTTACTATTATTTCATTCCATTATTGGCCATGCATCTTATTCAGTTGAATCTTTTATTGTCCATAGATCTGGTGTTTTTTATTCTAATCCATTGATCCAGACCATTGTTTAACCATAAGATCTAATTCCCCCTATATCATCCATCTGTATCTCTCATGTAACTTCCAGGAGCAGAACTAATCATAACCATAGATCCACCTTTGATTTAATTTCCACCGTAGACATACTTTCTATTTTAAAATCACATGTTCACATCATAATTGAACTACACCTCACCTTAGCAGATTAACACTCGACCATTGATCTTATCCTTTGTAAATCCCCACCGTCGATCAATTTCCCCTTTTAATATTTTTCTCAAATTTGGATTTACAAAGAGTTTGCATCTTTTCCCAGTGGAGTGATTATCCATCATAGATTTGTACTTTCACCAATCTCAACCTTTCATTTCTACTCCCCTTTAATCAATTCCACTAAGGCTCCCTTCTATTTTATTCATGCATGTTGATTCAATAGAACGATCCTGAACTCTGGATCTCTCTTCCATCAAATATGAACCCTTGATCGTGCGGGCCCCTTAACCAATTCCACTAGTCCACAAACTTTCTTTACCCGTGCACCTTCCATGAGAAGAATGAATATTGACCCTTGATCTTGATCATGAGGCCTCCATATCGACCATTGAAATATGTATCATGTACCACTTTCTACTGATTTTAAAACTTATTTCCTCCGTGCATGTTCACCCAGTGGAATGAATTCTAGCTGTAGATCATCCCTCCATCCAGATTTTCGCTGTTGATTTATGTCATATGTATATTTTTCTGCTAATTGGGAAATTTCATCCCTTCATGCATGTCCCATCGGTGGAATATTTCATGGCCATAGATATGCTTCCCCTATTTCATCTAACGGTAGATCTCTCGTGTGTTTTAATCGATTATACTGGCGACCCAATTTATTTCCATATTGCAACTCTCTCTAGTGGACTCATCCTTAGTCGTAGATCATCTCTGATGCATATCTACACCATCAAATCTTACCATGATATAACATGGGGGTGGATTTTTCATTTTAAATTTATTTCTAAGGTTAAGCTAGGATTTTTCTTCAAGTATATGATTTTCAAGCTTAGAAATAAACCACTTCCATTATTTTAAATCCCCTTTCTTCATACCTTCAGGTCAGATGATGAAATTTTTAGCTCTTACCTTATATTTTCTCAGGATTTCCCTCTTTCCAATTGCTAACCAGAAATGATGCTAACAACTAGCTCCAACTGAGGATGCTATCCTCCCTGCGAGGTAGTAAAGAACTCGCAGACTAGTACCTATTTTTATTTCTTACAAAACTCAATTTTTTTTGTGTGTATATAAAAATAAAGGAAAATGGAAACCCCTCAAGAAATTAGGGCCTTCTCTCCATGCTTCAGATATCTCAGCTCACCATTTGCACCGATTCATTAAATAAGTATATAAAATCTATGGTACAAATATTACCTTCCACCCATAGGATAGATAATGCTTCAGAAATATTCCATTGAAAGGGCCTCCTTTCAGTTGAAACCCATCATGATGTTGTAAAACAAATGTATTATCACCTCTATAAGCTGTAATAATGTATGGTCCCCTCCACATGTAATCAAACTTGCCATGCTCCTCTTCTTTTGGTGCATCCCATTTCAATACTAAATCATCAATTTGAAAATTTTGCTCCTTCACCTTTCTGTCAAAAGTCTTTTTTACCTTCTCGTGATGTATCTGCACTTTGTCATAAGCCTTGTCTCTCATTTCATTTAATTCAATTATCTAATTGATTCTTCTCTACATGTTATTAGGCTCATCCTCTCGTTCTTGTAACAGCTTCATGACAGATAGACCTAGAGATGTTGGAAAATTTACCTCTACTCCATAAACCAACTGAAATGGTGACATTCCAATTGCTCTTTTAGTACTTATCATGTTTTCCCACAAAGAATATTTTGAATTAGTATTCCAGGCTCTTTTATTGTCTTTCAACAACTTCTTGATTATCTTTACTAGACTCTTATTGGAACACTCTGCAAGCACATTTCCCCAAGGATAGTATGTAGTAGAATGATTCAAATTAATATGGTACTAATGAAAGAAACTGATCATTTACTTAGACTTCAATGCATGGGCAGTATTAGTTCCAATCCTCTTTGGACACTCAAACCTTGACAAGATGTGGTTTTCTAGGAAATCCATAATGACAACATTAGTGGCTCTTCTGGTTGGTATGGATTCAATACATTTGGTAAAATAAACAGTTGCTGTAAGAATCCACCTGCACTGACCAGAATAATTTGGGTTTATTTCTCCAATGAAATCCAACCCTTACGGCTGAAAAAGTGCTTCCACTGAGATAGGATTTAGAGGTAATGGCACCAGTTTTCTTTACCCTTAAAAAATTTGGCATTGATGACATGTAGAGGTTTCTTTATACACATCAGAGAACATACATGGCCAATAAAATCTATCCCTCAATATTTTGTTAATATTTACCTTCCAAGAATGGTGTCCCTCCCAAACCCCTTGATGGAATTCTTTCATGGTGTGTTGGGCCTCATTCTCCAACAAACAATTCAACAAAATCCCTCATGGATCCTTCCAATACAGATATTTATTCATCACACATACTTTTGCTGCCTTCAATTTGAATGATCTAGCCCTTGTTTTGCTTAATCTAGGAGGAGCCTGCAAGTTTTGCAATACATATACAATGTCACTATACCATGGAGATAAAGTAAGATATGATATCACCTGCAGTTCTATCTCAAGATGATTATAAAGATTAAACAAGAAATTCAGTTGCAAAAGATTCACGGTTTGAATCTATCATTAGTTTATCCAACCCCTGTTTTTTCACCAATTTGGTGGGCTTGATCTCCAAATCATATTCTAGCAGAACAACAATCCATTTAGCTCTTTTCCACTCTGGATCAGGTTGAGTAAGGATACTTTTTACCACATTGCTAAGAACATATGACACAATATGAGAATGAAGAATATATACCCTGGAATCTTTCAAATATTTCACCAAAGCATAGGAATTTTTCTCCATAATGTCATACTTTAATTCTCCATCTCTCGTCACTTTGCTAAACAAAGAAATAGGTTTCTCATCATTCTGACTATTCTTCTGCAATAAAACACAATGGTGTGTTCAAAAGCATATGAAAATACCAAAAAATCCTTTGAAAAATCAAGGCTTACCAAAACTGGGGCTTCAGTAAGGGATTTCTTAATGTCTTTGAAAGACTTTCTAGCATCCATATTCCACTTAATCTCATTATCCTTTCTCAACATATTTGTAATATTCGTCAACCTTTTAGCAAAACTTGGTATGAACCTTCTTCAAAAATTCACATGTCCAATGAAAGTCTGCACCTTTTTTTTAATCCTAGGATATTCTACTTTCATAATGGAATTTACGCCATCTAGGTCTATTTTGATTCCATCTTTAGAAATAATATGCCCCAACATCTTTCCTTCGTTCAAAGCAAAATTTGATTTCTTGGGATTAAGGGAAATGGCATACCTTTTGAATTTCAAGAAGACTTTCTACAAATGCTTCACATGGTCCCTGTCAGATTTAAAAAAAATTGTTATATCATCCATATAAATAAATTTAAACTTATCCTTTTCTTCAACAAAATCAATATACATGGATCTTTGAAAAGTGGCTCCTGCATTCATCAACCCAAATGGCATCTTCGCACACATAGAAGTACCCCACGGTGTAGTAAAAAAGCAGTTTTTTCTTGGTCCTCTAGAAGATCTTTGATTTGATTATATCCAGAGAAACCATCCATGGTGGAAATTCTCTCCGCTCCTACCACATTCTGCAAAATATGGTCCATCTTAGGTAAAGGATAGTTATCTTTCAATGATACTTTATTCAAATTCCTGAAATCAACACAAAGCTTGATTTCATGATTTTTCTTTCTGACTGGTACCAAATAAGCTTCCCATTTAGATAATCTAAGAGTAACAATGATTGTTTCATTAAACAACTTCTTGACTTCCTTTTCTATCAGAGGCAACAACATAGAATTAATTCTTCTCAACTCCTGTCTAAATGGCTTTTCTCCTGGCTTGATAGGAATGGTGTGTTGTATAATGGAAGTATCCTATTCTTCCAGGTATTCATAGATCCAAGCAAACACATCAATATAAATTTTCATCAGGTGAATATACTTTTGTTTCTTAGCCATAGGCAAATTTTTAGACATTTTTACAATTATGGGTTCATCTTCAGTTCGTATATTTTGGTCTTCAATGTCATTTTCAATAGGTTGAACCTTTGGGTGTTTGGCAACATCATTTCGATCAAACAGTTTTTCAAGAGGAATCAAACCTTTTGGAATATAATTTCTTTTTAATTGTATTATGTCCTTACCTTCAATTACATTTTTCATCTTTTTATTTTCAACATCTTCATCATCGAGATGTACATTTTCATGGAAATTTTATGTGTTTTGATTCTCTGTATAGTATTTGAGTATTTACAAATTCATCTGATCATTATAGAAATCTTTTTATCTGCAAATCATCCTCAAATACCTGCTAGTATTTAGAATTATCAGGGATGGAAGGTCTATTTACAACTGCTATCTTGTATTTCTTTTTTGAATATATGGGAACTTTGAAATTCCTAGGAGTGGTGGCCAATGAATCCGCTACTTGATTCTCTCTTCTCGGAACAACTCTGACTTTGTATTCTATGAAAAAAATACCCAACATATCCCATACTTCATTTATGTATGCTCTCATCCTAGGATGTTTAGTCTAATAGTTTCCATTCACTTGGTTAATCTCTAACTCATAATCTCCAAATACATCTATTCTTTTGGCTTCCAAATATTTCAAAGCATTTAATCCTAATAGCAGTGCCTCATACTCTGCTACAATATTGGCATTTAATGCATGGACACATGCCCCAATCTTGAGGATATCTATTGGCATTTAATCCTATTTTCCTTTTTACTTGAATAGATATCCTCAAGATTGGGGCATGTGGTTCTTCATCGTGATCTAATGCATGGCCACATTATTGGAATTTAATGCATGACCACATGCCCCAATCTTGAGGAGATCTATTGGCATTTAATCATATTTTCCTCGTTACTTGAATATATCTCCTCAAGATTGGGGCATGTGGTTCTTCATCATGATCTAATGCATGGCTCATCTTCATCAATTGAGTTAGATTCTCCATTCTCCAACGTAAAGTATATTTTCTTTGATTCTCCTTCTCTTGATTCATCTTCATGCTTGGGAGTACTATCAACTTATTTGAAGATTGTGTCATGACTATAATTACTCTTTCTTATTATTGGATTCCAAAGTTTGTATCCTTTTACTCCACCTTTATAATAAAAGAAGATACATTGATTTTCTTTATTGTCCAACTTTATATTTATCCTTTGGAACATGTACATAAGCATCACACCCAAAAACTCTAAGATGTACAAGAGAGGATTTCTTACGCATACATGCCTTATGATGAGTCTTATCAACCAATGTTGATGTAGGTAATAAATTGATCAAATAACATGCAATATCTACTACCTCTTCCCATAAAAAAAATTATATTCCTACACTCGACTAAGCATGCTTCTTGTATTTTCCATCAGAGTCGTGTTCATCCTTTTTGCATATCCATGCTACTGAGGTGTGTATGGAGTTGTATTTTGTTGTGCTATTATGTATTTTTACAAAACTACAAAAAATATTTCCCACAAAACTCTCCTCTATTATGAGTCCTCTACATTTTTATTTTCTTCTTTGTCTTGTTTGATTTTTTCAAAAAACACATACTTCTTCTTTAGGAAATATAACCATATTTTCAAAGAGAAATCGTCTATAATTGAGACGTAATATCCTTACATATGGAAGAGGTGTACATCGAAATACATCATTATGTATCAGCTCTAAGTTCTTTTTTTTCTTGTGTAGCACCACCAAATGAGAATCTAGCATTATTTTATTTACCATATGTACATAATGTTCACATAAATCAAAATATAAAGAAAAAATAGAAAAACCTTCAACCATAACCTTCTCTACATAATTTCTATTAATTTCATTCTCAAGAAAACTACTACTATTACACTCACTAATAATAGTTCTTCCCAACATCTTGTAAAAAGTCCCCCCATCTAAACACATGTCAACAAAACCTTTGCTCCTCGAAACATCCGGCATGTATCCTCTGTAAATATAGTCTACATTTTTTCTTTTTTTTCTTCTTTTTTCCAAAGAAAAAATTCGTAAATATATTATTCACATTCAGCAGATGGCCCAAATGGACCATTATACAAAAACCAACTATGAAGTTGACATTACAAACCGGTATTTGCCTCATGCAGAATACCAATATCAAAACCAAAATCAGATCCAACTGTAAAGTTGTCAATACAAGCAAGAAATTACCTCATAAAGAGCATAATTACCAGAAACTTTTGAGCATAAATTTGTAAATATAGTCTACACGTGCTCATCACTCATCTTACATACATATCCAACATGTTACACATGAACTATTGGAGCTTCCAAAGCTAGAGTTGCATGCTTTTATAAACATCTATAAGATATGACTTATGACAATCTCCCAACATTCTTCCAACCAGTATCATGCATCTAACCCATGCCCATATTGTACATTAGTTATATTATTCATCCTAATTCACAATGTCACCTTTAGTTGGGAGTATCCTTTCATTCTCAAAACTATTTTAACTCATGTAAGTGTCATGCATATAAAGTGTACCATGCATATACTTTATTCGACCTTAGTCTCAACTTTCAATTGGGAGTATCCTTACCTTCTCAAAACCATTTTTATGTTGCATATTATTATTAGGTAGAGAATTAAATCCATCATGTTGTATCTAAAAACAATATTAATAAAAATATATATATTATTGTTTTTTCAAATCTCATATTCTCCTTTATTTTCCATATTTCAATGAAAAACCACCTTTAATGATGCAAAAATTATTTCAATGAAAACCCACCTATGCAAATTTTATGTTCATGAAAACTTGATGGTCCTTTCTCGGATTGTTGAAAGGTCTTTCTTTATTTTATCGAGTTTTGATGGAAGGATCATTTTCACCTTGGACATGTTGTGTATGTTCATGAGATTTTCACCTTTACATTATAAATGTAATATGAAGAATTCACATGTTATGAAAAGCTTCCCATATTAATTTAGTCAAATGGAAAAGAAATGGTCATCACTTGGACATGTTTTGAATGTTAATAAGATTTTAATAAGATTTTCACATTCACATTATAAATGTAACAAGTGTGCCATGGGATGGCGAAGTCCCTACCGTAAGAAAATTAATTTGCAGAAGGAATGAGCATTGAGCAGTCAATTTTCAAAAGAATTTTGGAAACAAGGATAATGCTGCTAGCTAGGAATTTGTTATTAACAAAAGCACTAGGAATACTAGGAATTTGTTATTAGCAAAAGTATTGTGCATATTAAATCTTTTAATCTTTTAGTATTAAAAAAGCAGAGGAATATGTTATTAGCAAAAGCAAAGGAATATGTTATTAGCAAAAGCACTGTGCTAATTAAGTCTAAAATATTAACATGGATATTGTTTTTATTATATTTTTCAAATTATGGCATTTTATTATTTTTTGAAACATTATTATCTTTGTTTTGTTTTATTTTTAAATTATTTAACAACCCAGCTTTTTAACTTCAATGTACCCACTCTTGGCTCTAAATTAGTTGGCTGCGAATTAGTTTATTTTTTACTACCCCTGAAATTTGCTCTAAATTAGTTGGCTGCGATTTGGCTTATTTTTTACCACCCCTGAAAGTTTTTACCACCCTTGAAAAAAACAGCCGTGGAGAGTTTCTTCTAACAGTCTGTAAACCAAAAAAGTGCAGATTCATGGTGGGATAAAGTTTGGAGGCATATCCAATATTCCTCCTTGTAACTTTCAGGCATTCACACTGTAAATCGTTTTCGAAGATCTTTTCAAAACACACACAGTTTTAAAAAATTGGAGTGATTCAAAATGAAATTAGAATATAGGACACCTACACAACTCTATTTAAACAAATAAAAATTGTATGTGCATCATTCTTTATCTTAATCAACCAAAAACTTATCCAAGTAATATTTTTATTGTGAATGAAATGATTATTTTTTCCAGACGAAAAATAACAGTTCCTTGATATTCATGGTGAATCAAAGGTAACATATTACATCATCAAAAAGACCATACAAGTGGCTAGTCAAGAGACAGAAAGAGTCTGTTCATGCAAAACATAATAAACATTTTCTCAACCCATCAATGCTAAAAACATGAAGAAAGCATAATGCAGTCCAATAGCGAGGATACTGAGAAGTCATAGGAGCTGTGCAAGGAAGGCCTCAAGCTAGTAGTCAAGAGATTTACCACTAGGGTGAAACCTGCAATCCATAAGATGCAAAAAACTAGAAGGTTTATAGAGCCATAATCTGAAAATCAAATGATGAGAAGATCAAGTGTGGAGCTCTTCAAAATAACTGTATAATGTCTGATCCAATGACCAGACCCTCCTGAAATTCCAAAAAGGAAAGATGGCCAATCGCTAAGAGGAGGCCTTCCTCGGATAATTGATCTGCCTTCTCATAATACTCTCTATAGACATGATGGTATACAATCGATGAGAAGGATGCTGAAAATGCAGAGATGGCGGAGCACCAAGCTTACAAGTCCAATGTGTGAAGAGATGTGCAGCCTTTAGCCCAATTGATGATCACCATGGAATCGCCAAATATATGTAGTCTTTGGATCCCAATCTTCTTGGAAAAAATAGAAGAGCGGAGAGAGCTAAGAGTTCTGCTCGGGTATTTGTACTGGGTCCACAGCCCAGTTTGATGTGAAAATGGTGTGATTGATTGCTTAGTAGATAGATGCTTGCACCCCATTAACGCCAGTGGCTATTCCATCGAAGAAACCAGAGGGGTAAGTAATGATAGGGAGATTCCAATATTTCTCTTGCTGCTTCTGCTAGTGTATGACATAGGATATTCATGAACACTGTGCATAATAATGTGTGCTACACTGTCCACAAGAAGTTTCTTCTCTTCTAAAATAGAGAGATTTCTGGTCTTCCAAATATGCCAAATGACAAAGAAAGGTTAGTGGAATGGGTTACCTTTTTTCTTGATCCCATTCTCAATATTTTCCACCACTAATGATTTTGACCAATCTAGTGAACAGTTATGAAGACTGTGTAGGCTGCCAATAATCTGTTGAATAAAGGGGCATTCAACAAAGAGATGCCAAACTGATTCAGCATTGCACTTGCAGAGGTAGCAACAGTTAGGACCATTCCATCCTCTCTTGGTGAGGTTATCCCATGTATTAATTTTATTTTCAATCACCAGCCATATGAATCACTTAATTTTCTGTGTGATCTTCAACTGCCAAATTTGAGAATGTATGCTATGATGAGCTTTAGGCAGGTTGTGAGATACGATGAGATCATAGGCCGACTTTGCTGTGATAACACGGGTTTTGGTGTTCTACATCCAAATCAACGAGTTATCAGAATCATTTATCTTTATTCCTCCATGAAGAAGACCTTTGATATATGTATTCCAAATCTGAGACGGGGAGCCTCCCAAATTCAGACCCTGAGCAGAGTACCAATAATTACCTTCGTGAGACCCGTGGTCCAGGTTCTGGATGTGGATCTGAGCCAAATGTGTCATACCATAGTCGGCAAGATAGTCTCCAAGGTCTGTCGGGAGGATATAGGGTGCGTTGAGGCCAACGATAGGGTCGATACCCAACCTTTATTTTACGTCCATTGCCGACTTTCCAACCAAGACAACAGGTAATCCAAGATAGAGAACTAATGAAGCCGTTCCAGATGAAAGATGTACCCGTGACAGTGAATGAACGGGTTCTGGAAGCTTTTAAATGGCATTTGGAGCAGGATTATCGAATGAAAGTGCTTATGTTATAGAAATCTCTAAGTTTATATTCATTTGAGAAATTTTTAATTTTGTATTTGGATAATTCACAACCGTGTTTTTACTTGGAGCATTCTCTTGCTAATTTAGCTAAAGAATGATGCAGGTATACACAAATTTGTAAATAAAAGTGTAGGTTGACTTTTTAATTGTGTTTTTGTTTTATAATCAATTTAAAAGTGTGTCGTTCAAAGTAAAATATGGATGACAGTTTATTCTTTAATACACAATTCTCTTTTTTATTTCATTAAACTTATTGAGATGAGATGAATGGAACAATGTTTGTATTGATCAATGTATATAGTAAAATGATTAAAAGTAGTGACATAAATGATTGAAATGCATTATACATTTGTTTCTGATAAAAAATAAAAATAGAGAAATAAATTATTGAAAGGCGTTTATTGTTTTAGGGTTTTAGCAGTTCATATGGATATTGTTAGCGACAAATGTTCTGCTAACTGCCCTCCTCGAAAGGCACTTGAACTCTCCTCAAACTGCCCGATCACCTAAGGCATGTTGGCTCCATTCCTTTACTATTTTTGATGATATCCTGGATTAGAGATAGGAAACCCAGGTAAGTGGGAGTGTGGTGCTTCACATGACATAATGCCAAGGATATCCGTTGCACAGTGTCATTTGCATGTCTCGAAAGTATTTACATTTTCCAGGCTTTGCACTACCTATCTTTGGTTCCGTATTAAGGTAGCACGTAAGTCCAGTTTCATTTGCATTCACCAAAGTATTTACATTTTCCAGGCTTCGCACGACCTATCTTCCGTATTAAGGTAGCAAGTAAAGAATCACATTTTCCAGGCTTCACGTGTCATAAAAATTAGATGTACAACCTGGTAGCAAGTAATTAATATTTTGAAATACATCGCAACAAGCACAACAAGTCAAGTCTCCAAGCTAGAAGCATACAAAGTTTATGAAAAGGTGTTCCAGGCCACGTAATTGCCAGACATGTTGCTATCATGCAACTGCATCCATAGCACCTAGATATGTAAGATTGTCGATGACCAGTTCGGGAATTTGAATCCATAAAATGTTCTAATTGCTTCCAATGGGGCTTCTATTTCCCGATGGAATATGGTTTCATTGCATAGTTATCTTCATATCTCACCATCCTGAACGGTACTCACATTGGGCATTGGGTTAGAGCATTGAACAAGATTGCAATCAGATGCATGTTACCATTATCGTGGATGGACTACCTGATGGATAGTGTTAATGGTGCTAAGTACTTAACAAGGATAGAGTTTAAGAGTGGACAGGGATACTGGGTTACTGGTAAGAGAGTAAGTAATAAAGTAAGGCTTAAACCAACTCATGTAATTGAGGAAGGAAGGCTTTACCAGGCTTGTTGCAGCTGCAACATTTTCCCAAAATTCAAAAAATTTTGGGACCCTCCTTTAATTCGTTTTGCTCAGCTTTTTGGTTTTGCTTGATGTTTGCACAAAGATTACTTTGGTGTCAGTGATGTTTTACGGTTTGAATTGATTTTGCCTTGCCGTTGGAAGCATTTGAGACTATGAGTCGGAAGCACAGTTAATTGCGCGCCCGCCGTTGCGGAGAAGTAACAAGAAGTCGGGTCCGATCCAAGATTTATTTCCTCCGATGCTTTTTATTTATTTTTCTTAATCGACGGCTTGTTGGAATACCGTCGGAACATTTGTCTCTACGGTTTCCGCAGTTGCAGGTGATGCATTGCGGAGTCCCTCGACAATTGCATTAACCTTTTTCGATCCCGCCGTTTTGACTCGTAGATCCTTTGGATTTCAGCTTTCGTCGTTGCGGCTTTGGAAAGCACTATCTTTCTCCTGTAGTTTGATTTTTTTTTCCGCGTGACCGTTATTTTTTGGTCGAAGTCATGTTTGTTTTTACTCCGATTTGTGTTGGTCTCCGGAACTTGGTTTCTTTTATGATTTCGCAGTTGCGGCTCTCCAACCATCTATTGATCTGAAGCCTTAGTCTCGCGAGCTCTGATGCAAGTTTTGATTTGTTTCTCTGCCGACGCCATTGCGGGTGTCCTGACTATTTTATCATCCGCCGTTGTGGAGGCGATACTGACATGATCGCCGATCCCGTAGTCGTTCCGCCTCCCGATGGTTTTATTTTTCCCGTCGATTATGGTTGATCGAGGCGTATATATTGGGGCCGGGGTGTTTTTATTATTTTATTGTTATTTTGGCGAATTCCCTGTGATGTCGTTATCGCTCGAGCAGACCAACGCTTTCGCTGTCGGTACCTTCGCTCCTAGGTGGCTCCGCCGTGGAAGTTTGCGATTTTTTCTCCACCAGTCGTGCAGCACAGTGTCAGGTAGGCCCTTATGCCCGTTTACCTTTCCGTTCGATTGGTCAAACTGTTTTTGTTGTCCTTGGTCAGTTCGTTGCCTCTGCAGTTAGTGGTTACCTAGGTTTTCCATCTCGGCATGTATATATATATTCTAGGTAGATGGTCTGATGGCCCAGTGGGGGGTGTTTGTGGTTTTTGCGTGATGATTTATTCCACGGCTGTTATGGGTTTGCAGCCCGCACTCGACTGCTAGGGAAACCGGTGCAGACGGCTGTTACGTTGTCCGCACCAGTATCCTCCAGTCTGTGTGTGGCCATCGGGGGGGAGCATTTCATGTTTTTCTTTCGAGATGTCGAGGTTCTGGTTCCATTGTATCATTTCCCTCATTTTTGTGAACCAGGGTCGCAACGTTGAGATGGTTAAACTCGAATACAAACCCCGAACCAATTTTAGGGTCAGAATGCATTATCTAGTCGGACTGTGATGTGAGTGTTTTTTGCAGCAGGTAGCTTCATCTTTTTTTTTATGGGTTAAGTGCGCTATCACTTGCAGTGTCCTTCACCTGGGATTAGGCACCATATTTTTCACGTGACGTTTTAGTTCGTAGCGCCGAGAGGGAAATTTTTATTCAGTGAGAAATGCCATGATATTCTAGGTTGATTCTGAAAATGTTGGTCGTGAGCTAGTTTTAGCCTTTTCGGCAGATTAATTTTACGTGGGAACTTTTGGTTTCAGTATTGTTTGTCTTACTTTCATAACGACAGTCATATTTAGCCTAGACGAGGTAAAATGCTCATACATTTTGTCTCCATTTTTTAATGTTATCAAGAAATGGCCCAACAGAACTTTAAAAGCAATTTCTGTGTATGACAGGTAAATTCTTCAGAATCCAAGATGTCTAAATGGCAGAAGAAGAAGGCTCCTGTAGTAGAGGAGGAACCCGAAGTTGAAATTGTTACCAGAGTTGAGTACACCTACGAGGACACCAAATGCATAGTTGGTATAGAACCCGAATATAAATGGGGGGAAGTTTACAGATTAATAACACGTCGAGAAGTACCTGACATAAGTTTTGAAGAAGAAACCATCTATGCCAATATAGAGAGATCTGCATTGATGAAAATTACTACCAGACCTGAGCTTTTTCCATGCTCAAAGGTAATTGGGTGGATTCTGCCCAGGGCAGATGTAACCACCATGATTTTGGAAAATGTTGATAAATATGGTTATGTTGCTTATATCCCTGGGTATGTATCACTGGCCTGCCACTTACCAGAAGCACAAGTGTACTTGACTGAAGATTGGTTGAAGGCAATTAAGATGGACCTAGTTGAGACACTGAAGAGAATGTTGGTGCCTGGCAAGAACTTTAGAACTAGGCTGACCGGGGAATATGATACTGCCACTCTAAGAACCCCTTATAGGTTCATTGCCCTGATGATGAACATGATTTTCGGGAGGGCCCACGGTAAAAGCTTCAAGTTAGAATGGGTGCCTATCATTTTCTATGTTGCAACACAGGAGACAGTGTTCAACTGGACAAACATTGTGTCCAACAGCCTCTCATCCTACATTGCATCAGCATTAGGAGGGGGGTCCTAGAAGAGATCAGAGTTCTATATGAGCTCTATACTGATTGATTGTATACTATGCAACCAACCATTCCCCAATCTGAGGTGTATCTGGGGCCGGGAGAGAACACCAGCCTACTCAGCATACAAGCCACTGTGGGCACAAAAATACCACAGTCACTATAGGGAAGTGTGTGAGCACTTCATCATGCCATTATATACCTTGATTTTCTTGAAAGAGTGCAACTGCATGTCGAAGGAAGCATTGCAGGTGATTGAAGAATATGCAAACTACTATTTAATTGAGGATGGATTGTATTTCAGAATGTATGGATGCTCCAGAGCACCCTCACTACTGCCAAAATATGCCACTGACTATGTAGTCCACAAAGAGGCAGTTAGACAAGTCTTTTTAGATGGCATAGGGAGCTTTTTGTTTGAACATAAGAAAGCAGCTTACCCTCCTTTACCGTTCAGGTTGGGAAGCTATAAATTCACAAGGGTGAAGAAAGATGAGGAATTTGTGGAGGAATTGGGGAAATTCCATTTTGGGGAAATGAATTTCCACAGGAACGATTCCCGAAATAAAGTGGCAGAGCACTGCAGGGAGGAAAATGTACATTTTGAATACACAAGCCACTGGGATAGAGATGAATCCATTTTCCCCAGTGCACAAAATATAACGGCCTTAAGAAGAAGGTTTAAAAACAAAATCACCACCAAAGGTGGGAAAGGACAGGATGAGCAAGAAAAGGCAGAGGGGGAAGAAACTAGAAAAGAAAAGAAAGATGGATGAGGAACTGAAGAAGCAGGAAGCAGAAAGGCTAAAGCTAACAGGGGCAGTGACAGAGCAATCAGCTTCCGATCCTGTAGATAGTCAGGCACAGGACTTGGGTAATCTTGATATTCAAGATCTTGAGGCAGCTGCTGGTAGCACAACAGGACAAGCTATGGTCCCTCCCCTTATGCTAATCCCTTTTGAACAAAAGAAAGGGGAGGAGGTCCTAGATTTCAACACTATCTTTTATGATAAGGAAAGGAAAAGAATAGTGAAAAGGACCGAGAGAAAGGTCGAGACTGGGGGGCGGGCGGGTAAAATGATAAATGATAAAACTGTAGTATATGGGACAGACAAGGACCCCATATTCACCATTAGAGCTGGGGATGCATTGATCCATGCTTCTGAAGACAATGTAGACCGAATAGTGACTGATCTTGAACAGTCAAAGAAGTCTATTGCCCAGCTAAAAGATACCCTGAGAAGAGAGAGAGAGAGGAAAATAATAGATTGAAAAGAAAGTTTGAAGACATACAACATGAAATAAAGTCTTCAAAAGCTGAGCTCCAGTTCCTCCAAGTAGAGAAGAGATCTCTAGAGGCCTCCCAAGGAATTTTGCAGGAATGTCAAGGGTTGAGGACAGAAAATGAGCAGCTTCTAGGTAATATAGGGGAGTTGGAGCTACAGAAAGCTACCTTGGAGGAATCTGAGAGGCAATCTCATGGGTAGACTGCAGAGCTGAGAGAACAGGTCGCCTCATTAACAACAGCTCTAGAAGAGGCCAGGGAATAGCAAGCCAATCTTTAGCCTTTCAAGGAGCATGTTCTGGCACAAAGGAGCAATATGCACCAGCTGCAAGTAGCCATAGAGGAAGAAAGGTGCAAGATCTTGCAGGTAGACAATCGGCTAGAAGAGATTTTGGAAACCTCTTCATATTTTGTAGACAGATCGCAGGACATCTTAGAAGTCCTGACATGAAGGATGGTGAGATTGGAAGCGAATGAAGAAACCCTTGCATATCTACCATCAAAAGATCAACAAGCCCTACGGAAAGACTATGATTTATTGGAGTTTGTCATAAACACAACTGAAGAATTCAAGAAGGTTGTCAAGAATACAAAGGGGGCTTGTGCAGAATTCTTCAGGAGAATTTTGATCACTTATAATCGCTGCCAGGTTGAGGCTGAATAGAGAATGGATACCTTTCCAGACCACAGCCTATTTTTGGATATGTTGCAAAGAAGATATCAAGAAGATGAACAAAGGATATAGCACATCAAATCCATAGACGAACAAACCCTGAGTAATGAAGTAGCTCATTATGTGGTTAGTGTGTAGTTGTTAGAAGACCAACTTCACCTGAGCGCAGCCAGAATAGAAGTAATAAGAAATCAGGCTGCTAAATTCGAAATAAATATTCGTTTCTTAGAACATTCCGAATTCGAAAGCATTTCCTCAGAGGCTTCAGCATGGAAGAAGTTCTTGAATAGTCAAGTGGGACCCTCCTCATGAGCACTTTATTTGTTTTATTGTACTATATTGTAAATTTTATAAGCACTTAATGAAAGAAAAGTGTGGGAGGTGAAGAGTTGGGGAAGCCCAAGAGTCATTCGTGGGAAGCCCAACAGTTTTGTTCTTTTTGTATAAATATAGAAGATTTAGATAAGAGAGGGACTTTTTCCCAGTGAGATTTGTGAAGACATATTGTATGAAGAACTATTTCCTTTTGCAATAGATAATTACAGTTTGCATGTTGGAGAAAGCTTGGTGGAATGTTCAAATGTTGTGCTATGGATTTGTTGAAGAGGAACTATTTTGTTTTCAGCTTTGTGTCTATTAACTGTGAGATCGTTCTAACTCTTTGAACCTATGTTCTTATATGAGTGATCTCTGGTTTATTTCATGAAAATTTCCACTATGAGTAATGAATGTTGTTCATAAACAATTGGCTATCTGGTTGTTCAAATATTTTTTATTGTTCATGTGTTTGAAGAAGTATCAGCTATCTGTGATTTTTCATAATGCATGTACAAAATACATTACTCATTAATAAAGAATAATCTTGCTCCCTAGGGATAGGTTAGGTAGTTAGTTTTAATTCCTTGCTATGTGTGATTTAGATGCAAGAGAGTCTAAGACGAGAGGTAAGAACCTGCGCATCACATTGTGACCACTCCTTGCATTCTCAATCAATCTGCATTTTTAGATAGGCACTTGCATGTCATACTTAAAACTAAAAAACACAAAAATATACATAGTGGACCAGGCCGCAACCGGTAAAACCTTTTATTTTTGTTACTTGACCTACGGTAGCTGGACCACAAACCGGACGGATTCCCTACACCAAACAGCCACAGGCTAGTTGGGAACGTTGACTGGGGAGAATCCCTTGCTGTTGTTGCCTGTGAATTTCCAGGCCTCAACAGGGCTTTATCAAAATCAATACCTCTAGACATAAGAAAGACAACTCCATGATTCTACGCTTCCACGCATAAGGCAGGCTTAAGCCATTATTCTATCTCGAAGTAATCAGGTCAGGTAATGTAACGTTATCACTAGGTCGAAGGTCGGTCGAGTTCCTGCTCTTAAAAGTTCAGCTTATAATATATGTTTCCAAAAGAAATAAAATGGCATTGGATTAACTCCATTGTTGTAGTAGTGTAGTAAGCGTTGCAGGCAAGGCATATAAATTATGTTTTTTTATTACCATGATCATTGTCTTTAGCCAAGGAGTATTTCACACATAATTTTAGGGTTTTGAAGGTGTTTTTGTGAAGAAAGAAGTTGTTTCCATCCAGAACAAGCCTCCTAAGGAGGATGCCCACTCCGAGGGCTTAATCAACCCAAAATTCAACGAGTTATGGGATTTTGTTTCTCCTAGGGCTGCGAAACAGAAAACCATTGATCCTAACCACAAGCATTATCATTAGCCGCGCTCCTTTCTTGGCCTTTCTGGTAAGGTAAAATCCTTCAAAAATGTTGCCACTATTACAGTAGATGTAATTACGCAAGTATATGGGTTTACCTTTTGTCTTATGTTTTGTATGGAAGTTAGAATACCCAATGGGATTTGAAATTGAAACCTAGGCTTTTCATTTCAGCTTTCCATGAGTAGGTATTGGAGCTGACTGGTTTCGGCTTGCCATGAGTTTGTATTGCAGCTGGCTAGTTGTGTAGACGAAGGAAAGTCCTCTTTCATCCATCCTTGAGACTACCACTTCTACATTTAAACTTGCCCTATAAGAGGTTACTAACATGATTCTTTATAGAATTATAACTATGATTTGGAAGTATTCAATAATGTTAACTCTCTGCTTACTAGAATAGAGAATTTGATTCTTGTAATACTGAGAATGGGGCTGCACGCCAACTTAAAGACAAACCATAAAAAGGGGCAAAAATATTAAAGCTAATAGAAAAATAAATTGCCAACTAAAACACACTCTACTATCTCTCTATCATTCATTTCTCTACCAAATCCGACATTTAGTTTTGCTCAGTCCTTGCAATTCGTTCGCGCTATGCGTATTTGTTGCAGGTTGCGGGCTCGAATCTCCTCTGGCAGTGTATATGGTTAACACACTGCGGGTCTGATTTCTTTCTGCGGGTTTGAAGCCTGAGGAGGATGCTACGTAGGGTTGAGTTCGAGGTTATTTTGGGGGGCGGGGTTGATGATGAGATCTGGAATGTGAATAGGGGTGGATCCGTGGATGATTTAGTGGGATGAAGGATTGAGTCTCGTCCCCAAGGGCTAAGTAGGCATTTGAAATAAAGAGGTGAGGAAACTTTCAGCGGATTATTGGCCCTGTTGTGGATGATGTTGCTGCATCACTGGCTCTGGCTAGTTTACGCTAATACAGAAGGTTATTTTCGCCTTATTTTGAACTTTTGTACAGTGTTTTGAGTTATATACATGGCTTTACTTTCATTATTTTTTAGCATTTCATGCCCTGTTTCATCTCCTTAGTTTTATAAGCATCTAGATTTTCTGTATTGTTATTGTTCTACTACTAAACAGAGAAAAATAAAAAATCCTCTCACTAATTGTTATTTCAGTAGAAAAATAAAAAATCCTCTCACTAACTGTTATTTAGACTAAAGTTTTAATATAAAACTGTATGTTTAGAAGAGCATACGTCCATCTCCCTAAACAAAGCACTTGATTTGGATTGCATTGACAAACAAAGAAGCTGGAAATGCTTTTTTTTGTTGTTGTTTAGTTAAATTTATTTGACAAAGAAAGCTCTTTACTCATACAAGTAGTTTCAAACAACAATTGCTTACTCTCTGTGTTTATACTCTCTATGTGTTTATACAGGTTCTCTTCGACAACAAACCAGCTAGGACAAGCTCCTTCAAACAAAGCACTTGATTTGGATTGCATTGACAAACAAAGAAGTTGGAAATGCTTTTTTTGTTGTTTAGTTAAATTTATTTGACAAAGAAATCTCTTTACTCATACAAGTAGTTTCAAACAACAATTGCTTACTCTCTATGTGTTTATATAGGTTCTATTGGACAACAAACCAGCTAGGACAAGCTCCTCCAAACAAAGCACTTGATTTGGATTGCATGGACAAACAAAGAAGTTGGAAATGATTTTTTTGTTGTTTAGTTAAATTTATTTGACAAAGAAAGCTCTTTACTTGTACAAGTAGTTTCAAACAACAATTTCTTACTCTCTATGTGTTTATACTCTCTATGTGTTTATACAGGTTCTCTTGGACAACAAACCAGCTAGGACAAGCTCCTTCAAACTTGCAAACTAGCCAAGACAAAGCTCATGGACTTTAGAAGCATGAGAAAGAAGGAGAAGATTCCTAAAAACAATTTCTAATCCTTATGGACACTTATGGAAATCCTTATGGACACTTTAGGAAACCATCCACGGTTTAAGGTATAGAATGAAATCGTGATAGTTGCAAAACCTGCGTTTCCATGGGAATAGGAAAGGACATGGCTGAATTAACCATTATTTCTACACTTTGGGTAATCCAGATAGGTATGTTTCTATGAAAATCTTGGGCATTGTGTGTAAGTTTATGGATTTGTACTGTGTAGAAATGTAGAAGTCACTAAACAATGTGGAAATATTCATGCACAAAGTCTTGGACATTATCAAGACACAAAAATTATCTAAATCAACGAAAAATCTGTTATTATATTTCATCAACAACAAAATTAAAAACATCATTTGGGTGTTATTTCCTGACTCTTTGTTCAATTCATTTGAATCCTCCTTAACTATATATATTACCATGCGTTGCCTCTCAAGTTGATCTCCAATTCCAATCTATATTTTATATAAAACCTGTTAGTACTATTATAAAAATTTCATGCAATAGTATGACATCATTATTTACTTACACCTACATCTGAAGATGGCATAATCCTTACAAGTGTTTGGAGGGAGAGAGTTGTGCTTCTCGAAGCTGAAGGTTACCAAACATTACCAAAGAGTTAAAAGAATGCAATATTATATATATATCACTTGGCGTTTGTGGTTTATACATATCTACTACTCTCATCACCAGTCAATGAGTATGATCATGATTCTAATGCCCGCTTGCGAAGCTCTCTCTCAAGCGTTAAAGTTTTTAAACAAATAAAACACATTTTTTTCTTGGACTCTTCCAGGTGAGTGCAAGCTAATGAGGGTCACTTTTGGCACGTTAGATGCAATAGAAAACTGAAAAATCAAACATCCCTCAACTTAATTGTATTTTTTGAGATACTTACAAAAAACATCTTGCTTTGAGTAAAAAAGATTAAATGTAGGAAATTGAATCATGTTTCAGAATATATAAGTTTTATGTATTGAAAAATTGTATAACTATGTCAAGTTTCATTTTTTCCAACAATCATTTTTTTTTTTAGGCAAATGATAATGTATATGTTTTTGTGGCTTCATCCTTTGAGGGCCTAAATGATGGTTTCATGATACAAAAATTTATAGGCATGTAGAGAACTTATAGCACTAGTGCACCACTATTTTTTGAAAATAAAATTAGTATTTTTATTTTTTATTTATTTATAATTTTCTAAGTGATCATTCCTTGAAAATGGTACGTCTTTGGTGGGTGCAACCTTTGAAGGTCTTGATAAAGCAACTATGAAATGGGGTTTTCATAGAATGTAGAGGTCAGTGTCTTCTAGTGCACCATATAATTTCTTTTTAAAACGATTAAGAATTGAAAATTTTATGGAAAAAACACTAACAACATGTTTTTTGAGTTAAGGAGTTAGGACACAATATAAATTGAAAAAAATAGGAAAATATAATATCTTTAATAAAAATTACATATTTAGAATCTGCAGAAAAATTGTTATTTATGTTTATTTCATAAAAAATGATTGTGTGTAGCATATTGTAACGAGTACGTAAAGAACGACTTCTTCAGAAATTGGAAGAAACATCCAATTAGCTATGGTTTATCATATACCATAGCAGAGGTTTGGTATTACTGAAGCAAACTCCAAACTATACACATAGGACTATTGGTGACATGCGAGCAAGTGAATTGGCATGTTTAAATTCAAATTACATTTCCCTTCCTTGTAGAATTGGAAAATGTTGATGTATATGTAACTTCGGAATGTATTCTTCTATGTATCTTATGGATTGTAACCCGATGTTTATTCCGGGATGTTTCTATTATGTATTTGAGTCATGTGGTCATGCCCCGATGTTCCGATCGGGAGGATTAATAATGTAAACAAGTCATATCAAGTCATTAGGTAAGTCCCCACAGTTTAGGGGCACTTGAGTTATTATACACTAATTAAGGTGTAGGCTCGAGTAGTAATTATTAGGTCGATCCTATGTGTGAAATGGAAATTCAAGTGAATGGACTAATATAAATAGAGAGTGTGAGTCTCTCTATTTATCACTTGTGACTTACATCACTCTCTCTCTCAAGTGTGGCGCACCTTTGGAGAAGGAAATTCTTTGGCTTGACAGAAGACAGAAGGCTTCTGTTGTGTTGGGAAGTCATCTTACTGTTTTGGGATCACATCTTGTGGTGATACTATCTTAGAGGAAGTTGAGGGGTTTTCTCCATTTATGGTTTCCCCTCCCAAAACTCTTTGTGTCTCTTGTCTCTTGTGATGTGCTTATGTGATTGCTGTACTTGTTATTCTCTCAGTGAAAAGATCTTAACATAATGCTAGCTTAAATGTTGAAAAACTAACAGAAAACACGTGCGCGTTATCGAACTACAAAATATGCGCGCGTTATAGAATTACAAAATGCGTGCGCACTATAGAACTACAAAATGCATGTGTGTCATGTTATTATATAACACGTGCATGTTATCTAGAGAAAAAAATCTAGCACTATATCCAATACATCAAATGTATGGTTAATAGTTTAGAAGGGGTGTGAAAGGGTCAAGCGTCGAGGAGGATGTTGGAAGTTCAGGTGGGGATGGTTAATAGTTGAGAGGGGGTGGGGAAGGGTCCAAGGCCTAGGAGTTTGTTGGAAGTTCAAGTGGGGATGGTTAATAGTTGATAGGGGGTGGAGAAGGGTCAAGGGCCTAGGAGGATGTTGTAAGTTTGAGTGAGTATGGTTAATAGTTTAGAGGGGGTGGGGAAGGGTCAAGATCCTAGGAGGATGTTGTAAATTCAAGTGGAGAAATATGAATGGAATAGGAGAATTATGGGTTACAAGGGTGAAGTGGAGTGGGGAATGAAAGTACTATTGGGAGGAGAATCAGTATTGAAGACGTATAGGGTTAGAAGCAGTACGGGAGACTTGAGTGATGAAGGGGTATAAGGTGGAGGGGAGGAAGTGGGTGATGGTTTGATGAGAGAGAGGATTGGCGAATGGAAAGGTGGATATGGAGTATTAGAGGAGGAATAGAGAGGTGAAGGAGGGGGGAGTTGAAGAGATGGGAATGAGATGCGATAAAACATAGAATAGGGGTCATAATGAGGTATGGGTTGAGGAGAAGGGATAAGTTGAAAACATAGAGAGAGAGAGAGAGAATAAGATAAAGAGGGAGGAGGGGTAGTGAGGGAGGGATGAAGATAGAGTGAAGGAAAGAGATAGTGAGGGACGGACAGAAGGTGTGTGTGTGTGAGGGGGAGGTGATAGACACAAGGAGAGAAAGGGTGCATGGACACAGATGTATATATATATAGATAGAGAGAGAGAGAGAGAGAGAGAGAGAGAGAGAGAGAGAGAGAGATGCTGTCAAAGACGAAGGGTGGAGGGTTGATCGATGGAGAGAGAGGAAGGTTGTGAAAGAGAGAAACATGGAGAGGGAGGGTGAAAAGAGAAAAGGAGGGATGGATAAAATGAGATATAGAGAGGGTATGGCAGAGGGATAATCACACAGAGGGATGGTAATTAAGGAAGAAGGGAGGGAGAGATTGAGAGAGGGAGGTAAATAGAAGGTGGAGAGAGAGGGAGAGACATATGGATTTTGTGAGAGAGGAGGACACAGAGAGAGAGAGAGAGAGAGAGAGAGATAATGGCACATAGGGATGATAATTAAGGAAGAAGGGAGGGAGAGATTGATAGAGGGAGGTAAATAGAAGGTGGAGAAAGAGGGAGAGATTGATAGAGGGAGGTAAATAGAAGGTGGAGAGAGAGGGAGAGACATAGAGAGTTTGTGAGAGAGATAGAGAGACACACACACACACACACAAGATGGGTGAGCGACATAGGGAGAGGGGGAGGGGTGAGAAATAGAGAGAGAGTGATGGAGGGAAGGATAGTGAGGGAGGTATATATAAGGTGGAGAGAGGTTATGAGATATGGGAAGTGAGGGAGGGACACACATGCATATAGATATAGAGAGAGTGAGGAGACACACACACACATAAAGAGAGAGAGAGAGAGAGATTGTGTGGGATAGAGGGAGGTATGGGTGAGTGACAAAGAGAGAGGGGGAGAGGAGTGATATAGAGGGAGGGATAGTGAGGGAGATATATAGAAGGTGGAGAGAGACTATGAGAAAGGGGGGGTGAAGGAGTGACACGTACATAGATATATATAGAGAGAAGGGGGAGGGACACACACACACACACACAGATTGTGTGGGAGAGAGGGGGAGCGATGAGCAATAGAGAGAAAGGGGGGAGGGGTGAGTGATAGAGAGAGAGTGGTGGAGGGAGGGATAGGGAGGGAGGTATAGAGAAGGTGGAGATAGATTATGAGAGAGAGAAAATGAGAGAGGGACACACACACATACACACACATATAGAGAGATATTGTGTGGGAGAGAGAGGGGGATGGGTGAGAAACAACTAGAAAGAGGGGAGGGGGGAGAAATAGAGAGAGAGAGAGAGAGTGATGTAGGGAGGGATAGTAAGGGAGGTATATAGAAGGTGGAGAGAGGTTCTAAGAGATGGGGACTGAGGGAGGGACATAGTACATAGACATAGAGAGAGAGAGAGAGAGGGGGGGGGGGGGGGGGGGGGGGAAGACACACAAACATACACATAGAGATAGAGAGAGATGGAAATACAAAGGCAGGGAGGGATAGTGAGTAAGGCATAGATAAATAATGATTAAGGAACATGCATATCCATATATTCCAAACGTATTCTTTAGGGATCGAGTCTTCTAAATCCTCCCTTGACCATGTTGAGGCCTTAATACCCATATCTAATGCTCAAAACCTCTTAAAGGAGTGAGCATATTTTCTTGGAGACTAAGAATAACTTGAGTAGGTTATGTGTGGTGCTTCAAGGAATTGTTCATTAACATGGGTGCCTCAAATATTCCATTATGGCCGAAGGAAAGAGCATATTCCCTCAATCATGTTTTAGAGGTCCCATACTTGCTGCTCAAAACCACCTAATTCCACTAACATCCATATTAATAGTCCAAATATACCTATGATATGCCATGTATGATTTTTTAAGGCATCGTTCCTATACTTGGATGCGTAGAACCTTTAGTTAGGGCCTAAGGACACAATTTACTCCCCTGACCATGTCCATGGCCATGAGATGCATACTTAGTGCTAAAAAAAGTGATGATGGCATGCATATCCCCATTAATATTCAAAGGATTCACTTTCAACGTCACATGTGGTGGTTGGAGGCATCAATTTTGGCCCTAAATGGTTAACAACTTCCTTGAAGGCCTATGGTCCAAGTGTTTCCCCCCACCCATGTCAAGGGGCCTAATATCTGTACTTAGCACTAAAAATGTTCTAATGGCACTAGTATCCCCATTTCAAGCTAAATGATACCATGGAAGGCTCTATTGAGGTTGTTCAACACATCAATCTGGGTTCTAGATGGCTAGAAGCATCTTCTAGGGGCTAAGGCCTAGGTTTCCTCCCCTTACTATGCCTAAGGTCCTAAGGAACATACATAGTACTTAGAAACCCATAATGGTTCCCATATCACCATTCAAAACAAAACTATTAACTTGAGAGGTCATCTATGGTGATTCAAGGTGTTGTTCATGGACCTTGAGCCCTAAAAGATGGTTTACAACATAAAACTAAAGCTTTAAGTACCAACAATGATTAACACCTTATTCTCCATATCTAATGCTAAAAAAATCCTAATCATGGCCATATCCCAACTTAAAGGTTGAGGATACCCTTAAGAGATCATGTGTGTTTGTTCGAGGTGTTGTTCTTTTCCCTATATGTCTATAGGATTCCTTTAGTTCCTAAGGACTAGGTTTCCTCCCTCAACCATGTCTATAGATATGTTTCTAGTGCTAACAGAATTCTAATGCACTACGTATTCTCTCTTAGATTCAAAATATCACATACAGAGGTCCTATGTGCAGTTTCAATGCCTTATTCGTGGACCTCAAGCCTTAAAAAATACCTTTAGGGAATAAGTCTTGAGTTTCATTCACTAAGCATGGTCAAGTAACTATGACCCATACTTAGTTTTTAAAGCCTCCTAATGGTGTCCATATTACAACACAAAGAAAAATTATGCTCTTGGGAGGTTAGGCATGGTTGTTTGAGACATTGTTCTTGATGATGTTAAAATATTACTATAGGGCCTAAGTATTGATGACGCAAACTATTGTTTTTATTCATTTCCCTAGCCATGCACCAAAACCATTTTTTGTGGTTCTCCATGACGCGTGCGCGCTCTTCTTCTCTAAAACATGTGCACGTTTTTATTCTCCAAAATGTGTGCACTTTTACTTCTCCATAATGTGTGCACATGTTTCTTTTCCATAACATGCACATGTTTTGTAACTATAAAACACGCGCACGTTTTAGCGCAACCTACGTGTCATATGACATGTCAGGCTTGAGATTAACCAAAGCAAGCATTACATAACATGAGCACGTCGTGTTTTTACGATATGAAAAAAAGACTTTGCAAACCTCTGTGATTGTTTTACTGATATCATCTAGAGTACCTTTATGAAACTCTATTGTATTATTATGAAATTACTGATATTGATTGGTTTGTTGTCAGAGTATTTGAGTGGACATGAAGATGTGGCAGTAGACACAGTAATATTATTTTTTTATGAAATTGCTTTAAATTTAGATAAGAATGAGCCAAAGTGTGAAACTATGTGATACAGTGCATATTGGACTCATCACACATAACCACATTTTGAGTGTCAGGATAACACATAGAAGCATAACAAAGTTTCCAAGTGACATGATTATCCAAGCAACTTGGTTATACACGGCACTATTCAAAAGTATGAGAGCCAATGATGGAATATGTCAAAACCCCAAATTTTCATAAAAATTTAAAATTTTGAAATACATAAAATGCTGAGAATGCGGTCTGCTAACAGCTAACAGTTATCTATAAAAGAATCAGTTACCAGATTAGTTAATACATAATCTTAATTAAGTAACTTAGCATTCTAACTTTTGATACAAGGTTAGGATTAACTGGTGCAGTAATTTCTTTTTTGGTTTGCTGATGAGTTTTAATTTGCGACAAGTAGGTGGAACTGTCTTTGGATTCTGGGGCTTACTTAGCGTTAAGCTAACACAAAAAGCTTATTGTTCTTACAGGATTTACAGGTATGAATGATCGAGTAACGCCTTTAATTCCATCAAGCATCCAACTATATTTCTATTTACAAAAATAAAAATCTTAAGTTGTTACATATCAATCTACTTCTATGAGGTAAAACCAGTAATTTTGTTTCCTTCAATTATTTTTGTCATTGATATACATGTAGAAGAGTTTCTTTCTTAAATGTAAATAGCAACAGTAATTACTTTCCCTGGTTCACAACTTGTGATCTTTGTCGTAAGATATTTTCACCTAGAGTGCATAACCTGTAATGCTATAAGGATTTGTTCTAACAGTAATAAACATTATCAACTTATAATAATAGTATAAGCAACTGCTTGTTATTCATCTTCTGTGATGAAGATTGCTGCCTATAAGGTTCTAAACATTTTAGTGAAATACAAAGTCTTAAGGACTTAGAGTCTAGTGGGATTGTTCCACTCCAGTTTCTTATTTTATTTTTATAATACTTCTCTTGAATTAAGCTTATGATCACAACAGTTAACTTAGGTCAAGTCTTTAAGAGAGATTGATTTATTACCTCATGCAGGCACTAGATAGTTCTAAAAAAAAAGTATGTTACTAATCGAAAACATGGTGAAACTAATAGTACTTGTCATGGTTAGTAAATAACCAATTGTCATTAAACTTTGTTAATTTGAGTTATGTAAAGGATTCATAGCCATCATCCGAGTATTTTCCACCCATTGATCTATAATTTTCTATGATACCCAACGATACACACATAAACTATCTTGTTTATAATGCATTCATGTTTACCGGTAAGTTTGGTTATAAACAAATAAGGTTTTTAAAGATCATGATCCTAATTAATACTATGTTCTATAAAATTATCAAGTCACAACATAAATGTTGGTGACAATAATATTAGCTATGCAAAGTCTGTTAGAAATACTTTAATATCATAGTTTGGCTAGGTGATGAAATATCCTTTTTATTAGCATCTCCCAAGTATCATAAGATTTTCTTCGTAAACTTATTTACGATAGCACAAAGCTTATCAACATTTGTAACTATAATATTTATGCTATGACTAAATGGATAAATAGTTAGTGATGAACTAAATTTGCAAGCATAAAATACTTTGGGAATTTATATGGATCAAGAGGTTGCATTGATTTCATGATCAATCAAAAGATTGATATGAATTAATGTTTAATTATAAAGTTCATATTATAATTTGCAAAGGAAAATGGATGTGGTGTTAGACCACTCCAACGATTGGCTTATGTGTAAGGTTGTGTAAATAAAATACTTTGAATTCACCATCGTTAGAATTATATGATGGACAAATTATAACCTTGGCAATGATTTGAAGGTTCATAGTTTATGCCATGCAACCGTAGGTTGATTTCTATGATAACGTGGAACCTTTTTAAATGATTGCAATACTATATGATTGTGCATAAATTATGTTTTGAATAATTGGAAATCATTTGGCATGCAGGGACTATAGAATCGACCCACTGCATGGTTGAAATATTTGTGAGACCACATGATTCCTTTACGGCCAAGTGTTGGGAGTATAAGGGTTGGTGTAACCCTAGACTTTGTCATTTTCCTCCATTGATTTCAGGCCTTTGGGCTGCTCTGCAACTACTCCATGGCCACCATGCTTACCCTACTATGAATGATAATGAGCTCCGCGTCCTAGTTGCCTTGTTCAGTCTACCTTCGTCGTCCTCGAACCCTTGCTTGCATCGTGAGTTTATCCTGACAATAATTTGTTGAGGGCCGTGACTTTGAGCTTTCGGCTTGGTTTGTGTGTAGTGTTTGGGTTCGTTCCTCCATAGCCCACCTGTTGGGATTGTTTAAAGGAGTTCTTGCTTCTGTTACGGCTCCGTTTGTCATAGGGTTTTTGAGAGCGTAGTTCTCTTGCTTCGCATTTTGGTGACATTGCGAGCTTCACCATCCGCTTCTTGCTTGGCCATTGCTCCCTTCTCCTTGCTGCTACTAGCAGTGGTTTGTGCACGTGTTGGAACCATCTCTGTCACAAGAGAGATGAAGGGTTGGCCCTTTATTTTGCTGGTAGCGGTGCTCCTGTTCCTTGGTGGCTACATTACCTTCGTTCCCAGGTATGAGAAATTCCTTTGTTTTACAATTCTTAAGTTTTACTCTTGACTCAGTTGCAATATAATGCATAAATTTTAATGTCGTGGGTTATCTTTGCAGGTAATGGTTGACATTTATCCTTGCTGATGGTGCAACACGTAAGGCCGACTTCTTGGTGACGGGTAAGCCTTGGTCAACTCATGGAAATCCATGCTTGTTTAGTTCTTTATGGAACAATTTTGGTTGGTCGTGGCCTGCAAGTGACCCTTCGTGGTTTTACTGTTTCTCGGTTTGCTTGTTTAGTTTTTACTAAACCCTTGCTGTTATCAGGGTTTTTCGGCTTATGCCGTGACTTGTAAATTTTGTTTTACTATCTTTGTGTATAGTTATATAAAAATGTTTGCGGCTGTTAAGCCATTCTCTGTTAAAACTTTAAGTAAAAGAGGTTTAACTCTTGAGCTCGAACTCGGTTATTTTGATTCTCTTACTGAAATTTATATACTAGGGTTCTTACCCTATTTCGACTGTGTAAAGAAATCTTTACTTGTTAAAATTATCTTGCATTAAATTGTATTAATACATCCTATTTTGTTATTTCTTTTTATTATAATAATTATTTATAAGCTCAGATATTCGAGCAAGGGTTAAACCTATTAGTGACCTGTGTATAAATAATTTCTTTAAATATTCTGTAGGTTTTAGTTCGATAATAATGTGAAATTAATTGTTTGTTATAGGTGTATAGTTATTATTCTTTCAATGTCATCTCTCTCTGTCCTTACAAGACTGTAATAATATTTTATAGCTTGAAAGTTCAGAATACTAGATAAATCCAAATCCTCGGATTATTGCTTATCTAATTATTAATTACAATGTTATTACTATGATTTACAATGATAATACTATAAATTATAATGCTAGTATTTATAATGTTAATACTATAATCTATAATGTTAATACTATAAGGGTTTCGACCCTATATTTTATTTTATAATTAATTTTTTTATTATTTTGTTTAAATGAATTTGTTCATATATAAATAATATTTAATAAATTTTATTTACCATTGCATTCAGTCTAATTTATAAGTATATAGATAGGATTTGTTATTATTTCCTTGTTACACTATTATAATTGTTGTAGTTAATTTATTTATAAAAAGAACTATACTAGAATTACCCTACTTGAAATGTGAACATTTGTAGAAATAGTTAAGCAATATGAACAATAAAATAACTCTGTAAAATGACTTGGTTCTTTCTTCACAGAAATAAATGAGTGTTTATCTAAATTAAATATTTTACCTATGTGACAGGTTAGTAGTTTCATTTTACAGAAATACAGTTCTGAATAAGATAAATAACCTATTTATAGTAATCAACTTGTTAAAAGAAATAAACCTGTTGTTTGTAAAGTATTATGAATACTTCTTTGCTAGCATTCTTAATACAATAGTCTGGTTTTTAAACAATAACTTAATTAGACAGATTAGTATCCTTTCCTGAAAACATCTATACATAGAAATAAATTACTCCATTGTTCTGAAATACAAAATAACTCTAATCAATACAAATTTCTATCATATCTTCACCTATTTTAAACACACCACATGTGCTAGAGTACGGTCTGGTTCGTTCCAGACGGGGAAAAACATAGGTAGGGTTATCTCATCCAAATATAGATTCAACATTCAAATAACTAAAAGATTATAAACTCTAACAGTTCACTGCAAACATGTAAATCATTCATTATTCATTCATTCTCAGATATAAACTTTTAACACAACAAATAAAAGACTGTAGAACCTATTTTTAAAGCTGGATGACAACAATGTTGGGAGGCTGTTCCTCCCTACCAACTCTTGGAGAGTGCTCAAACAACGTCTTCTCAGGACCCCCGAGTCTGTTCTTGGTCTCCTTGGCTGAGAACTGGTGGAGCATGCAACAAGATACTAGTCCAATGACTCAGTATTAACTCTACACTTAGCAGTAAGATCCTTCAGCTGAAAAGTTGTACTACATCACTTCTGTAGTTTTACCCCTCAAACACCTTCCACAAATTCCCTTCCCAATGAAATCCTCTACAGTACATTCACCCGAATGATTCTCTTCTTGGAATGAGTAGCCTTAGCTCTCTTCAATGGGCATTTTTATTAAGATTTCCTAGGTCTTTTTGGGTTAGTTGTCATTAATTGAGCCACCTCCTCTGATCCCACTTTCTTGGGGGATCATGACCCCAAATGTAGGGAGGTTTCCACCTATAACATTGGAAGTGTTTGAGGATGCTGCCACTTGTCTATTTGCTCTCCACCCAGTGTCCTTCATCAACTTGACCAGTAAACACTCTTTTAACAACTCTCCCAAGCTGTTGTCTCCACTTTTTATTTATTTATAATTAAAATATTCATAATTACATTCAACATCCTTGACTCTGCTGAGTCATAAATTACAACTTTAGCATAAAATTTAACATAATGTCTTGGAATAAAATCAAATAAGATAATATTATTTTGCAAAATTGGGGCATGTGATAGAATATCACATCATTAATATGTTTTAAACCATCAGACATGATACATGTATTTTAGTCAATTCCCTAATTCCAACTCAATCATCAACCAATTTCCAAATGGTATCATCAACCCGTGATACATGAGGATATTGGTGGTCACCCACCTATTCCACTTGGACCCCCACCATTGTTTCTTTCATTTTTCCAGTTTCCTTTATTGTAGCTGTTGGAGTAGGGTCTCGCAGCTACAGGAAAAGCTGTTGTTTTGGAACGAGTAAGTCAAAGGTAACAGTACCTGAGCGACTGAGAGGAGAAATATCAACCACTGCACTTAAGGCAGTGGCGAAGACATGAGGGCTCAGCTACCCTCATAAAGGAAAAGGAGCAACGAGGCCGAGGTATTGAAGATGAAGGAAAGAAAAGGAAGCGGCACCAGTACCCACGGTCAGCGCTGAGAAGCGTGGAAGACTGCAGGAAGCTGTGGTGTGATGGAAAGCGACAGTTTGAGTACAGATAGACCAATTGTCACAGTTAGGGTTTTTTGTTACTGTTGGGAGAGGCCCACAGTGTTGTAATGGCGAGACCTTCGGGCCACCTATAAAGGGATGTATTTTGTATTGTAAAAGGTTAGCTATTCAAACATTTAGCTAGTCAGTCAATGATCTATTAGCTCATAGATATTTTGTATTATAGAAGAGCCGAGCTTTGGTTCTGGTATTTAGTCTGTAGTATCTTACTGTAACCAGTAGCTGACTCCTAGAGTATGTATGTAACAATCCGCAAGGATTGAGAGAGAGAGAGAGAGAGAGGAAGAGTATATTGTAAGAGAAGTGATATAAGAAGAGAAGAGATCTAAGAGAGAAGGGCTCTCGACGGTGTGCATGGAGTTACCCAAAATATCTCAGCTGCATATGAGGTTGCAACGGAACTGTGTTTACTCTCCCAAGTTATAATATATAAACCAGTTCCCGTGGACGTAGCTTCTACCCTAGAAGTGAACCACGTAAAATCAGTGTGTTATGTGATTGTGCTTTACTTAGTTGCTATCTATTATCTGTTACATGAATGCCGTATATCAGTTAGTAAATGTCTGTATGTTCTCATTCAGTTACAGCATTATAGAAGGTTAAAGGTGAGTTTGAATGTATCAAGTGTCTGCTTATGAGTTTATCAGCGCTTGTTTCACACAGTAATAGTCACTCTGTTAAGTGCTTCCAGTATACTTATTCATCAAGTTAAGTATAGCGATGTGAGTGTGTTGAACCGTCAAGTTCATGTAAGGTTGTTTAACACCCTGTTGGAGGTTAGCTGAGTTATTCCTCCCAGTAAGAAACCCTTTGGACCTTGAGAGTCGCATTGGGTCGTACTATAGGAGATATCGCATTGATAGAAGGCGATATCGCACCGACAGAGGAGCTGCGGTGCGAGATATAGCAGATGGTGAGAAATGCGGAGGGGAGATTTTGCACATCGTCCTAGTCATTGCGATGCGATAGGAGTCCTCCCCCTATCAGAGTCCATGAGGAAGGGAGAACTGCGACTCGCAGAAAGATCTCGCTGGCTAAGAAGAGCTGCGAGACACCAGGATGCTACAGAACCTGGTTAAGGACACTTGAGTATTTAGCCAACCCATCTAAGATCGCTTCGGGTGAGACTTCAGGCCGCTCTGTGGTCTGTTGCCGAAAGGGCTAGTGAGTTAGGGGTGTTGTTGGTACGTTACAAGTAAACCCAGGTCTGCCCGTAGTAACCAACAAATGGTTCCGTTGCCGGGAGTATCTACAGCAGAGGTACAAAGGAGAAAGTGACCCCAGGTCACATATTAAAATGTGTGAACAGAATTGGTTGAACATTCCGAAGGATGAATGGGTTCACCTATTCATTCACACTTTAGACCAAATTCCAAAGAACTGGTACACTGAGACCGAGTTGCGCAGAGGAACCATTACATGGCCACTTATGATAGACAACTTTGAACTCACTTTCGCTTTTGAATCTGAGTATCCAAGTATTGATCAGGCCCTATATGTCATAAAGACTAAGATATTTGAGGACTGTACCCTATCAGTACATACTCAACCCGAGTGGGCCATCCAGTTAGAATATGCACTCGAGTGTTATAACTTCGAAGCAGAACCAGAGGATGAGGATGAGGATCCTCGCAGCATCAACATTCCGGAGTCAGAAGGGACTCGCGATGTGGATGGACCGAAGCTACAAATTCTAGCTATCACAGACCCCATCAAGATTAAAAAGATCAATATTGGCACAGACATAGAACCAAAGTTTGCTTCTATTGGAGACTATTGGGATGATGAAATGGTAGCACACATTCCAGATCTGTTACACGACTATCAGGACTTATTCCCCACTAAGTTCACAGAAATGAAGGGAATAGTAGGAGATCTGGGAGTAATGAGGATACCATTGAAAGAGGATGCTAGGCCAGTCAAACAACGTCCATACAAATTAAATCTGCGGTATAAAGAAAAAGTTAAGGATGAGATCGATAAGATGCTAGCAGCAGGCATCATTGAGCCCGTGGAGGAAAGTGAATGGGTTAGTCCCATGGTCGTGCAAGAAAAGAAAACCAAAGGAGAAATTAGAATTTGTGTCGATCTACGTAAACTCAATGATGCATCACTTCATGACCCATTCCCGACACCATTTACTGATGAAGTGTTAGACAATGTGGGAGGACAGGAGGTCTACTCCTTCACTGATGGCTTTTTAGGCTATCACCAGATCAGAATCCGTCCAGAAGATCGATATAAGACCACTTTTGCGACAGAATGGGGCTCATTCCAGTATACGGTAATGCCCTTTGGTCTTAAAAATGCACCAACTATCTTTTCAAGAGTAGTAGTTGTTGTATTTAAAGAATACATCCATAAATTCCTAGAGGTTTATTTTGATAATTGGACTGTATTTGGATTAATCGACAAGCACATAGAAGATTTAAGATTGATGTTAGAGAAATGTAGGCAGTACCAGATTTCTCTCAACTTGAAAAAATGTATATTTTGTGCGCCATTTGGTATTTTGTTGGGTCACATTTTTTGCAGACAAGGCTTGATGGTAGATCCTGCAAAGATTTCCATCATTGTAAATCTTACAGCACCCAACTCAATTAAGCAATTAAGGATAGTACTTGGTCACACCAGGTACTATAGAAAATTCATCAAGGGTTACGCAAAGATCACAGCACCGATGGAAAAGCTGTTAAAGAAAGATGCCAAATTCCTATGGAATGAGGAATGCCAGAAAAGTCTAGACACTCTCAAAGAAAAGATGGTTACAACACCCATCTTAGTATTTCCAGACTGGACTAAGCCATTTCATGTACATGTGGATGCATCTGGCATCACACTGGGGATCGTCTTAACCCAGCCAGGAGAAGGGGGTATCGATCACCCTATAGCGTACTCAAGCAGAAAGCTATCCACTGCAGAAAAGAACTACACCACTACAGAGAGAGAAGGTTTATCTATGGTGTATGCTCTACAGAAGTTTAGGCACTACCTGTTGGGTGCCTCATTCAAGATGTTTACTGACCATTCTGCTTTAAAGTACTTGGTCAATAAGCCAGTGTTAGGGGGGAAAATCTGTAGATGGTTACTCCTGTTTCAGGGGTATGATTTTGAAATCATTGTAAAACCAGGAAGATTAAACGCCGGACCTGGTCATCTATCGCAGATAGACTCAGGAGAAGAACCAAGTAACATAGAGGACAATTTGCCAGATGCGCAATTGTTTGCTATTCAGATCACAGATGAGTACTACGTTGATATCATTCACTTTCTCAGCACAGGATGGGCACCTGTTGAGTTTACTAAGCATCAAAAGAACATTAGAGGAAATTTCAACTCAAAATGGGCCTCCTAAAATGAACTAATAAAATAATAGTTAAAATAATAAAATAATATTTATTAATTTTGGAGGAAGAAAAGAAAAAAACTACTTTTTCGTTTGTATTTTTGACATATCTCCTTGTGTTTTTACTCAAATTTTGATTGGAAGAGCTCGTTGGATGCGGATTTAAATTCTGCATCCAACGAGTACCCACTCGGCATACTTTTGATGGACCACGCTACCCCAAAAACAAGAAATACCTGAAAAAATGGAATGATGATGTCATCATTCCATTTTTTCAAGTATTTCTTGTTTTTGGGGTAGCGAGATCCATCAAAAGTATGCTGAGTGGGTACTCCTTAGATGTGGAATTTAATTCTGCATCCAACAAGCTCTCTCGATCGAAATTTGAGTAAAAACACAGGGAGATATGTCAAAAATACAAACAAAAAAAGTAGTTTTTTTTATGATACCTATCCCCAAATTTATATTAAAAAAGTGTTTAAGACCTATACGGTATTTCAAATTTAAAGCAATTTCATTGGATAACACATGATGACATGGAATTTGAATAAAAGTTAAAAGGCCCATTTTGAGTTGAAATTTCCTCTAATGACAGCTAGTTGTTAAAGCAGCAGACTTCACATTGATTGCAGGGCACTTATACAAGTTAGGTCCAGATGAAGTCATGCGCAGATGCATTATGCCACATGAGAAAGAGGCCATTATCAGAGAATCACACTCAGGTGCCATAGGAGGTCATTTCGCAGAAAATCCGACTGCTCAGAAAATCTTAGTTGTAGGATTATGGTGGCCTACTTTACACAAAGATACTAAGGAGTTTTGTGGATGCTGCGATATTTGCCAGAGGGTAGGAAAACCGAAGAGATGAAATGCCGCTGCGACCACAGATCACACTGCGCGCATTTGAAAAATGGGCTATAGATTTTGTGGATCCTATCAACCCACCAGGAAAATGAACTGGTGCGAGATACATCATCACATGAACAGAATACCTCACCATATGGGCAGAGGCCTTTAGACTCATGGTTACATAGATGAAGAGTCGCATAGATGATGCACAGTCACTACTAGATGAGGCGACAAAGACATGGTTGGAGCTAGAAGAGCCCCCAGAAAAAATGGAATTGCAGCAAAGAATCCAGAACATAGAGAAGGCCACAACAGCAATGAAGGAAGAAGTCAAGAGCTTAGGAGCTCTTGCAAAGATGAAGAAGATGACAGAGATAAACTGTCTGCAACAGGAAGCGCAGTGGTTGGGAGCAAGAGAGATACGCTTCAATAACCTACTTCAACCTTATCAGGAACAAATCGCAGAGCTAGTCAATACGGTTGAGCAGAAGGTCAAGGATTTCACTACAAGCAGAAGTGACACTGAAGTTACAGAAGATTCAAGCGTCAGTCAAGCTATGCTTGAAACGGCACAAGAGCGTGTCGAAGCTATGGAGAAAGAAGTCGTAGGACTTCGACAGAGATTAACAAGGACTTCGTAGGAAGCCAAGGAGAAACTACAGCAAGAGAAACCAGCTGTTAGTGGCTCAAAGACGAGCCACAAGTAAGTGTTAGGGGACTGTTGGAGTAGGGTCCTGCAGCTACAGGAAAAGCTGTTGTTTTGGAATGAGTAAGTCAAAGGTAACAGTACCTGAGCGGCCGAGAGGAGAAAGCTCAACCACTGCACTTAAGGCAGCGGCGAAGACAGGAGGGCTCAACTACCCTCATAAAGAAAAAGGAGCAACGAGGCCGAGGTATTGAAGACGAAGGACAAAAAGGAAGCGGCGCTAGTACCCACGGTCAGCGTGGAAGACTACAGGAAACTGTGGTGTGACGAAAATCGGTAGTTCAAGTACAGATAGACCGACTGTCACAGTTAGGGTTTTGGGTTACTATTGGGAGAGGCCCACAATGTTGTAATGGAGAGACCTTCGGGCCGCCTATAAAGGGATGTATTTTGTATTGTAGAAGGTTAGCTATTCAGACATTTAGCTAGTCAATCGATGATCTGTTAGCTCATAGATCTTTTGTATTATAGAAGAGCTGAGCTTTGGTTCTGGTATTCAGTTTGTAGTATCTTACTGTAACCAGTAGCTGAATCCTAGAGTATGTATGTAACAATCCGCAGGGATTGAGAGAGAGAGAGAGAGAGAGGAAGAGTATATTGTAAGAGAAGCAATATAAGAAGTGAAGAGATCTAAGAGAGAAGGGCTCTCGACGGTGTGCGCGGAGTTACCCAGAAGATCTCAGCTGCATATGAGGTTGCAGCGGAACTTATTTTACTCTCCCAAGTTATAATATATAAACCAGTTCCCGTGGACATAGCTTCTACCCTGGAAGTGAACCACGTAAAATCAGTGTGTTATGTGACTGCTTCATGTGATTGTGCTTTACTTAGTTGCTATCTGTTATCTGTTACATGAATGTCGTATATCAGTTAGTAAATGTCTGTATGTTCTCATTCAGTTACAACATTATAGAAGGTTAAAGGCGAGTTTAAATGTATCAAGTGTCTGCTTATGAGTTTATCAGTGCTTGTTTCACACAGTAATAGTCACTATGTTAAGTGCTTCCAGTGTACTTATTCAACAAGTTAAGTATAGCGATGTGAGTGTGTTGAACCATGAAGTTTGTGTAAGGTTGTTTAACACCCCGTTGGAGGTTAGCCGAGTTATTCCTCCCAGTAAGAAACCCTTTGGACCTTGAGAGTCACATTGGGCTGTACTATAGGAGATATCGCATTGACAGAAGGCGATATCGCACCGACAGAGGAGCTGCGGTGCGAGATATTGCAGATGGTGAGAAACACATAGGGGAGAGTTTGCGCATTGTCCTAGTCACTGCGATGCGATAGGAGTCCTCCCCCTATCAGAGCCCATGAGGAAGGGAGAACTACAACTCACAGAAAGATCTCGCTGGCTAAGAAGAGCCGCGAGACACCAGGATGCTACAGAACCTGGTTAAGGACACTTGAGTCTTTAGCCAACCCATCTAAGATCACTTTGGGTGAGACTTCAGGCCGCTCTGCGGTCTGTTGCCGAAAGGGCCAGTCAGTTAGGGGTGTTGTTAGTACGTTACAAGTAAACTCGGGTCTACCCATATTAACCAACAGTAGCACAATTTACTATTTATGGAAATTTTTGGGTCCTAAACTTCTGGAGCCGTTTTGAGGCCCTAAACGACGTTTTTTTGGCATCGAATGGTCAAGTCAGTAGTTTGTTCTAGACTTGATATTTGTAATATGTGGATGTAGTCCTTAAACAGATATTTCTAATGATGTATCATGCATGTCAAACGGAGGTAGTATGCTAAAGTTACGACCCTAGGAAATTGATGTACCAAGTTACCCAACGGGGCCCACATTCTGGCGTTTCACCTCCTAGGGTTAGGTTTTTGGATGTGTAGTGTTTTAATTGTTTCTCAATAATATATAGGCCTTCGAGCCTCATTGTAACACAGATTTCAGAGGCATGTAGCTGCCACATCTCTTCTCAGAGATAAGATACCAGCACTCTAGCTAGTTTATGTCCATTCTGTATCTAAACAAGTTTCAATTATTGATTAATGAAATCGAGTGTTATTTCCACTGCATTTTTTTCTATGGTTATTTGTATATTCTATTGCATAAATCCAGATCAGTGGTATCAGAGCAATCTACTATTTCTCAATCCTTCTTTGCATGTCCCCAACGAGGGCGGGGTATAACGAGTTAGGGCTCGATCTGGTTGAAACTTTGCAAGATCAGCCTCGCAAATCCCGATAGCCACCCATAGGGGACAAAAAGAAAGACGAGGGTGCAGAAGAACCTATCAAAATGTTGGTCGAGGAGGCCCTTGAAAAACAAAGGAACGCGATGATGGATAACTTCGCCCAGATCCTTCAACGACTTCCCACTAGTGGTACATCTGCATCTAGTAGCCACTATGGAGGTGCAACCCCTTTTAAGGTATAAGTAAACTTTGACATTCCCATATTTGATGGCTGAATAAATGCAGAAGCCGTAGATAGATGGTTGAATCTATTAGAAGGATATTTCTTGGTTCATGACTTTTTTGACTGGGAAAAGATTACTTTTTCTTTACTCAAAGCCGCCCCTAATGTCAAGGACTGGTGGGAAACCTGCTGTGAGAGAAAGCACAAGGAGGAACCCTCTCTGTTCTCGGCCACACCCACTTGGAATTCTTTTCGAGATCCCATAAAGGGACAATATTATCCGGTGGGGAGCTATGAGGACAAGTACATACAATGGACTACGCTGCGGCAACAAAGAGATCAAGATGTGCATGAGCTGACGAATCTGTTCCATACCTTGTGTACCAAGTTGGGTATCAAAGATTCAGAGAATCATTTGGTGCTGAAGTACCATAGTTGTCTACACAGATATATTCAGGAGGAAATGGAGTTCCTCAACATCTCCTCGCTTGGTACGGCATATCGGTATGCTGCCAAAATTGAGGAAAAATTCAAACAAAAAAAGTGAGACTTTGGATTTGCGAATCAGAAGCAAGGGAAAGGTGCCCCCAAACCACAGAACCAAGGACATGACCAAGGAATGACGCCTCAAGCAAGGAGAAACACTGCAAAGCCTAACAAGGAAGCGGGAAAGTGGTGCGAGTTCCATAAAAGCCCCACTCACAACACAAGTGAGTGTTGGGCCAAGCAGTCACTGGTGGCCAAGATAAAGGCTTCTAAATCAGATGCATACTCTGACACTAAATCAGAACCCAAGAAGGGGAATGACAGAGGGAAGAATATTATCGATGCAGAGCCCAATTCCATCGTTGCTACCACGAATATCCAAAAGAAAGAACCAGAAGATTCAGAGGAGGAGTGTCTTTTCCACTCCCAGATGTGGGTAAAGGGTTCCTCACTACAGTTCATTGTTGATAGTGGGAACCAAAAGAACCTGATTTCAGCAGATGTCATGAAGCGGTTCAGTTTGCCGACCACAACACACCCATAGCCATACACCATTGGGTGGCTTCACCAAGGATGGGATATCCGTGTCATCCAGCAGTGTCACATTCCCTACAGCATCAAGCCCTTCACCGATGAGGTATTATGTGATATTGCTCCTCTTGATGTTTTTGATGTATTATTAGGTCAACCATACTTATGGAAGCGACATGCTGTGTATTAGTCCTGACCTCACGCTGTTATTATTACGTTGGGAAATAATTTATACAAGATACCAGAGGTACCACCTCCTATCGCTATCTCTTTGGTTACTGCAAAACAATGCAGTAAGCTCATTTCTAAAACCGGGAAGTTTGTTTTCTTGATGATCCGCCCTCAGGGAAAGAAGAAGATCGTGGCCACGACCTCCAAACAAGGCCCCTCCAGATTGGGCAAATATGAGTTCGTTCCAAACTCGATATTTTCCATTTATGGATGTAGTCCTTTAAGTAGATATTTTTAATGAGGTATCATGCGTGTCAAATGGAGGTAGTATGCTAAAGTTACAACCCCGAGAAATTGATGTACCAAGTTACCCAAAGGGGCCCACATTCTGGCGTTTCACCTCCTAGGGTTAGGTTTTTGGATGTGTAGGGTTTCCATTGTTTCTTAATAATATATAGGCCTTTGAGCCTCATCGTAACACAGAGTTCAGAGGCATGTAGCCACAACATCTCTTCTCAGAGATAAGCTACCAGCACTCTAGCTAGTTTATTTCCATTCTATATGTAAACAAGTTTTAGTTATTGATTAATGAAATGAAGTGTTATTTCCATTGCATATTTGTTTCTGTGTTTATTTGTGTATTCTTTTGCGTTCCTGCATAAATCCGGATCAGTGGTATTAGAGCAATCTACTCTTTCTCGATCCTTCTTTGCATGTCCCCAACGAGGGCGGAGTATAAAGAGTTAGGGCTTGATCTGGTTGAACCTTTGCAAGATCAGCCTTGCAAATCCTGACGGCCACCCATGGGGGACGAAAAGAAAGATGAGGGGGTAGAAGATCCTATCAAAATTTTGCTCGAGGAGACCCTTAAAAAACAAAGGAATGCGATGATGGATAACTTCGCCTAGATCCTTCAACGACTTCCCACTGGCGACGCATCTTCATCTAGCAGCCACTATGGAGGTGCAACCCATTTTAAGGTACAAGTAAACTTTGACATTCCCATATTTGATGGCCGAATAGATGCAGATGTCGTAGATAAATGGTTGTGTAACTAGGAATATTTCACCTTCTGCAGACAGAAGTTGTTCCTCTGGTCTAAATGGTTCAGATCTAGAACAAATGAGTGAACGACAAAGGATGAAGACCTTCCCTAGATATCGTAGACACCTGGAATGCTGCTTCGATAGTGAACCTGTGTATTTGCAAATAGATCAAACATGTAAACACATAAAAGCTACCATAAAATCATCTACTTATCCATGTTAGTGACTAAGGAATCTAACAAGATGTACATGTGAAATCAAAACAACAGTAATGTGTTACGGAAATCAGCTTTGCATTAAGATGTATGGAGAATTTTACAACCAATGAAGCCTTAGTGTTGACAAGAATCTCCACAAGACAAACACTTCATCCCCATACGCTCCAACTTTGCTCTTTATCCTCCCCAATGGCTTGGGCCAAGTGGTCAATCCAACAACATAACAATACCTCTATAGTTCTCCCCCTCAACCATGGACACGAGCTTGTATTTATACGACTCAATGGATAGGAATGGTTGAGAGATTTGTGGATGAGGTGGCCTCTAAGATCCTATGATGGGGGATCTCAAGCTCAACTGACCCACAATGATAGGGATAAGGGAGGACATGAGGCTCATGATCTAGAATTCTCAAGAAACTTCTCTTTTTCCCATTTTAACCAGGGTACCGCTTTTATTCTCTTATGACAGAGTGGTTCAGATGAGAAAGGCTTATGGACAAAATACCATAGGCAGTGGCATCCCTTATGGAAAACAGGATACAGGTGATGCGAGTAAGGTACCACTCATGGGCCACAAGGAAAGCGCGGTGCTGAGTTTTTTCATGTAGAATTGACAAACATAGTAGGTTTCAACTCTAAGTGCTGGGATTAAGGGAAACCATGGGAGTTAAGGGTATTATCACATGGTGGTGATAGGATTTGGGTATAACAGGTTGAATCTATTAGAAGGATATTTCTTGGTTCATGACTTTTTTTACCGAGAGAAGATACTTTTTCTCTACTCAAAGCCGCCCCCAATGTCAAGGACTAGTGGGAAACCTACTGTGAGAGAAAGGATGAGGAGGAAACCTCTCTATTCTCGGTCCTAACCACTTTTTTGAGATTCCATAAAGGGACAATATTATCCAGTGGGGAGCTATGAGGACAATTACATACAATGGACTATGCTGCGGCAGCAAAGAGATCAAGATGTGCATGAGCTGACGAATCTGTTCCATACCCTGCGCACCAAGTTGGGTATCAAATATTTAGAGAAGCATTTGGTGCTGAAGTACTGTAGTTTTTTGCATAGATAAATTTAGGAGAAAATGGAGTTCCTCGACATCTCCTCGCTTGGTACGGCATATCGATATGCTTCCAAAACTGAGCAAAAATTCAAACAGAAAAAGCGAGATTTTGGATCTGCGAATCAGAAGCAAATGAAAGGTGCCCCCCCAAAATCACAGAACCAAGGACACAACCAAGGCATGGCGACTCAAGAAAATTTCCAAAGCCTCAAGCAAAGAGCAACACTAAAAAGCTGAAGAAGGAAGCGGGAAAGTGATGCGAGTTCCATAAGAGCCCCACTCACAACACAAGTGAGTGTCAGGCCAAGTAGTCACTGATGGCCGAGATAAAGGCTTCTGAATTAGATGCATACTCTGACACTAAATAAGAACCCGAGAATGGGAATAATAGAGGGAATAAGATTATCGATGCAAAGCCCAACGCCACCATTGCTACCATGAAGAACCAAAAGGAAGAACCAGAAGATTCAAAGGAGGAGGAGTGTCTTTTCCACTCCCAGATGTGAGTAAAGGGTTCCTCGCTACAGTTCATTGTCGACAGTGGGAGCCAAAAGAACCTAATTTCAGTAGAGGTCGTGAAGCGGTTTGGTTTTCCGACCACAGTACACCTGCAACCGTACACCATCGGGTAGCTTCACCAAGGATGAGATCTCCGTGTCAGCCAGCAGTGTCACCTTCCCTACAGCATCAATCCCTTCACTGATGAGTTATTATGTGATATTGCTCCTCTTGATGTTTGTGATGTATTATTAGGTCAACCATACTTATGGAAGTGACATGCTATGCATGAGTCATGACCTCGCGTTGTTATTATTATGTTGGGAAATAATTTGTATAGGATACCAGAGGTACCACCTCTTGCTGCTATCTCTTTGGTTACTGCAAAACAATGTAGTAATCTCATTTCTAAAATCGATAATTTTGTTTTCTTGATGATCTGCCCTCAGGGCAAAAAGAAGATCGTGGCCACGACCTCCAGACAGGGCCCCTCTAGATCGGTCAAATATGAGTCCGTTTCGGACTCGATATTTACCATTTATGGATGTAGTCCTTAAACAGATCTTTCTAATGATGTATCATGCATGTCAAACGGAGGTAGTATGCTAAAGTTACGACCCTGGGAAATTGATGTACCAAGTTACCTAACAGGGCCCACATTTTGGCGTTTCACCTCCTAGTGTTAGGTTTTTGGATGTGTAGGGTTTCCATTGTTTCTCAATAATATATACGCCTTCGAGCCTCATTGTGACACAGAGTTCAGAGGCATGTAGCTGCCACATCTCTTCTCAGAGATAAGCTACCAACACTCTAGCTAGTTTATTTCCATTCTGTATGTAAACACGTTTCAGTTATTGATTAATGAAATGAAGTGTTATTTTCACTGCATATTTGTTTCTGTGGTTATTTGTGTATTCTATTATGTTCCTGCATAAATATGGATTAGTGGTATAAGAGAAATCTACTCTTTCTCGATCCTTCTTTGCATGTCCCCAATGAGGGCGGGGTATAAAGAGTTAGGGATCGATCCGGTGGAACCTTTGCAAGATCAAACTTGCAAATCCCGACGGCCACCCATGGGGGACAAAAAGAAAGACGAGGGTGCAGAATATCCTATCAAAATGTTGCTCGAGGAGGCCCTTGAAAAACAAAGGAACGCGATGATGGATAACTTCACCCAGATCCTTCAACGACTTCCCACTGGCAGCGCATCTGCATCTAGCAGCCACTCTGGAGGTGCAACCCATTTTAAGGTACAGGTAAACTTCGACATTCCCATATTTGATTTCCAAATAGATGCAGACATTATAGATAGATGGTTGAATGTATTAGAAGGATATTTCTCATTTCATGACTTTTCTGACCAGGAAAAGATTACTTTTTCTCTACTCAAAGTCGCCCCCCATGTTAAGGACTGGTGGGAAATCTACTCTGAGAGAAAGGACGAGGAGGAACCCTCTCTGTTCTCGGCCCTACCCACCTGGAATTATTTCTGAGATGCCATAAAGGTACAATATTATCTAGTGGGGAGCTATGAGGACAAGTACATATAATGGACTACGCTGTGACAGCAAAGATATCAAGATGTGCATGAGCTGACGAATCTGTTCCATACCCTGCACACCAAGTTGGGTATCAAATATTCAGAGAAACATTTGGTGCTAAAGTATCGCAGTTGTCTGCACAGATACATTCAAGAGGAAATGGAGTTCCTTGACATCTCCTTGCTTGGTATGGCATATCGGTATGCTGCCAAAATTGAGCAAAAATTCAAACAAAAAAAGCAAAACTTTGGATCTACAAATTAGAAGCAAGGGAAAGGTGCCCCCAAACCACAGAACCAAGGACACATCCAAGGCATGGAGACTCAAGAAAACTTGTCAAAGCCTCAGGCAAAGAGCAACACTGCAAAGCCAAAGAAGGAAGCAGGAAAGTGGTGCAAGTTCCATAAGAGCCCCACTCACAACACAAGTGAGTGTCAGGCCAAGCAGTCACTAGTGGTTGAGATAAAGGCTTCTGAATCAAATGCATACTCTAACACTTAATCAAAACCCAAGAAGGGGAATGATAGAGGGAAGAATATTATTGATGCAAATCCCAATGCCACCATTGCTACCACAAAGATCCAAAAGGAATAACTAGAAGATTCAGAGGAGGAGGAGCATCTTTTCCACTCCCAGATGTGGGTAAAGGGTTCCCTGCTACAGTTCATTGTCGACAGTGGGAGCCAAAAGAACCTGATTTCAGTAGAGGTCATGAATCGGTTGGGTTTTCCAACCACACCACACCCGCATCCGTACACCATCGAGTGGCTTCACCAAGGATGGGATCTCCGCGTTAGCCAGCAGTGTCGCCTTCCCTACAGCATCAAGCCCTTCACCGATGAGGTATTATGTGATGTTTCTCCTCTTGATGTTTGTGATGCATTATTAGGTCAAACATACTTATGGAAGAGACATGCTATGTATGAGTCCCTACCTTACGCTGTTATTATTACATTGGGAAATAATTTGTACATGATACCAGAGGTAGCACCTCATGCCGCTATCTCTTTGGTTACTGAAAAACAATGTAGTAAGCTCATTTCCAAAACTGGGAAGTTTGTTTTCTTGATGATCCACCCTCAGGGCAAGAAGAATATCATGGCCATGACCTCCAGATAGGGCCCCTCAAGATCGAGCAAATATGAGTCTGTTCTGGACTCGATATTTTCCATTTATGGATGTAGTCCTTAAACAGATCTTTCTAACGATGTATAATGCGTGTCAAACGAAGGTAGTATGCTAAAGTTACAACCCCGGGAAATTGATGTACCAAGTTACCTAACGTGGCTCACATTCTGGCGTTTCACCTCCTAGGGTTAGTTTTTTGGATGTGTAGGGTTTCCATTGTTTCTCAATAATATATAGGCCTTCGAGCCTCATTGTAACACAGAGTTCAGAGGCATGTAGCCGCCACATCTCTTCTCAGAGATAAGTTACCAACACTCTAGCTAGTTTATTTCCATTCTGTATGTAAACAAGTTTCGCTTATTGATTAATGAAATGAAGTGTTATTTCCACTGAATATTTGTTTCTGTGGTTATTTGTGTATTATGTTGCGTTCCTGCATAAATCCGGATCAACCCGCTTATCAACTCAACTAAATTCTAAATGGTATGGTCTACCAACTTATAAACTCAACCAGTTTCCAAATGGCATCGACCGACTTTATTGAAGGTCTCAAATTCACTATTCTTCTGGAATAAAGGGATACAAACATCTATATTGAATTGAGTACTTGTGGAAATATCTTATCAATACATATGGTGAGCGGGTTTATTGAACTAAATGATATGCAATATGAAAATATTGTACCAGATCATTGAAAGAAAGAAACTTGATTTGGGCATCTACTCTACTATTCATCTTCTATAACAAGACAATGCAGTTAGGAGTTTGATACAAGAGAAAATATGTACCATGTTAGTTTTCAAAGGCCTTCTCTAATAGTGTTTCTATTTCAATATTTTGATACTAGTAGTATTTTTTAATATATAGTTTTTTTTTCTCAACATACAATAAGGTGCATTGTGCTATTGGTCATTCATGTCTTTGCATATGCTCAGAGGTGGAAAATGTTTTTTCCCTTCAACTTATAGGTAGAATTTTGCAGATGCTCAGTAGCATTGTAAACTCTCTTGCTCATTTGTTGTAGCAAATTGGTGGTGGTGGAGAATAATTTCAGACCATCATAGGGATACAATGGTCAAATTTAACAACATCTAGAAAAGGAGTACCTGGCCTTTAGAGCATGACATGGTTGTTCGTAGAGTGTAAGATGGTTTTTGGGGGACTTGAATAGTTAAGCTTGGTTTTAAATCATCTATGTAATTGTAGATATTCACTTAGTTAAGACTTGTGCATGTTATTCTTGTTGAGTGTGATATTTTTTCTTGGAATGTAAAGTTATTTCCAATCAATATTCAAATTTTATTGTAGGAATCCTCCTCGTTTGATGATGTATAACGATTCGAGGGGAAAGATATATATTCTTTTTGTACTCAGAAATATAAGTTTTGATGCTTAATGGATGTGGTGTTCCTTTGATTGACTCTCCAGAGTAACTCTCAAGGTTTAAGGATTCTAGACTTGTAAGTTTCTTATATTTTAGCATCACTGATTGTTTTCTCTTGAGAATCCATGCATGATTATGCTTGAATTTTTATATAGGGAGGAACTAAGTTACAAATATTAGGTTGAATTTAATGGTTCTGGCATTCAGTATATGTATCTTGACTTGTCAAATATCATATGTATCGTAACTTTTCAAAAAGAAATGGGAATAATGGCGTTTTCATATTTACAATGCAAAAATATTTTCATATTTACATTGTAGAAAAAACTTTCACATTTATTGTATGGCCATGCAATATTAGAATTTGTTCACTAATATATTTTTATGGGTGAACTAAAACTGCAGGAAAGTAGAGCGTGTTCATATGGGAACACATATCAAGTTTAATTTTGAAATAAGTAGGTTCAATCCTAATATAATAGGGAGGTGTTCATTTAGGGGACGTGGGAGGACACTGTAAGATGAAAAATCCCAAAGAAACCAACCTAGTAAATTCGATTTCTTTGAAAGTTGGTAAATTCGATTTCTATAAAATTGAAAAGAATTAGTGCATGTTTGTTAATATAGGTCAATTATATCTGATCTATGTATGTATATCATCATAGTAAATGAAAGTGAAAGACAAAAAGTACCTTAGTGGAGACCAAATTTGTTACTTGTATATTGTTTGCAAGATGTGTAAGGTCAGTTGCTCCACCCCAAACTACACAAAATAGAAGGTCTATGAAATTGTCCCAAATCTCTTGAAGACTTGATGAAGATGAAGACTAGACTTGAAAGATAGGAGGAAGTCTTGAATATTTGATGAATATGAAGACTAGACTTGAAAGTCAGGAAGAAGTCTTGAAGAATTGATGAATATGAAGACTAGACTTGAAAGACAGGAAGAATAAGTGTAAGAAGTGCAGGAGGAAAGGAAAAACTTGATGAAGATGAAGACTAGAATTGAAAGACAAGAATAAGTTTTGAAGACTTGATGAAGATTAATAAAATAATTGAAAGACAGGAAGAAGAAGTGTAAGAAGTGTAGGAGGAAAATACAAGAATAAGAAGTGTAAGAAGTGTAGGAGGAAAGGAAAAAAAACACCACCACCACTTCTTGAATGAGGTGTATGGCATCGCTTGAAGTTGTATACCACCGCCATCCCTATGACAAAATTGACAATGTAGTAAATGTGGTTAGTCCTCAATAATTAATGCCATTAATAATATTGGTAATATTAATGACTATTTTATTGTATAATTAATCATTGTAGGAAGATGGAAATACTCGTGAACTAGCACACCCACATAGTTTGTGGATGGATTACATCGATAGGGATCAAATAGTTAAGATATAGTTATGGAATGAGAGACAATTTGGATTTTTTTTATTCCTCATATTCTTATATTTAAACGGGTTCAAGTGTGAGTTATCCATAACTAGATACATGTTATCACCGACATTCTTCCTATTATCCAATATCAACTATCAGTTATTTTTTATATTCTTTTTTCTTTTCATCTCACGTTCTACTAGTTATTTGCCATGAAGTGTTGGTTATCCTTCATTATCTATGATTTATCCATGCATTGCTACTAGTTATCCATTCAATTTTTTATATTCCTTTATTTATAATTTTTTATTTCAAATTTTGAACAACTCCCATAGAATCAATCTAAAGAGTACACTTGTCTCATCCTCGTCCATAGATGAAAAATCATAGGCCCTAGTCCACCCCAAATATCAAATAAAGACGTCTATCAATGTAATAATATTGGGGACATTAATGACTATTTTATTGTATAATTAAGCATTATAGGAAAATGGAATAACTCATGGAGAGGAAGCCATTCCCAATACCCATCCAATATATTGTATTGTATTGATACTATCCATAAACTAGCATTGTATGCTTCCCATCTTCTCATTTTAGAAAGAGGACACCAATCCAAATATATTGTATTGTATTAATACTATCCATAAACTAGCATCGTACATTTCCCATATTCCCATTTTAGAAAGATGACACCAATGATGTATGAAATGTGCAAAATTAATCCTTACCAGGTCTGTATCTTATACTTTGGTTTTTTTAATCAAAATCTGAATTTCAAACATAGAATTACTATAAACAACTATTATGATAATTGTTGGACATAGTTATCTCGTGGCTATGATAGATAATGCCAGTGGCTACATTAGATAATATCAAGTGTTTGACCTTTCCTACTCCTTTTGAAGTGTCATCTGTCAACGTTTGTTGTAGTGACTCTCATTAGGATCACTCCATGATGGACACTTATCATAATATTAGCCTTACAATGTTTCCGTTAGTGATTTGTTGGAGTGACTCTCATTGGATTGGTGCATGATGGACACTTATCATCATATTAGCCTTACAATTTTTTCATTAGGATTATTGCATGTTGGACACTTATCTTAACATTAGCCTTCCCATGTTTTTCCAAAACTCACTTTTCCATCATTGTGGAACTTTTCAAGATCTCAGGCTTACAAACAATTTTGGAACTAGTTTTTTTTGAATTTGTTGCAATATCCTCAAAATTAAATTATTTGAAGAGACTATTAAAAACTTTGTAATAGTAGGTAGAGCTACTACAAATCCCTTAAACTTCAATAGGGGATATATTGCATCACATATTTAAAACATATACATAATGCACGATGATGAAGATGCTAGATGGAGATCTTGGGAGTTTTCTCTTTATTTATGCTATATTTACTTACCTTTAGAAGATAATTTGAAAGCAAATTTGTTTTCATATGCCTGCAATTTCCTTTACTTATCTTTAGAAGATAATTTGAAAGCAGCTTTGTTTTCATATGCCCACAATTTTGACATTGTTATTAGAGAACGAGGAATTCCAAAACTCATCATGATGTGCTCTTCAAGGAATTGGATCACCACCTCAATTGTGCAATGCTTGAATGCTTTGGCTTTAGTCTTTTCCCTGATCACTGACAATGAGGATGATGGTTTTCAACCTAGCCTTGCAACGCATATAAAAGGTGCCACTCCTATCTATTCCTAGGAGACTAGCTAATTAATTTTTATAAAAGAATGAGACAAGAACTTGAATCCATACCTCTATCTCCCTTGTTAGTGGTAGAAAACAACCAATGAAAGGACCAGTTTCTATCTCCCTTTTTAGTTATAGAAAACAACCAATGAAAGGTTTGAAAGACTGTTCTCTATAATAAGCAATGAATGAGGAGGTCTGAAAGGAAAATCCATAGCCTCAAATTATATATCTTGGATAATGCTTCTTTAAATATTTAAAGTCCATGTCAACCATAACCTCAACCAACCATTATTGACTCAAGGAAAAATTCCATGTCACCCATAACCTCATACAACCATTCTTGAATCAAGGAATAAGAGAGGCATAGATTGTGGCAACATATAATTATATATCAATATATCCATTTTTTAAAATAATATTAAATAATTTTTTAAATATATAAAATATCATCGAAAAAATTTGTTGCGCACGACCTGCTCTGGTGCATGACCCTCTGCCCTTGTTGTCTTGTTTTCTTTGTCATGGTCCAAATAGGGGATCCCAAGGCTCCTCCCCCACCAGAACTCACGACCTTTAGGTCCTTGATTATGGCATGTGGCAAGCATCAAGTGAACGAATCTCAGCAAAAATTTGTAAAGAAGTTGGTCAGTATCCCCACTATCTCCCTGCCAACCGAAGAAACCTATCGATCGACATTGAATTTAGTAGAATGTGGACTTATCAGACAATTTACAAGCCTTTGTCCTTCCCCAAAGCAATGGATGCATGGGTGCAGCCGAATTGGCACCCGTTAGTCAAGGATAACACCAGAAGCCATTTTGTAGGTAAGGGTTTCTTTGTGTTTATTTTTGATAATGTAGAAGACAAAATCTTAATATTAAAAAACAAACCTTATTTTATGGGCCCTCAGGGTCCGTACTTGAACAAATGGACTCCTGATTTTTACCCCAGACAAGACGTGCCATCAACAATTCCAGTGTGGATGTGCCTCCCCCACCTACCCTTGCACTGCTGGAACCCAAAATCATTAGAATACATTGGAAACACTCTTGGAAAATACATTGATCGGGCATAGAGAAATATTTGTATTCCTATGCAAGAAATTGTGTCGAAGTTGATCTCGAAACATGATTACGAGAACCAATAAAATTAATAGTAGATGAATGGTCACACATTCAAGATCTGGATTATGAATAGTTACCATTCAAATGTAGGTATTATCATGGCTATGGTCACTTTGCACACTATTGAAAAAAAAATGAGGAAGATGCATAGAAAACATGTTAGATTTTTATCATGCAAGCTAGCATTATCTTAGGATATTTAACTGAGAGAATAACAAGCATAGAAATCAAACACAAGAGACAATAGACAAAAATATTTTCCTCGTGGAAACCATAAAGGAGAAAACCCCGCAACTTCCTCAGAGATAGAATCGGCACCAAAAGAAAAACCCCAAAACAGTAAGATGATCTCCCGACAATAGTAGTCTCTCTCTCTCTTGTCCTGGCAACTTCTTCTCTCTCATTTATGTGCTACAACTGAGTGTGAGTGAATGTGTGTTAAATAGAGAGACTCACTCTCTATTTATACTAATTCCCAACTTGACAATAACTCACTAGGTCTGACTTTTCTAGGAGAGTCTAATAACCCTAGGGCCCCACAACTGCAGAGACTTTAACCCTTGATCAATAGGAAGGGTTACCCTCTATGAATCTACATGACTTGTTTACATTATCGAATCTCCTGATAGGAACATTGGGGCATGACATGACTCAATTACATTATAGATACTTCCTGGAATAAACATTGGGGTACAATACATAAAATATACAAGTGAATACATTCCGAAGTTACAAATAGATCAACAATCCCTCTTAACTAGGAAGGTATTCTCTTGACACAATTTATCAGCATAGGTCTTCTTCTCTGTATCCACTAGATCATCATCGAGTTCTCATCATCTTCATCTTCAAGTCATATTCATCTTCAATCCATCTTCATTACTGGATCTGGATCATCATCACTGGATCTAGATCTAGATCATCACTGGATCTGGATCATCACTGGATCTGTACCATCATTGGATCTAGATCATCACTGCTGGATCATCATCACTGGATCTGGATCATCTCTGGATCTGGATCATCACTGCTAGATCATCATCATTGGATCTGGATCATCATTGGTGGATCATCATCACTGGATCTAGATCATCACTGGTGGATCATCATCACTAGATCTCGATCATCACTAGTGGATCATCATCACTGGATCTGGATCATCACTCGATCTAGATCATCATTGGGTCATCATTATTGGTGCTATCTCTCAATTCTTCTCATCATAGGATGTTCTACAGAGCCATACCTTTTTCATGATGGTTGTAGGCCTAGCCTCCATGTAGGTCTTCTTCAGCGCTTATATCTGACCCTAAGTCAGAATGGCCCACACAGCACTTACATTTGACCATGAGAGGAACACATCCAACAACCATGTCAGAAAGGCATTCCCAACACTCACATATGACCATGGGAGGAACACATCCAAGAACCATGTCAGAAAGGCCCAACACTCACATTCGATCATGGGAGGAACACATCCAAGAACCATACCAAAAAGGCTCAGCACTCACATTCGATCATGGGAGGAACACATCCAAGAACCATATCGGAAAGGCTTAGCACTTATATTTGACCATGGGAGGAACACATCCAAGAACCATGTCAGAAGGGCTCAACACTTATATCTGACCATGGGAGGAACACATCCAAGAACCATGTCAGAAGGGCTTAGCACTTATATCTGACCATGGGAGGAACACATCCAAGAACCATGTCAGAAGGGCTCAACACTTATATCCAGCCATGTGGGGAACACATCTCGCATCCATGATAGAAGGGCTCAACACTTATATCCATCCATGTGGGGAACACATCCCGCATCCATGCTAGAAGAGCTTAGCACTTATATTTGATCATGTGGGAACACATCCCACAGTCTCCTTAGAATGGATCTACACTTATATCTGATCATGTGGGAACACATCCCATAGTCACATCAGAATGGCTCTGTACTTACATCTAATCATGTGGGAACACATGCCACAGTCACATCAGAATGGCCCTGCACTTACATCTGATCATGTGGGAACACATCACACAGTCACATCAGAATGGCCCTCAGCTCCAGGCTGAGTATTCCTGGTAACTGACCAGGTTCCTCCATTCTCCCAGAGAATGGCCTTCAGCGCTTATATCTGACCAAGTGGGAACACATCCCACAGTCACCTCAGAATGGATCAGTACTTACATATGACCATGGAAGGAACCAATCCTCTCACCATGTCAGGATGGCTCACAGACTCATCACTTCCCCTTGGATGGAACCTCGATATGAAGAACACCAAGCGTCTCCCTGAAGTACTCAAACTTCACTTTGGCCAATGGATTAGTCAACACATCATCTATATGTTCATCTGTCACAACATAGTGGAGCTTCACTGCTCCTCTCTGCACCATATCCCTTATATAGTGATATTTGATCTCGATATGCTTCGACTTGTCATGGAACATCGGGTTCTCAGACAACTTCACAAAACTCTGGTTGTCGCAATATATACAAGTAGCATCCAACTGGAGATCAAATAAATCAAACAGTAGCTTCCTCAGCCATACTGCCTCACAACTAGCTAAACAAGTTGTGACATACTCTACTTCAGCTGTACTCAGTGCCACACAAGACTGTTTCCTGTTAAACCAAAAGATCATACCTAATCCCATATTGAAGCAGCACCTTGAAGTGCTATTTCTATCGATGGCACTTCCTGCCCAATCTGAATCAACATAACCTTCCAGGTTAATCTTCTGATTATCCTTATACTTGAGCCCATAATCAACTGTACCCTTTAGGTACCTCAGAATATGCTTTGCAGCAATCAAGTGAACATGTCTCAGATCCATCAGGAACTGGCTCAAGGTGTTCACAGCAAAGCAAATATCTGGTCTTGTATTCATTAGGTACATCAAGGACCCAATCATCTGACGATACATCGTAGCATCAACCGTCTCTGATGAAGCATCACTTAGAAGCTTCAGATTCAATGCCATGGGTGTCGTCATGGCCTTGCAGTCCATCATCCTGAACCTCTTAAGGATCTCTACTGCATACTTCCCTTGTCCAAGGGATATTCCATCTGCATTCTGCCACACCTCCATGCCTAGAAAATAGTTCATCATACCCAAGTCCTTCATTTCGAACTCAGCAGCAAGCTTCCTCTTTGTATCAGTAATCAACCCATCCATACTTGTTACAAACAGATCATCTACATACAATAGGAGTATCACTGGGTTCCCATCTTCAACCTTGTAGTAAAGGTTGGAATCTGCTTTACTTTTGGTAAAGCCCAAACTGGATAGGAAGCTATCAATTTTTTCGTACCATGTCCTGGGTTCCTATTTCAAACCGCACATGGATTTCTTCAATTTACACACATGAGTCTCCCTATCATGTGTCTCAAAACTGAGTGGTTGCTCCACATACACTTCCTCTTCCACTACACCATTCAAGAAAGCAGTATTGACATCCATCTGGTGTATCTTCCATTTCATCACTGCAGCCAGAGAAAGTACTGATCTGATGGAAATGTATCTGGTTACAGGTGCAAAATTTTCTTCATAATCTATTCCTTCTTTTTGGGAGAAGCCACAAGCCACAAATATTGCTTTATATTTTTCTATGTTGTCATCTGCAACATGCTTGATCTTGTAGATCCATTTGGAAGTTACAATAGACTTCCCCTTTGGTCTAGGGACAACATCCTTGACATCATTATTCATGATCGATTGATACTCTTCGATCATAGAAACCTTCCATTATTTCCTTTCTGTCACTTCTTCATAGTTGGAAGGCTCTTTATCGATGAAGTCACATAATAAGGCTACATAACCTAAGCAGGACCTGGTTCTTTTCCTTTCTCTGTGATTTTCTTCTGGAGCCCCATATCTTTCTGTACCTTGGATAGCTTCTTGTACCTAATAAGGTTTCCTCCTGTTAGGATTCTTCTCCTAAGGTTGATCTACAGGTTCTTGAGGTTCTTATATTTCTCGATCTTCTTCTTGAATTTCTTTGTTCATGGTTGTGTGATGAATTCTGGGTACTTCTATTTCTTCAGGTTCTTCATCAGGTCTCTTTCTGGATTTTTTGTAAGCTGAGTCTTCGTCAAATGTTACATCCTTGCTAATGTCGATCTTCTTGAATATTGGGAAGTATATTCTGTAAGCCTTCGAGCTTTCAAAGTATCCCACAAATATACCCTTCCTTCCTGAAGGATATAACTTTGTCCTCTTTTATTTTGGAATCTGTATGTACACTGGACAACCGAATATTCTGAGATGGCTGAATTCTAGTTTCTTGATAGAAAATACTTCTTCAGGTGTCTTGTTCTCGAGTACTCTGTGTGGAGTACGGTTCTGTACATACATCGTTGTTCTGGTAGCTTCTGTCCATAAATGCATGGGAAGATATTGATCATGAATCATGGACCTTGCAGCTTCCATGATCGTTCTATTCTTCCTTTCTGCAACCCCATTCTATTGTGGATTATATGGAGTGGTTAACTCCCTCTTAATCCTTGAATCTTTGCATAATGCTTTGAATTCATTTGATGTGAATTCTCCACCATTATCTGATTGAAAGGTTTTGATCTTCTTTTTTGTATGGTTCTCGATTAAGGCTTTGAATTCCTTGAACTTGCTGAATACTTCATCTTTGTTCTTCAAGAAGTATATCCATGTCTTCCTAGAAAAATCATCAATAAAAGAAACATAATATACATACCCTCTTAATGAACTGGATGACATCGGACCGCATACATTGGAGTGGATGATTCCCAAGATTCCTTTTTCCTTGCTCTCGCTACTTGGAAATGTATTCTTTGTGTTCTTTCCTTTCGCACATCCTTTGTAGACACCATCATGCTTTGCCTGAATTTCTGGAATACCTTCAACAACTTTGCTTGCAAGTGGTAGTGCTCTGTAATGCACATGTGCAAGCCTACTATTCCAAACTTCATTTGGTTCTACTAAGTCATGAACCAATTCTTGTTCTAGTTGGCCTTTCAATTTGTATATACCTCCCTCTTGTTCTCCAATCACTACTGTATCATCAATAGTCTTTCCCTTTGTCCACATGAGAACTTGGCCATCTACAAATGCAACCCTCATGCCTTTTGCATCCAATGCAGATATGGAAAGGAGGTTCTTCTCAAGTCCTGGTACAAACAAGACATCCTTCATCGTCATAGAATTTCTAGATTCTATCTTATAGGAGGATTCCCCACTACCTTTTATTGGATACTAGTACTCATCTCCAAGTTTCACCTTGTGGGGTGATTCATGTTCTGATAGTTTCACAAAGGATTCTTTGAGTCCTGTCATATTTTTGGAATCCCCACTGTCTATAATCCAATCATTGCTTCCATGTGTGATGTTTCCCATGAGAGTGGAAATCAAGACATATTCTTCATCACTTGAAGAATAATCACTTTCTTGCTTGATTCTCTTTGTGGAAGGTTCATCATCTTCTGCAACATGAGCATGATTTCTTCTCTTGCTTCCCTTCTTCTTATGAGAGTTATTTTTGTTTCTAGGACAATATTTGGCAAAGTGCCCTATTTCATCACATGTATAGCATCCGAATTTAGATAATTCTCTTCTAGTATTATCTTTCTGGTGGAAGTGCTTACCTTTGGGGTGATGAGAGTTTCTTCTGCTTTTCTTGGAGTGTACTGTAAGAGCTTGATATTCACCACCCATATTTTCTTCTCAAGCTACTATCCGAGCTTGTTCTTGTGAGCATTCTTCCCACAGTCTACTGAGATTGACTAGCTTCTTTCTGGCACAGATCCCTTGAATAAAGGAGTCCCATGATCTAGGGAGACCATTCAAGGTGGTCATCACAATTTCTGCATTCTCCACTTCTTCATCTACTGCTTCAAGCTGTTCCTTGATTTGAGAGACTCTTGAAAAGTAAGACTAGATGGTTTCTGCATTTTGGATATTTATATTCTTCAATTGGTTTCTTAGAGTCATCTTCCGATTTATGTTCTTCCCTTTAAACAGTTTGGTCAGGGCATCAAACATAGCTTTAGGTGTCTTTAGGGAGGACACATGTGGTATGAGGTGATCCTTGATTGAATCAGCAATAATCCTCTTAGCCATGACCAATTTCTTCTTGTGTAAGACCTTAGCCTCATCTCCCTCTGAAACTGGAACCTCTTCATTGATGTAAGAGTCCAACTCATTTTCTTCCAAGACCAGGGAGATCATATACTTCCAGGCTCTAAAGTTATCAGCTCCCTCAATATTTTCATCAAGCTTGGTATGATGAGACATCTTAACAGAGAACCTCAAATGGAAATGCAAAAGATTTAGATCTTACCAGGTCAAGATGTCAGAACTAGATCTTGAGTAGGTTAGGGTTTGAATTTCTCGGAGTTCTACCCAACCAAAAACTTTGATATTGATCTCTAAACTTTTATTTTGAGGAGGAGAGTCAATCCAGGCCCAGGCTCACTCAAAAATTCCACTTCTGTGGAAAGCCCTAATTTTCGGCAGTAGTGTCGGGTCAAAAACTGAAAATGCTCAGAATCAGATTATGCTTCAACAGAAAGATGCGCCCTGGAGAGGAGAGTTATACCAACCTTCTTTTGCTAAAAATATTTGGAGAGAGATCCAAAAAGTAGGAAGCCCTAGTTTCTGCAGATGCACAGTGTCTTATTCTCAGGTTAGCTCTGATACCATGTTAGATTTTTATCATACAAGCTAGCATTATCTTAGGATATTTAACTAAGAGAATAACAAGCACAACAATCAAACACAAGAGACAATACATAGAAATATTTTCCTCGGGGAAACCATAAAGGAGAAAACCCAAAAACTTCCTCAGAGATAGAATCAACACCATAAGCAAAACCCGAAAATAGTAAGATGATCTCCCGACAACATTAGTCTCTCTCTCTCTTGTCCTAACAACTTCTTCTCTCTCAGTTATGCGCTACAACTGAGTGTGAGTGAATGTGTGTTAAATAGAGAGACTTACTCTCTATTTATACTAATTACCAACTTGAAAATAACTCACTAGGGTCGACTTCTCTAGGAGAGTCTAATAACCCTAGGGCCCCACAACTGCGGGGACTTTAACCTTTAATCGATAGGAAGGGTTACCCTCTATGACTCTACATGACTTGTTTACATTATTGAATCTCCTAATAGGAACATCGGGGCATGTCATGACTCAATTACATTATAGATACTTCCTGGAATAAACATCGGGGTACAATACATAAAATATACTAGTGAATACATTCCGAAGTTATAAAGACATCAACAAAACGAAAGGAGAACAATGGAAATAGGCTCACAAAACAACCTCGGCTAAGAAAAATACCAAAAACAAAGGGAAAGAAGCATCCACAGTATCCAACTCTACCAAAACCAGGCATATTCAAGGAGAAGGAAGTAAAGAACAACTAGTAGTAGAGGCATCAAAAAACCCTTTTGAAATACTCACCACAACAACAGAAATTCCAGAAGCAGCAATGGAGGAGACCTAACAACAAATTATCCCACCTACTTTGGAGAAAGGCGATGTAGAGGTAACTCATCCTGGATCCCCAACATGAACTTCCTCCTCTCCCACCTATGTGGAAATAACAAGGAAAATTATTTCGGAATCCTTTGGGTCCTCAAAAGATGAGTCCTTCGAGAGACCCTCGAAAAAAGATGGGAGAAAATCTCATAAGGAAGCACGAGAAGAATAAGCAAAGAAAAAAAAAATGCAAGGAAACCAATCCACCATTGAAATGTCCATCGAAAGAAATACCAGGACAATGCCTCCAAATGGGGGCTCTTCCCTCTCCAATCCCAGCAAATAATGTGCTTAGTCTCTTGGAATTGCAGAGGCTTGGAAAACCCTTTGAAAGTTGAAGCAGTCAAAGACCTCTTGAAAATAGAATCTCTCGAGATCCTCATGCTCCAAGAGACTAAGATTGAAGGGGACATCCTTCTTGAGATCAGTAAATCAAAATGGAAGAAAAATATTGGGAAGGCCATTAGTGCAATAGGCTCTTCTGGGGACCTAGCAACACCATGGTCAGAGGAGAAGTTTCTCTTAGAAATATCCTTTGAGACACAACACTGGATCTACACAACTATTAGGTGTTAGAATTGATGTGCCATTTAGATCTTCGAGCAATGAGTCAAATATTATTGATGCATTAAAAAAGGTATGAAGATACACACTGAAAAAATAAAACCACACAGAAAACAGATGAGTATAACTCAGATAATTATAGTATCATGTTCATTAATTAATCTGGTGTTACAATAATGTTACATAAGAAAAGAATTCGAATCATTAGGGATGAATTCAAATCTCCCCACTGGATGTGATTGTATCTGAATGACTAGATAACTAAATATGTCTCAATCACTATCGAAGTCCAAGTGGTTAACTCCATATGTCTAGTCAAATCACACAATCAGTTATAATCAGTTAACTCAGTCTAACTGAAGTGGTAGGTGAGGAAAAGTGCCTTATCCACATGCAGTCATGTCTAACTGGCGCTAACTGAGCTGATTGTGATCTAACTGAAAGTAACTGGAAAATAACTAGGCTTAAATAGTTCCAACTCCAACTGACTGAAGAAGGTTGGTGCTGGGACTCCCAGTGGATCCTAAAATGTAGGGATTGTCTAGGAGGCACCTAAAATTATGCATGCAAGTGCAGTTAGTGGCATTTAGCCTCTATCGGTGTTCCACACACTCTAGTAAATGGTACATGTGTCCCTATTATGCCAAGTGGACCCAATGGTGCTAGTGGACCTAATAATTAATTAAAACTCCTAAGTTAGGCTAAAATAATGTAACAGACAGTTTGGTCAAGGGAGGATTATAAATCCTAACACCCCCCCTGAATCCTAACTTGGACAACTGTGGGACCTGGAAACAAGGAAAAAATTCACCCATGTACAATCTAAAAGATAAAAAATGATGCTTAATAAACTGAGGAAATAGGGGAAAACCTCATGGGAAACCCCCCCCTTAAGATAAGCAGGAATCAAGAAATACAAGTTAAAAACTTGCAAAATCTTTAGCTGCAATTTGCAGCACTAAGAAGCAACAAAGTAGTATTTTGGTTCTTCTTTGCAACAACATCCTGAATCTGTGCATGTGAAACTCTGAATCCAAACTCAATGATTATGTCTAGATAAATCTTCCTCTTTGGAATAAGAAGAATATGTTCAACTAAATCAGAAAGATAGATAGTTGCTGGATGAAAATTGGATCCATGTAGAGAAATTGAAATCAACTGATAAGAGAGCGAAATTTCTTGAGAATTCAAACCATGTGAGGAACACCCAAGCAAATGATATATTGCATCCTTGAACATCGAACCATGTGAGGTAAAATCAGCCCCACTGTGTTAGGAGTAAGTGTCCAGGCGAATGCAGAGTGTCTCCGTCTTTACTAGTTCTGTGAGGAGATGAGTGTTGGAGGAGCTAGTCGGTAAGCCGACTGAGTCGATCAGCTGACTAATTAGAGATTAGGTTGGCCACATAAGGTCATGTCGATTTACTAAACTGATAGGTAGTTATTTGTAACTATTTATAAATCATATTTATTAGGCTGTTGAGCCAGATGAGAACTTAGTTCAGTTCTATGTTTGTATGGACCCTTTCACTATAATATAATTTGTTATTCCACATCTAGGTCTTGTCTCTTGTCTCTGATATGTATGTATGCTTTCAGTGTGTATTATTGGTAACCATCTGTGATCCATGAGATTACAACATTGGTTTTGTTTCTGGTAGTACATATATGAGATGAATACAAGAAGATGATATCAGAACAGGAGATTAAGGACTGGTGGGAGCATAAGATAGAAAATTACTTGCAGAATTACACGTGGAGAAACAGATTAATGACTGCTCAGGCAAAGGAAAGATTCTTTACCGAAACCCATGAGAAGTTTGTAGAATCGGTACCCCAGCTTTTGAAAAAACTTATGGATGAAAAATCTGGAAGCGACTAAGGACCAACAACTGCTAGAGAAATTGATTCGAGGGGGAAGAACAAACCTGATGGAGTGGTTTGAAAAGATCACCGACAAATTCTGCGAGGAGCAAGCTATAGAAGAAAGAAATTCGGTAGAAACCATTCAGAAGAAATTCTATACAGACATTACCGAGCAGTTCCTGTGCTCCTTACCGACCTTGCTTCTCAAATTCCTAATAGAAAAAGGAGTGGGTAATATCGTCAAACCTCGTCCATCACTACACGAATTGCCACAAAATTCTAACTAGGCAGAGAAACAAAGGAACTGGGAGAAATTCATTGCCAAAAGGGAGTGGGAATATTTCCTAAGCAAGTAAACAGAACTATCTAAGATTTCTAAAACGTCGGGTAGGCCATGGGGGGGTAGCTAGTCTTATGTCGAGGTAAAGTGAACAGGATTCTAGTCGACTAAAAAGAGATACCACCACCAGCGATGAAAAGTCAACCTAAGAAGGAAATCGAATGGACAGTGACACATAAAGGTACGCCGGATGTACATAAAATAGAGAGAGAGAAGAGGTTGAAAAGAAGGGAAGAAAGAATAGAAAGAGCTATATCACTACAAAGAGGAATGAGTACTAGGGTGACAGACCAAGAAAGAAATCTTCCAGATTCGGGTCATGACCGACAAGAAGAAGGCGTGGATGAAGAGGCATCACCCATGGAAGAATACTTGTGGATAGAGCAACGAGAATCTCTCCAAATAGAAGTTCCCCAAGAGGTAAGACCTATATCTCCAATGAATCCGAGTACCAGGCTGCAAGCCATTGTCGAAGAAGATTTAAGACTAAGAGCTGGTGAGTTTGGTATATGGAGTCGACTAGATGACGAAGTAAATGATGATAATCATTTAGTGATCCATTGACTAGAAGAAGGAGACTAGGTCACGCTTCAGGCATACCCGTCCAACTGAAGTATCCACTTACTTTACCCAACACATGAAGGAGCACCCCTCCTACCAAATATAGCTTTGGAGAATACAGAAAAGTTAGACCTGCAAACAAATAATTGCAATTGGACATCGACAAGAGAAGTCAACCCCAACCAACTGCTTGTCAGAGAAGAAATGACAAACAAAACAACCGACGGAAACGATATTTTCGTCGACAATAGCTCTCCACAAAGAAATAACCAAAACATCCCACTACCCCCCCCCCCCCCACCACCTCCTGAAGAAGATAGCGACAACGAATTCGACATGGGTCACGGATCAACGCATATCCGTTTATATGAGGGAGACGAAGATCCTAGATGACATTGGTTCATTTGTGATTTGACATGGGAGGCAAATCAGGTCATAGATGAAGATAGACAGATGGCATAGTTCACTGGTGCCTTGAGGAAAAGAGCACTAATGTGGCACATGACCTTTATTGAAAGAGCCCCTCAAGCATCCAATGCAGAAATTAAAGCGCAATTTTTGTCATTCTTTAAAACTCCAGATGCAAAGCATCTGGCCGCAAATAATTTGAAAACAACATCACAAAAGCCAACAGAATCTGTCCGTAACTACGACAAACACTAGAAAGACCTCCTCAGAAAATTGGATTATGTAAGTGATGAGAAACTATTAATTCATTGGTTCCTTGCAGGTCTTTCATAGAAAATTTAACGGCACATAAGCTTGGATATGTTCAAAACATACGAAGATGCGCTTACTAAAGCCCTACAAGTGGAGATATACAAAGACTTCCCAACATATCCCACAGACACTAGACTAGAAGAACAACTCAAGATCATGTAGAAATCATTAAAATAGATAAACCTTAAGAGTCAGGATGTCTGGTGCATGAAATGCTCAACGACCAGACACTCAAAAGATAACTGTCGGCGGGACATCAGCCGACAGGACCTTTGATTTGTGCAAACAAAGTGTTTTTCGACATCTTCCAAGAACATGGAGAACACACAACAAAAGATTGGCTGTATAACATGAAAAATGGTAAAGAATCTTGGTGTGCTATCTGTGAAGTGAAAAGTCATGCCACGGTCGACTGCCACCTAAACATAAAAAATCGACAAAACTACCAGGCAGTCTACCAGACAAACGCAGTTGCACAGAACAAAGATCAGCGAAACAATGCTCAAAATGAACAAAATAATCAAAGGTACGAAGGTCATCGATATGAGCACTGGTTCGACAACCGAGATGGAGGATATGGAGGTCGAGGTCGATTCTATGGGAATTGTGACAATCGACCACGTCGGCCCATCCAATGTTTCACATGCTACAAAGAAGGTCACTGATATGTAGACTATACATACAAGGATATAACTAATTTAAAATTTTGTACCAGCTGTGGAGTAGGGGATCACTCATTAGAGGATTTCCCTACTATGCTTGATAAAATAAATAAAAAGAGAAATGTTAATATCTTACCGTGTGTTCAAAAACATGATATAATAAATACAAAGAATATTCATATAGTAACCCGACAAGGGACAAAAATTGGGAGTGATAATCCACGAATAAGAAAAATAAAATAAAAGAATGATTATCCAAACCCAGCTAAACAAAAACAACTGTATAAAGATGCAACGAATATATTTAAAGAATTTGCTCGACAAGAAGAAGCTGATGATAATCGACAAAGCACAGTTAAAGAAATAATACGTTTAGTACAAAATGATAAAACAACGTCTCAATTCATTGACTTATTGTATAAAATAAAACACAACAATAATACATAAAAACAAACAAAAAATATCTGTAGTCTAAACCATAAGGACAAAAGTGATGCCGACCCACTTGTCGACCTAGAAATTGAAGGATACCATGTCTGACAAGTTGTGCTTGACTTCGGGTCACAAGTAAACATTATGACTCATGACACTTGGGAACAATTGGGTAGACCTCGACTATACGCGTCAGGAATATACCTGAAATTATCCAACCAAGGTCTGATTGAACCTATCGGAGTTTGGAGAAATGTCGACACGACCATAAAAGAAATATCAACCAAAGTCGACTTTGAAATTATTGACCCTAAGGAAGGATCCAATTCCTTCCCAGCATTAGTAGGTCGACCTTGAGGAAGAAAAATTAAAGCATCGATATCCTTAGACAAGGAAAGGATAAAACTAAAAGGGAATGGACAAAAAGTCATAGTACCTATCCATCCATCCCAAGGAGAACCTTGGATAGAACCTATTGATGAAGAAGTCGACATTCGACAATTATTTCAAATACAAAACAATGAAGACTACACAGAATCCAATGTCTATGGTGAACTTCACTTAGGAAATCAAGATTCAGTACGATACAATTTAGACGTAGAATTATATGATTGGGAGGTCAAGAACTACGAAACACAAGCAAGAGGTTGCTGGACCATTCAAAAAGTGCAGAAGAAACCAGTCCAACAGTGCTTCTTGGTGTCCATCATCCCAAAAATATTTGAAAAGAAAACTAGGGAATATCCTACCTTAAAACCAACAAATGTAAATATCACACAAATCCCAAGATACAAAGAAAGAGAATCACCAGTTATGCATATAGAACAAGTATCCAGAAACATTGGTGAACTTGATTGACTACAAAGATTAGTGGAAAATTTCACAGGACAAGCTGCTAGATGGTGGGATACCCATCAATAAAGATTGTAGACATGGACAACAACTTTGACCTACTTTATGAAAAGATTCAGAGGAAAAAATTTAACCAATAAAGCTCAAATACCTATGTTCATCCAATGATAGGATCCAAAAGACCACATAAGAACATGTGAAAAAGAATGGAAGAGACTTGGGTATAAGGATGAACGTACATGGCCACACCTGTTCCTGTCGACGCTATCCGACTTACCAAACAAATCGTACAAAATGGAAGAAGCTCGAGGTGAAATATTCCTATGGCATGAACTAAGAGAGAATTTTATCAAAGATTTCAGCTTTATACCACAAGATGAAAAAGTTAGTTGAGACCGAAAAACAAATCAAGGCATTTATAGAATCAACCGAGAACAAAACCCTAAACCATGACCAACCGACAATAAACTGCAATAACATACAAACCAAGACAACACCACAATCGACAAGACTACAAATGGAAAATGAAAATCCAGAAGGGAAAAGCTTTCGATGGAAATCATACCATTTAGAAACATTGAAACCAATTCGCACAGTACTCAAAATCGAGAAAGTCGAAGACACCAAATGAATGACTGCAGCAGACTTTTCTACCACATTTTCATAGTTTAAAGAAGGGAGCCAACCAATCAATGAAGCCAAAGCACCAAAATGGTTAGATGCTAAAGTAAAAACTAAAGAATTCGACATCTCAAGTGATGATAGACCAAAAATGGCAAAAATTGGAGACTACTGGAGTGAAGAACAAACAACAAAAATAGTAAACTTACTAAAAGAATTCTAGGATGTATTCGTTAGAGACTACAAAGATTTCAAAGGTCTAGTCCATGAAATGGGTGAAATGAATATCTACATTCCTGATGTCCGACTTGTAAAGAAAATACCATATAAATTAGCTCATAAATACAAAGAGATAGTCAAGAAAGAGATTGATAATATGATTGCAGCAGGAATTATCTACCCTATTGACCAATCAGAATGGGCAACTCCAATGGTTGTTTAGCCAAAGAAACACGATCCAACCAAGCTAAGGATCTGTTTCGACTTCAAAGACCTAAATAAAGTTACATTAATAGAACCATTTCCAACACCTTTTGTAGATGAAATCTTAAATGAGGTCGCAGGACATGAATGCTACTCGTTTACAGATGGATTCTCAGGTTATAACCAGGTACCAATAGCCAAAGAAGATCAGAAAAAGACAACATTCGTATGTGAATTTGGCTCATTTTCTTACAGGGTTATGCCTTTTGGAATAAAAAATGCACCTACAACATTTTCGAGAATTATGGCCAAAACATTTCAAGAATATATTTACAAAACAATGGCAATATATTTTGATAATTGAACAATATACTCTATGTTGAAAGATCACTGCAACTGGCTAAGGCTCATGTTGGAACGATGCTGACAAATCCAGCTATCTCTGAACATAAAGAAGTGCATATTTATGACCCCTATAGGGATACTATTAGGACACATTGTCTGCAAAGAAGGCATCAAGGTCAACTTTGCAAAAATAAAAATTATCCTCAACTTAAAACCACCGATGAACCCAAAAAAAGTCAGTGTACTACTTCGTCATACAGGATATTACAGGAAATTCATAAGATACTATTCAGATATGACCTATCCATTGGAAGAATTGTTAAGAGAATATCAAGAGTTTGAATGGACAGAGGAATGCAACATATCATTTGAAACACTAAAAAGGAAGCTAGTCAAAGCACCCATTCTAAGCTTTCCAAATTGGTCGACCAAATTCCATATACACATCGACGCATCAGGCCTAGCAATAGGAGCAATCCTAACTCAACCAGGGGACGATGGAATGGACTACCCTATAATTTATAGCAACAAGAAATTAAATAAAGCAGAAAGAAACTACTCGACAATAGAGAGAGAAACATTAGGAATGGTTTTTGCACTACAGAATTATCAACATTACCTACTAGCCAATCCGTTTATCTTTTATACCGACCACCAAGCACTAAAATACCTTGTAAATAAACCCTTACCCCATGGGAGAATTTGTCGATGGCTACTTATATTCCAATAATTCAAATTCGAAGTCGTTGTCCAACCATGAAAGTTAAATGTCAGATCCGACCACTTATCACAAATCGACACAGGAGAGGAACCGACAGGAGTCGAAGACGACCTATTGGATGCACATTTATTTCGAATAGAAGTAGTCCCAACAGAATTAGAGGAAATAACTCAATTCTTAGAAGATGGACAAGCACCAGAGGGCATGAGCATGAAAAAGAAACAAATCTTAGCCATGAAAGCTGCACCATATAACCTCATAAATGGATTCTTATATAAAATGGGCCTGGATGACATCCTCAGAAGATGTGTACTAGAACATGAAAGAAATAATATCATGTATGAAGCACATTATGGACCGGCGGGAGGACATTTTCAAGCATACACAACTGCCAAGAAAATCCAACAATTAGGGTTATGGTGGCCGACACTTCACAAAGACTGTAAAAAGTTTGTGAGCCCATGTGACAGATGTCAATGACTGGGTTGACCTCTACCTAGTACAAAAATTCCCTTTATATCAGTAAACCCAAGTTTGACATTTGAAATTTGGGCCATCGACTTCATAGGACCATTCCCCATACCAACAAAAAGAACAGGTGCAAGGTGCATAATAACTACAGTAGAGTATGTAACTAAGTGGGCAGAAGCATAACCAGTCGACACATATTCCTATGAGATAGTTGCTAAATTTATTTATGAAAATATCATTATCAGATTTGGATGTCCAATAACCCTAATCAGTGACCAAGGGTCACACTTTATTAATAAAACCATTAAAGCACTAACAAATCAGTTCCAAATTGACCACTGAAGTAGTACAGCTTATCACCCTCAGTCGAATGGAGAAATTGAGGCCTTCAACAAAACATTAACAAAAGGCCTAACAAAAATATGTAACACTGACAAAGATGACTGGGACAAGAAGATACCTACAGTACTATGGGCTTACAGAACAACATATAAGCATTTGACATACCAAACACCGTTCCGACTAGTCTATGGACAAGAAGAAGTTGTTCCACTACATTTTCGACAACAAACACCTATTATAGCAGAAATTCTACATGTTGATGTTGAACAAGGAAGGAAGGATCGACTGATGCAATTAAGCAAGCTAGAAGAACACTGAATGATTGCTCTACAACACCAAGAAATCCAAAAACAACAGCAGAAGGCATGGCACGATTGTAATATCAAAAACAAAAACCTATTGGTAGGGGACCTTGCCCTACTATACAATAGTCGAATAAAAGGAAAACCCAAAAATCTACATACAGAATGGATGGGACCCTATGTTTTCAAAGAGATTCATGCCAATAGAGCAGTCCGACTAAGGACGTTACAAGGCATAGTATTTTGGAAACTTTTTAATGGTGCCCGATTAAAGCGGTACAAAAATTAAAACTTTTATAAAAAAAATGACCATAACGGTTAGTCAAAAACTATAAAAATCTAAAAATAACAAAACAAAACCAATACCCATAACCCAGGATGACAATAAAGCAATGCTTCGACAGCCGACATCACACCCATCGACATACCACCATCGAACACTCACATGATCGACATCGACCAACGACCCCGAAGGTCACATCACGCCTTCATAACTACGAGCGCCAAAATCAAATAACCATTAACGAAAACTCAAGTGACCACGTTGGACCATCACTTTCACCATTAATACACCCATCGACAGAAACGTCAAATGCCTCAGCTATAAATACTGGACCGAAAAAGGATCATTTATAGTATTTTGAACAAAGAGAGCAATTTAGCAAACAGAAACTAAGAACCGAGAACCCCTAAGTAAAGTCGAACAAAGAGCTGACAAAATGGCACCAAAAAAACCTAGAGCCGCAGCAAATACAAAGGAACTACAATCTATTGAAACCCCATTAATGAGGAGGTTAAGGAACATAAAGAACGCCAAGGTCCAAGAGACCTCATGGGTGAAAACATGGGTCGAGATCAAGGAATGGGCCTATGTCAACAAGAAATACACACAAGCTGCAGAGAAGGTAAACCGAAGCTCTATCATGAACTACATGAACACACCATTCATGTCAAGTTTCGGAGGAACAAAAGAAATGACAATGAAGTTCATTATCAACCGGTACCACAACAACAGATTCTACTTCGACAGACCAGTCGAGATCTCTGGCAAATTAATATATAAACTGACTGGTATATCCAACCAAGGCAACCCAGTACCAGTCAGCATAAAAGAAGGGCTGGTAGAGAAACTAACTAGAACACCATCGGGCAAGAATTCAAAAGGGCTAATGATTAGTCAGATACAAGCCCGAACGCCACAAATTGTGGCTAAAATCATAGCAACAGGGATTATAGCCACAGGTCGAGGAAGTGACCTGAAACTGGATATGCTAGAGGTGGTAGATATGATAGATAACATGGAAAAAGTCTACATATGGGCTCAGTATGTCACCAACATGCTTAAAAGCATCTATGAGAAATGATAGGAGTTGGGAGGGATTATAAGGTTTTCGTCCCTGATAATATGGATATTAATGTACTACTTGTGCCTAGTCGGGGACAAGCAGTTCCAAGAACCCACAAAATTCCATATGTAAAGGTCCAAATCATTTGCCTAGACTGGAACACTAAAGGAACTAGCAAATGGCAAAGTACTGTTGGAAAACTAGTTCCAATAGCTCAAAATTCAGATGACCAGATGGAGGGTGCCCCAGAACATCCGATGAAGTCTGCCAAAAACCGCACACATAAAACTAGAACTTAACGATACTGCGGTTTGGTTTATGCAGGGTGCAAAGGCAAAATCAAAGACTCTCGACTATTATCCAACAGTCGAAGAGATATTCTGTGAACTAGCTTGATAGTCTGGCACAAAACTATCGATACCAGCAAAAACCAAGGAAGCAACCCTAGAGATAGAAGAACCATTGACAGACCAAGAAAAGGAAGAATATTATGAACTTCGACTACACATCAGCACCTTCGTGTCAGAGGAAACACTAGCAAAGGATACCAGCTGACTTCAAATCACAATTATACCACCAACAACCCAAAGGGAAGGTACACAGAAAAAATAGCAGGTATTCATTCCAGTTGAGAAAAGTGTCAGTCTAGCACAACAACAGGAGGAAGGGGACGAATTGGGAGATATTGAGTACAACAACCTGAGTACGACATAACCAAGGAAAAAATAAAAAAGCTAGCAAAGGAAATAACAGCAGCAAGGAGGAAAGCAACTGAGACAAAAGGGAAGGGGAAGCACAAGATAATCCTTTCATATTCAGAGGATGAAGAGGAACCGTTAGCTACCACTGTCGACATTATAGAAGACATCGTAGCAAACAAAGTTTTGGTTGAGACACATATCCAAAAATTTGTCGAAGTAGGAGCATGACAAGGTCAGCCAAAAAACCCAAAAAGTACAAACACCTCGATGACCGAAAATATTGTCGACTTAGTATCTACACCTCCACCCCCATCTCTGACCCAAATCACACAGGAAGAAATTCTAAAGCTCCCCTCCATAAGCCCAGTCAACATATGAAAAAATGCTATGCCGAAAACCTTAAAGGAGAGGTTCAACCAAGACAGAGATTTCCAGGCCTACATTGAAAAATTGCCTGAGTTGCTTACCTCTGTTCAAAATATCACCACCAAGTGCTCTCTGTTCGAAGCTGGTGGATCAAGATAGCTTGTTCCTTCACAACCTGGCCAAATACTCCAGAAGCCGATGTCGGTGAGAATTTTGAAATCAACATTTGTGAGTAATCCCGAAAAGAAAGCTCAAGTTGTCGCAAGTCGAACCTCGTCCTTTACCCCAACCACCATCGCACCCCCTGTTATAGCAGATTTTACCACACTTGATGAATCACACTTGTATGGCCTTCCCCTGTCCCTCTATGGACTCTTTAGACCCCATGGACCTTTTTTATACCTTTGATGTTTCCAAGATCATCCCTAAAAACATGCTTAATTTGCTATACGCGACTTTTAAACCCTCTCTCGCCTATATACACGGGTTTGACCCCTAAAACCTCGTACATCAGGATGTGTGCAAAATTCCAAATCCTTTTGGAGTTTTCCTTGACATGGATCTGACTCACTTGTCTCCTGGCCTTCCATATGCCTTGAGATCACTCGGATTCGACCTTTCATTACCCCATTGAAAAGCTATATAAGGAACCCTTTGGATACATTGAAGGAATAAGAGATTTGAGAGCAAAGAAACTATAGTCCATTGTTCCCAGAACTTGTGTTTGAGTCTGCATCCCTTTGTCCCTTGGAGCACTTTTGTGTTCTTCCCAAGCTTGCCTTTTGCTTGTGAACTTGCTATCGAGAGATGGAGGATTGAGGTGGTGGAGGCCCAAATGGGGAATTCAGTTTCTCCGATTCACAGACGTGCCGACAGAGGTTGTATCCGTTGTAATCTCTAATTTTATATTAATAGAAATATCTTTTCCTATCCAATAATGTATGTTTGAATGAATATTTTATCCATGGATGATTTCAAATGCTTGTACATTGTTGATTCTATATGCTAGAATAGATCTAACACCAATATATATAGTATGCTTGTCTTGTTTACTTATTGTTGAGGAAAGTGATTGATCAATTCAAGCTGAAGTTGGAAAGCTCAACGAGGATCTACTTCAACCGTCCAGAATAAGGTACGAGGTCTGATCCTTTAGTGTTAGATATTTGATTTCTATTGCATATTGGAAAGGATTGATTTCTGGAGTAAAGCTATCTGTTGTGGTACCCCAAGCCATAGGAATTTCTCTCCGTAACAGAATTGGTGACTCCGCTGGGGATGTTCCTTGTTTTTATTTGGGGTATGTGGGTACAATGGGCTTGTTATTCTTGACTTGCTCTTTATTTCTCCTTGTTTCTGTGTTTCATTTTATAGTATGTTCATCCATTGACACTCTCCTTTATTGGTTTGACCCTTGGCATGCTTTTTACCACTGTCTTCTTTGTATATGCAGGTTTTGGCCAAAAGTCGCATACATACGTGAATGTTTGGCCAAAATTTGTGTATGCACGCAGGTTTTTGGCCAAAATCCACGTATACACGCAGGTTTTTGGCCAAAAGTCACGTATATACGCAGCTGTTCTTTAAACAGTCGTGTGCATCCTCCCTTTTGGTAAGTTTGATGTTGTGGAAAGTTGTTGGGTGGGTTGTGAGTGTGGTTGGGTCTTCCTTGGGTCTGATGTTGTCTGTTGGATGCTTCTTTTGTGACTAGAGACTGCTTTTTCATTGATTTTTCTTTGAAAGTAGTTTTAGTCATTTATCCTTTTTGTTTTTCCATTAGTGCATTACTCTTTTTTGTCTCGGTGTCTTGCTAGGCTTGTCTTTTATACTTGCTACAGAGACTGAGAGTTTTAGATGACTTTTATTATTTTTCATTCTTTTGTATTGAAAAATACAAAGTAGTTGCACTCTTAGTTGCATCTTAGATATGGATTTGAGGAGGTACTTGCATTGGAATTTGGAAAGGAATATATATTTATGCGTCTCATGTAGTGGCATACCCTATTTTTCATTTGACAAAGATTGCACTTAGAATTGTTTGTTATGGTGTGCATATTTACTTCACTGCTGAGTCATAACTTCATTAGTTGCACGACCATTTCCCTTTGAGTAATTACAGCCAATTAAAACCAACGCATAATAAAATGAATTACACTATTTTCTTTTATAGGGTTCACCAACAAGATTAGGTTTTAGGGTCTTGGAATAGTTCATTGTGAGTAAATTCTCCAAGACCACCAAACAACAACATGTATGTGTCTGTCCAGGTGAGTGTGTGAAATTCCTTGGTATAAATAGTGTTTCTCAGGATCCTCCTCTCAAAAGGGAGTTAAGCACGAGGCAGTGTGAGCGGTTATTGATTGGGATGACCCATAGTCATAACTGAGTAGCACCGGAGATATTTCCAGGATTGTATTCGTATATGGGGGCTCTTTCGAGAGTTTCGGGCTTTGCTACCCTACCCATACGGTTAATCCCGCCTGCGACTGTATTCCTGAGCATTGATTATATTGAGGTGACCTTAGTTTCCTTACCTAGGTTATCAAGGGGGTACTCTACAGGGGTTATTCTGCGGGTGTCCCGACCAGGTAGAGGTCGGACAACATAGTCTCTTTATGCATTGAAGATGAGGGCCATTATAATTGGTTATGTACCTCCGCTTGTAGTGTATGGGAGTTTCGAGCCTCTCCTAGGCGAGACACACCTGCTGCATTTGGGAGTTCAAATATCCTCCCCTTGGTTGGCTTGTATTTTGGCTGTAGATTTTTCTTAGGAGTGTGCTCTTTGTGCGCTAGTTGGCCTTTGGGATCATGGTTACTTGAGTATATTTATGCTCTCTTGAGTTCAGGTCCTTTTATTTTCGGCATACCTGGTATCCTATCACCCGTCCTTGGTCCTAGTACAGACCCTAGTGTCATACTTGGGGGCATCACAGCCCCTTACCGTGCTCATAGATTTGGGAATGGTCATATTACATCCTATACTCCATTTGTGGAGGATTTTTATTCCCTTCGCTCGGTCTTTACACCGGTGGTCACCCTCATGGGGGTGGTAGTGGATGCGTGAACATTGGGCCTACACCTTAATTTCCTTTTTATGTCCCATCGTTCACTGCATTGTTTCCTTTGGGTGTATTTTTCATGATCATTGCTCCCTATATCGTATAGTTTGGATTCTTTATTGACTATTTTGGGTTGTTTTGGACTTATATGGTTGTCATTTAGGGTCCAGTTTTTGTACACTCTCTCTGAGGTTTTGACCCATTCGTTCCAATCACAGGTATTATGTCTGAACTGGCATATAGGTTAGGATGTCACATCCACTTGCACTTATGCATTGCCTTATGACCGTTCCATCTTAACCTTAGGTATGAACCCATTCCATGGTATCACGGAACCTTCATGCTGCTGTTAGAAGTGGTACTATGTGAATGGTAGAGCTTTCATGTACATGTGTGTCCTAGTTAGCTCCCTTTTGCATTTGGTACCCATGCTGTGAGTCCTCTCTTAGGTCTGGGAGTCCCTTTTAGTCCCGCCATGTCCTTGAGCAAGAGATTCATACTCCTCTTGAAATTTATGCTGGCCATTTCCCCGGGACTCCCTTATGTCAAGTTGTAATTGCATTATCATGAGTTTTTCCTACCTTATTGAGCCTTATGCCGGCTTCCCTGACTTTGAGTATCAACCATATTGCCTGAGTTTGTCTCATGTCTAGCCATGCAGAGCCGTTTTATATATCCTTTGCAGCTTGATTCCCGATTTTTACTAGGAGGGGACTTTCCCTCGAGTGTCGCTATCCTACACATGTTTCCTTGCATTGAGCATAGGTATGTTCCATTTCTTGGAACTAGTTTGTTTGACCATTTGACACTCATCTCCTCCTAGTCTGTAACTATAAGGTGAGTTTATTCTTTTTCAAGCTTTTTAAATATTTGAAAACCCCCAAAAAAAAAATTTAAAAACCAAAAAGCCAGACAAGGAAAGATGTTATCTTTGGTAGCTGTCGAGTCGTGTCGCCTTTGAACAGAGCACTGTATATCACATCCATTGGTTTGGTTTATAGTTTGATTTTAGGAGCTGTACTCGTTTATCTCCACCGACTGGTTAAGCTTCCAGTCCCTATGGAGCCTCTGTCGATGCCTCCTGTGTTATAGAGATGTCCCAGTTTTGTATATCGAGTCTATGCTACCTACATTTAGTCACCATTTTCCGTTATGCTATTGTTCGAAGGAAGTTGAAACCTAAGTCGGCCATTCCTCAGTTATCTTGACTTTGCATGTCGGCCATTCCTGGTATAGTTACTGGTTTGTGCACCTTATGATCGATTCCTTCCACATTATACATCTTTGTTGAGTACCTCATGTTGGATGATGAGGGATGCCTTAATTCCCTCCTTCCAATGGATTTCATCCCATCAAATTCAGATCATTTATTCTGGGATCAGAATCTAGAGTCATGTTTGAGTGCCTTGAGACTTGCAGTCATCAGTGGTAGGTTCTCTCGCCATCGATAGTTTTTGGGAATACATCAATGTCCCCTGATCGATGGATCCTCTCAAGTGTTTGACCTCAACACACCTATTCACACTTGTTAGTTTGCACTCTAGTACCTTGCTTCCCATTATCATTATCAGTGGGTGATCTCGCGTCTGTTAATGGTATACATCAATGACCGATAATCAGACGATGGACTACTATGTTCGACCTCGACACCTCTATTCACATAGTAAGACTTGTACTCATAGCGGTTTGTATAGAAGACCTTCCAGATTGGTGGCATCTCTTATATGCTACCTCCTTGATCGTGCCAGTTTTCATGAGATTTCAGCTCTCATGACTTGATTCCAGTGTGTGTCAGACATTTCCAACTATTATGGAGATCATGATCCTTTGTATATATTCATCATGGATATTCTGATCTATGTATATTGTACGTGGCGATGACCACTTATGTCATATTTTGTATCATGCCTATTCATGGCCATTGTACTTTTATATATCTGGGACTGCTATATATTTTTGTAGTTATATGTAGAGTTGTATCATTGTACTATGCTGATTGGGTGGCTGGTCTTCCATTTGGGATTCTTCATCACTCCACTTCTGGGATGGACTTATAATGTATTTCGGCCATCATATGACCCCTCTGACCTCACACATTAGGGGGCATATGTTATAGCATATTTTACCACACCTGGTGAATCACACTTGTATGGCCTTCCCATGTCCCTCTGTAGACTCTTTAGACCCCATGGACCTTTTTTATACCTTTTATGTTTCCAAGATCATCCCTAAAAACATGCTTAATTTGCTATAAGTGACTTTTAAACCATTTTTCGCGTATATACGTGGGTTTGACCCCTAAAACCGTGTACATCGGGATGCGTGCAAAAGTCCAAATCATTTTGGAGTTTTCCTTGACATGGATCTAACTCACTTGTCTCATGGCCTTCCATATGCCTTGAGATCACTCGAATTCGACCTTTCATTACCCCATTGAAAATCTATATAAGGAACCCTTTGGATACATTGAAGGCATAAGAGAATTGAGAGCAAAGAAACTATAGTCCATTGTTGCTAGAACTTGTGCTTGAGTCTGCACCCCTTTGTCCCTTGGAGCACTTTTGTGTTCTTCCCAAGCTTGCCTTTTGCTTGTGAGCTTGCTATAGAGAGATGGAGGATTGAGGTGGTGGAGGCCCAAGTGGGGGATTCAGTTTCTCTGATTTGCAGACGTGCCGACAGAGGTTGTATCCATTGTAATCTCTAATTTTATATTAATAGAAATATCTTTTCCTGTCCAATAATGTATGTTTGAATGAATATTTTATCCATGGATCATTTCAAATGCTTATACATTGTTGATTCTATATGCTAGAATAGATCTAACACCAATATATATACTATGCTTGTATTTTTTACTTGTTGTTGATGAAAGTGATTGATCAATTCAAGCTGAAGTTGGAAAGCTCAACGAAGATCTACTTCAACCGTCTAGAATAAGGTACGAGGTCTGATCCTTTAGTGTTAGATATTTGATTTCTATTGCATATTGGAAATGATTGATTTCTGGAGTCAAGTTGTCTGTTGTGGTACCCCAAGCCATAGGAATTTCTCTCCCTAACACCCCCTCTACCAGCCAATGAACCAGCAAGAAATGGGGAAGAAGAGAACATGGAAGAAATCAACTGAGAAATCGATGACTTGTTCTCCGACATCCTGCAGGGTTCGCCCCCACAAATTGAGGACCTGACACCTAACCACATCCCCACCAAACCAATCACACCCGACCATTCACCATCACCACCACCACCCCCCAACCCAGAACCTGCAACCGAACCATCTGCACCTGAATCACCTTTACCCGAACCATCAGTACCAACAACATCTGTATCTGAACCCTCTACACAAAATCCACCAGATACACACCCAGCTGCATAACTCATCCCAGAGACCCAACTAGAAGTTCCACCAACCATTGCAGACTAGCAACCAGAGAATCCACTACCGAAAAATCAACCATCGGAAAGCCTAAACCTTACATATGCACAAGTACAGCAGCAAGCAGAACAACACAGGCATAAGAGGAAGAGAGACAAAAAGAAGAAGGACCATAAAAAAGAATCACAAGCGACAATGGTCCACATTAGCCAACTTAGGTCGACCACTGCAGTCGATGTAACAAAGCTGAAGGACGGAGAGTTGGGACAACTCTTGGAAACTCTGGCTATCGAAGAAAAAACAAGAAGCCAGACTAGACGCAAGGAGCTTGATGATACTGAAAGGGAACAAGTCAAGTTCCTAATAAAATGCAGAAACCTAGCACAATCTGTGATACCAGGACCAATGGAGGTCAACACCAACAAGCCACTAGAAAAATCCTATCAGCTGTTTGAAAGTGTGGCGTCGGCCCTACATATACAGATGAAAAATACAAGAGAAGAACAAAAAGAAGAAACAACTAGACTACTGATACAGCAACACACAGCCTTCTCCGAACCTTACAAAGTGCTTCAAGATCACATGGAGGAGTCTGTCATTATAGAAGGGGTACTATGAGACTGGCCTGCTTATTACGGGAAATTCTTCCAGTAGACCCGATATACTCAACAAGAAATTCAAGCACTGGAGAAGAGAAAGAGCACAGAAGAAGCATTGAGAAGCACTATCGAAGATCAAATCCTGCTCGAAACAGCCAAACTGCAGAAGCTCAAGCGACAAGCACACCAGTGGGTACAGTAGGCACTCCCGATCTTGGACAAATTAGACACCATTTTTCCACAGATGAAAAGGCTTATGGAGACAGCAGAAGAGAAAGACCAGTTTATGGGTCCCAACATGGAAAGGATAGCAGACCTTTCCATTCAAGAGAAGATGTCAACGCTATCAAGCCTTACAACATTAACCATAGACATCTAGAAAGTACTGCAAAATTGGACAGAATTCCAACATCAACTGGCCATGACAGCAGAAGCAATTGTTGAAGTCTGTATACAGAAACGACCAACTATCTGACTTCACAGTCCATAAAATACAAACAAAGAAATAACTACTTTAGACATGCAAATAATTTTTGAGTACCTCCCTTGTTTCTTCGGGACGAAGAACAGTTTTGTTCGTGGGGGAGATGTTGGAGGAGCTAGTCAGTAATCCGACTAAGTCAATCATCCAACTAATTAGAGATTAGGTCGGCCACATAAGGTCATGTCGGTTGACCGAACCGACAGGTAGTTATTTGTAACTGTTTATAAATCATATGTATTAGGCTATTGAGCCAGACGAGAACTTGGTTTAGTTTTATGTTTGTATGGACCCTTTCACTATAATAAAATTTGTTATTCCACATCTGTGTCTTGTCTCTTGTCTCTGATATGTCTGTATGCTTTCAGTGTGTATTATTGGTAACCATTTGTGATCCGTGAGATTACAACAATGAGCACGCAATCAAATAGATAGGTAGAGAAGTCCTAGGACTGTGGAGAGTGAATGATTGAGCTCCATAATCTGATATAGCTTTAGAAATAATCAATGATTCACAAAATATAATATCTGCAAACTCATAAGAGGAAACTAACATCGAATCTCCAGCAACAAGTTTGAAGAAGACTTGCAGTACTTGATTTTTCACACCAAAATTGATGAGAGAAGCTACAAGCATTACTGAAAGATCTTGAAAATCAAAACCTGAACCAAGTAATATCATATTAGATCCAAGTAATATCATATCAGATCCAAATAGGTTCATATCATATCCAAGGGTATGCTCCACTGAGATGGTATATGCACAATTTTCTCCTTCTTCAAAACCTTGAGTATTTGTGCATGCAATCATGTAGAAATTCATTGGAAGATCTAGATCAATCATAGTGAATGGATAAATCCTACAATATGACATTATTTCCAAAATATCCAAATATTCACAAAATATAATATCATCAAACTCATGAGAGAAAACTGACATCAAATCCCCTACAATAATTTTCAAAGAGACTTTTGGTACTTGATTTTTCACACCAAAATTGATGAGGCCAACTACAAGAAACACTAGAAGCTCATGAAATTGAAAGCTTGAGCCGAGTAATATCATATTAGATACAAATAATATCATATCAGATCCAAGGGTGTGCTCCACCGAGATGGTAGATGAAAAATTTTCTCCTTTTTCAAAATTATGAGTATTGGTGCATGCAATCATGTAGGAATTTGTTGGAAGCTATAGATCAATGAGATTGAATGGATCACTTTCAAAATCTGATATTATTTCCAAAATATCAAAATAATTAATTATTTTCACACCAACAACATCATTAGAGACAGAGAAATCAAATTCCTCTCCATTTCCTGGAGAAATCACTGGTAAACTATGCACATAATTTATAATAGAAGAATCATTGGAGAATTTTTGCATATAATGGAAGGAGAGTTTTTATTCAATAAAAAATATTCGAATGTCTTCTTCTAGATTATTCATATGAGAATATGAGATCTCAGAGATCTCATAAACTTCTGGATCAACAGGAAAAGGAGTCACTCCAAGGAGACTTTCTTCAATTCAAATTGACTGTGTGGAAGATTTTGCTTCTTCTTCATCTTGAACAACTTCATCAGAGAGAGTAGAGGCTGATACTTTTGAATAAGGAAATATTTTTGTTCTAAATGTTCTCTCCAAATTGCTATAATAATCCTCGTTGTACTTCCCAAAGGTTCTATCCAGTTCTGTCTAGATATCCTTTGGGTATTCTGCAGAATCAATAAGGCAGCGCAAGATTGGAGAAAAATCCATACATATTGTTCCAAAATATCCATCACTATCATTTATCTAGTTATTCTCATATTCATAAGACTCTTTACCAATTCCAATAGATACCTCATAGAGACCTTGTCTTTTTAGAGATGTTTCATCTTCAACTTCCATTCTGAATATCTTGTGGATGGAGTAAGAAGAGGAACTGTTAATATCGAATCCAAATGAAGTTGAATGTACAAAATATCATTGCAAAACCAAAAATATTCAAAATATATTAGAATCAATCCTTCCCTCTCGACATGAACACTTTTTCAGGGTCCATCATGCCCGCACTACCACTCTAAATAAATTTAGAGGAAGCAAGGCACTCTTTGCGGGACTTCTGTGGAAACGCAACTACTTCTGGTGTTCAATGGAGAGTAGATATACATGAAGCTTGCTTGAAATGGCTCTGATACCATGTTAGAATTATTGCTCCATTTATATCTTCAAGCAATTAGCCAAATATTATTGATGCAGGAAAGAGGAATAAAGATACACACTGAACAAATCAAACCACATAGGAAACATATGAGTATAGCTCAGATAATTATAGTACCATGTTCATTAATTAATCCAATGTTACAATAGTGTTACATAGGAAAATAATTCAAATCATTAGGGATGAATTTGAATCTACCCATTCGATGTGATTGTATCTCAATGACTAGCTAACTAAATATGTCTCAATCACTATTAGAGTCCAAGTGGTTAACTCTGGATGTCTAATAAAGTCACACAATTAGTTATAATCAGTTAAATCAGTCTAACTAGAGTGTTAGGTGAGGAAAAGCACCTTATCCACATGTAATCATGTCTAACTGGTGCTAACTGAAAGTAACTGGAAAATAACTAAGCTTAACTATTTACAACTCCAATTGACTGAAGGAGGTTGGTGTTGAGACTCCCAGTAGCTCCTAAAATGTAGGGATTGGTCTAGGAGGCACCTAAACTGATGCATGCAAGTGTATTCAGTGGAAGTTAGCATCTATTGGTGTTCCTCACACTCTAGGAATTGGTACACGTGGCCCCATTAGGCCAAGTGGACCCAATAATTAATTAAAACTCCTAAGTTAGTATAAAATAATATAATAGACAGTTTGGTCAAGGGAGGATTATAAATCCTAACATTAGGCACACCACAATCAAACTCACAATTTCTCACTTCAATCTCTACATTCTTGTCCTCTTCTCTAAGAAAAAATGATGTTGGAAAACCCTTTCTGATTTCTTAGAAATTTACCCCCATTAGAATATCATCGTAGCAGGGGATTTAATTCTTATCTTTGAACCGTAAGAAAAGAGAGGAGGAAACAATGGCAGGGATCAATTGCTACCACTAGTAGAGGAGTTAACCCAACACTGGGATCTCCTCGATTTCAAACCCAAAAAAGGACTTTACAAATGGACTAATAACAAAATTGGAGCCGCTCACATCTCTGCTTGTCTGGACCACTTCCTTGTTCAGAGTTCCATTTTGCTGGAAAAAGGTTGATTTCCATGAAGATCCTTCCAAAGCTGACAAAAAATCATAGACCTATTCTTTTACAGCTGGAAGAAGAAAAAAATTTAGGTCCTATCCCCTTCCGATTTAGTCCTCTATGGACAAAAAAAGAAGGCTTTAGGGAAACTGCCCTCTCATCTTGGTTCACTATAGTGTCAGGGTCACCTAACTTTGTATGGGGGAAGAAGTTGAAGGATACAAAGCTAGATATGAAAGAACAGGCAAAAAATCCCATTAGCACCCAACTAGTCATAAGAAAGAGGCAGTGCAGTAGTTAGAAGACCTACAAATGAATCTGGAGGGAAAAGATATCACTATTTCAGCAATTTAAAAAGAACAAGCTGCCCAAATTAACACGTTCCAATCCTTCCGTCAAGAAGAAGAGTTCCAGAGACTTAAGTATAGAAGCTTATGGTTGAAGGCATGAGACCTAATACACCTTTCTTCCATAGAAAATATAGAGAAAGACTTTCTAGAAATCATATTTCAAAAATTTCCTCCTCAGATGGGACTGACTTCAAAGGATTTGAGCAGATCAAAGCGAAAACAGTTTCTCACTTTTAGCAGTTGTATAAAGATGGAAGATATGGTACTGAGGAATTCATCTCTAATTTTATCTCCCACATCCCTCTCACAATCAGAAGGGAGGAAAACTCAAGTCTCTTGGAACCATTCACAGAAGAATAAATTTGCAATGTCATTTGGTCCATGGAGACCAACAAATCCCCTTGACATGACAAGTTTTCAATACACTTTTACAGGATCTTCTAGGATATAATTAAACCCAACTTGCTGAGAATGATTAGAGGATTTTAGGAAAAATCCAAAGTGGGAGGAAGCACTAACCCCACTTTCCTCGCCTTAATTCCCAAAGAAGTGAGCCCGAGCACTTTTGATAGGTTGAGACCAATTTCGCTATCACAATGCCTCTTACAAGATTTTGTCCAAGCTTCTAGAAAACATACTTAAACCCCTTCTTGGGAAACTCATTCCCCCCCACCCATGGTGGAATTGTCAAAGGAAGGCATATCCTAAATAATGTAATCCAGATGCAAGAAGCCATCCGCTCCAGTCATTAAAGGCAAGAGTAAGGGATTCTCATACAATTATATATGGAAAATGCTTTTGATCGGGCAAAGCACTCTTATCTTTATAAATTTGTTCTGTCCTTTGGATTAAATACTGACTTTATTAACTTGATTAAATCTTGCATAGATAAGAATTGGATAGCTTCATTAGTGAATTGTAGACCGACCACTTACTTCCAAGCCTCGAGGGGTATAAGGCAAGGCTTCCCACTCTCCCCCTTCCTGTATATCCTAATGGAAGATTTGTTAAGCAGGAAACCGACTGCAACAAAAAAATAAGGGATAGTTCTAGACATAGAAATCCTCAACCACAACCACGTGGAAATCCTCGGGCTACTAAAATCCTGTCCGATCGCATAGGGAAAGGACATTAAAGAAATTCAAGTTTTTGGCGATTCTGAAATTATGATTAAGATTCTGAATTCAGACAACATATAACTCAATAAGACATTACAAAGTTTGTGGTATGTGCTGCACGACTTATCCTTGCCTTTCTTTTATCATATTCTTCACGGCCTGAACAAAGATGTAGACACAAAAGCAAACTTGCCTTGCCTACTGGCCCAAGGATCTCTCAGCATAAACGATGAAGATCCTAAGTGGAGTTTGATTCTGTAGTCTTGTTTTTTTGTTTTGTTAAAAAAGGAAAAGATGTATCGAGCTTATGTAGAATGTTGAATCCTTGTATTGATGGTTGATTAGGGCATGGCCCAGCCGATGACTCTCTAAATACATTACTCGTTTCAATTAAAAAAAATATTAATATCTTCTAAAATAATATCATAGACCTATCTTTTACTTTGTAATTAAAGTTTACAACTATAAGTAAACTAAATCAACTAGGTTCAGCCAGCTATTTAGTTTTGTGGAGATGGTTGACGGTTAAGCAAAAGTTATCTAAATGTTAAACGAATATATATATAAGCAAAAAAACAAAAACTGATATAAAACAAACAAACAAACAAATTGTTACATGTTTCTTTAACCACCATTTAAGTGAAGCTTATTTAAATCTTAATCAAAATGCATGTAAGCATAACAATATAATAGGACAACCACAAGTAAAGTGGCAGGTGGATTCCCATAGACACAACCAACCACTTAGTTTTGTGAAGATATGTGACCCTTAAACAAAGGCTAAAATATATAATTTTATTTCCATTATTCATACCAGACTGTTAAAGTTAATATAAGCACCAAACAAATACTACTTAATAAACAAAAAAAACAATAACTGATATGAAAAAACAAAAACAAATTGTTACATGTTTCTTTAACCATCCTTTAACTCAAAATCATTTAAATCTTAACCAAGATGACATTTAAGCATAACAAGATACAACAACCATGAAATGAATCTTTGTTGTACACTTGTTACACTTGTGTTAATCTTGTTGATTCACTCAAACAAATCCAAAATCTAAGATAATATCTAAATTTCTATGAACATAATTATGACCATAAAATTTAACCCTCTTTACACTTATTACACTTTAATTAATCTTGTTAATTCACTAAAAATAATCCAAAATCTTAAATAATATTTAAAACCAAAATCTTAAATAATATTTAAACACCTATAAACCTAATAAATTATAAACCAACTTAAATATAAAATTTATAATAATATAATTATACAACAATATATCCATCTTCTAATATAATATCATCATCTTCTAAAATAATATCACAAAACTATCAACCATCTTTTACTTTGAAACAAAAAATAGTTAGTATGAATAAATTGTGGACCAGCTTCAATGTAAGACGATATGGAATTTATAGTAATAATATCTATAA
>LPNX010230101.1:0-10016 GCA_001517045.1 Pseudotsuga menziesii
ACACATTGATGAATATATTCTTATTTTTTATTTATTTATTTTTATTTTTATGGGATGGACCTCGGACTTCGGAAATCAGAAAGTTCATTTTTTTCCTTAGAAATTTTCCGCACATTCTACTCAGAACTCGTAAATTGGAAAAGCAACTTTCAACTTCCAACTTCTGCACTTCTGAATTCTGCACTTTTTTTGCACTTCCAACTTATGATTTCTGTCCTCGGCATTTAGAAATCAGAAAATTAACTTTTTTCCTTAGAACTTTTCTATGCTTCTAACTTTTGCTTCCCGACCCCATACTTTGAAAATCGGAAAACACACTTTATGCCTTTTTCAACTTCCATTTTTTTGGTTTCAGCCTTCCTCCTTCCTTAGGCATATTCCAAGGGGCAGAAACACTAAATCAGAGGTATTTTGACTCTCTAACAGGCTTCCATCCTCCATGAACTTAGGAAAAAAGCATTAAAAATACAAGGCATAACATTGAAAATGCAGGAACATTCATCACAGTAAACTCTACTGAAATATTGCAAGCATTCATCATATTCATTCATTCAGTCATTCATTCCTAAGAAACTACATTGCATAAAAAAGAATGACAGAGAGTACTTATCTTGAGTGATGGAGTCATCCCGCAACTAGCGATGTAGCTGTAACGTTCCACCTAACATTAGGCCAGTGTGTTCATTAATATCTCAACACACTACACCCTCGATCTGGGCATGATTTCCACAAGGAACAAGGGAACAATAGCCTTAGACTTAGCCAACACACATCAAAACACAGTCAAAGCAACCTGCAGTTTCATTTCTCAGACTATTCAAGCAAGGATTACACACAAGGCTAAATACACAACAAGACACAACCAAAAAAACCTACAGTTGGGTTTCCCATACTGCTAAGGAAATGGAAAGGTAGATATGCTTGCTAGTGAGATCAACCACAAAGGTATGGACACCTATACTAGATCTATCCAGCTTTGCACTTCACAATACCTACACACCCAATACAAGGAAGTATTCCCTTCACTACTACACAGTTCCCTTAGGACATACCTTCCCTTCCAATGTTTTTTCGGGTGTGCATTAAGGATTTTATAGACCCTCTTGATATGTCTGTGAGGTTCTTCTATTCACTAGGTTTATAAACCAATTCTGGACCTCTTCCACTACTAAGCCTTTCAAACCAAAAAAGGGATGCACATCACATCAATCCATGAGGAAAACACAGCCACACAAGCTCCACTTTGTAACATAGAAAAAAGGGTCTCATACCACATTGACACTTAGGCCACCACTACAGAACCACACCTCCATGACTCAGGATGTTCGAACCACCAACAACACACATGAACAAACTGATCTAAATGATCGAATGGTCTCCCACCAAAATGGTCTGGAATAATGAACAGAATGGTGTCCTCGTACCCATGGAACAACAACAAAACCTACTAGTGACTGAGAGAAAAAAAAGACTGGCATGCATCCACATGCTTCCTTACATCAGAAGAAAGATCCCATCTTCCCAGACTGCATACTTACGAGCTTTATCATACAAGTAATCAACCTGACATGCTTTGCTCTGCCCAAGGAATTAACTACCTCAAGCAACTTCTGGAAGAAATTGATGAGTGAGGACAAAGAACAAAAAGGTAGTTGAGAGTTCATGGGTTTCCCCATTGACATATGGTCACACCCTATTGGCTTAGAGGGTTTGACTAACTCCCCACCCTATCCCTTGTGCAATCATGCCCCCATATTTTTCACATTGCAATCTGATAACTAGTTGTGGTATTTTATTAGTTGTATATTTACATGATATTCAAAATATGTTATGCCTTACTTAGAACTATAACCATAGGTATCAACCTTGATCACCTATATACAAAACACCAAATCAATGGTAAGGCCTTTCCCTTGAGCTCCTTTCCATGGTTCAAATACAATATGCACATCATGTACAATTCAATACAATGGGGTCAAAACTGGGGTGTTACATTCCGCTCCCCCTTACAACATCACTGTGCTTAGTGCTCATCACAACTAAACAAAAATGCTACACTGGAACTAACTCAATGCTCTGCAAAATTGAACATAAATGGATGTGACAATCGCATGACATCCTCCAGCTCCCATGTAGCCTCTTTAAGATTGTAGTGCTCCCCTGCACCTTCACCTGCCCAACACCTCGATTCCGGAGCAGTGTTACCTTCCTGTGGAGAATGTGCAATGGCTCAGTTTGGAAATCTCCCTTGGGTTCCACCTGGATCACATCCCAATCAATCACATTGTTGGGGTGTGCACCTTAACGGTCCTTAATTTTGGTGACTCCACATTTTTTTTGGAAGATTGTAAGCGGAGTTGTGACTCAAAATAGTCTTAGGGGTGTCGGGGTTGAGTCGAAGCCCTCTTTTTGTAATTGTCCATAAATTTCGGGTGTAAGCCCATGATTTTGTAATAGTGCACTTGTATAAATAGGCACTCATGTAAAGATGTCAAGAGTATCTAATGACATGAGGATCATGTGATGCAAAGTTAAGATCTATTTTGGTTTTTAAGGTCAAGTCCCAGCTGTGTGCATGGACGACCTCTGCAGCTGTGTGTGCAGAGGTTTTTTGTAAGAAGGAACTGCAGCTGTGTGCGCAAAGGGTTTTTGTAAGGAAAGGAAATGCAGCTAAGTGCATAGGTAGAATTGAAGGAAAGGATCTGCAGCTGAGTGCGTAGATCAGAACTGTTGTTTTGTGAAAAGTTGAATAAAAGCACAATTCTGTGGACGTAGCCCCTACCCTGGGGGTGAACCACGTTATATCTTGTGTTGTGGTTTTGCTTTTATATTGTTTCTGTTTTCTTTTCATGCATTGATAAGTAGATAAATGATAAGTAAGATAACTACTAAATATTAACTTCGCTGTGAATTCCCAGCTAAGGGTTAAGCAAGAAACTGTTTGTTTATCTAACTGCAAAGCTATATAAGTGAATGTCGAATCTCTATTTTGTATGAATATTTGTTGTTAAGGATAAAGTTACAGTAATATCCCTCTTCTACTTGCAGAAACCTGATTCGAAGGCACCCCATAGCTGTTTCGGGTGAGACTACAACCTGTTCACAGGTTGTTTCCAAAAGGGCCAACACTGTGCATCTTTCTGTTGGTGCGAAGTTAAAGTATAAACCTCGGGTCTGCCCTATAGCCCAAAAAATTGGTTTCGTTGCCGATTGAACTCAATATTTGCTCAAGAGGGATCTATGTAGTACCTGGAGGGATATTTTTTGGAGACCCTCCGTAAAATAAATCGGTGACTAGATTGAAGAGACCTATTTGAAATTTGCAAAACAAGAAAATAAGGATCCTCATCGTAGCTCAGACGACTTCTTGCAAAGGTACATTTTTGCTAATATTTATGAAATTTTCTTTGGTAGTATCCACATAGAATTGCACCAGTGGTTATCCAGGTTGACAGAGAGAAAGACAAACTTCCAAGAAGGTCAGTTTCCTGACTGGACCCCCGCAAGAATTAATATATTGAAAAGAATGAACAATGCAATATCACGAGCTGTTGATTTCTGGACAATGCGAACCCTTGAAGCATTTGTGATAGAGTTTTCCATCGACACAAGTACCTCTTTTAGCGAAGCTGAAAGACAGTTTTTCAAAGGACCAAGGGGTAAGTACTTGAATTCATTTAGTTTGAAAATTAAAATGCTCTTGGATGAAAAAGGTCTATTGCTTATAGAATCCGATTGCTAGAGTTGTTGCCACTAACCTATGTTTGGATGTGAAAGTGACTTCGACGAGCAAAGTGGTTTGCTGCGAAGCGGTAAAAGATACAAGAGAAATTTTGGATCCTATACCCTAGGTCAGAATACTGAAGAAGACTCTAAGTCCGAAGAAACCTCTTCTATTAGAAACCCTCCTACAACCCCGCAGCGAAGATCTATTATCCCTGAGAAACCATCATAATCTGAAAGTAACCCTAGCCCGAGTATTCCTGTCACAAGTTAGTATACCCCTATAAGTTCCCCCCTGCCTACTACCAGTCCCCCTCCCTCCCGCCATAGATCTAAAATGGCCCATATGAATGATGACATCAAACTACCAGTCTTCAAAAAAACTAGATCAGAGGATCCAAAACAGTTTTGGTTCTTATGCGAAGCTGTGTGGACTGCGAAGAACGTTATGGATCAAGATATAAGAAGAGCGCAGCTGGTTACTTCTTTCATAGACCGGGATTTGACCTGGTTTATGAATTTTTCCAATACTCAGAACCATGCCTTGGATGATATTAAATAAGCAATGATCAAAGAGTTCAAGAAGCCTAAATCAGATTCATAGTGTATAACTGAACTGAAGGAGATTCAACAGAGGCAAGGTGAATCAGTTTGGGACTTTGATCAGAGGTTCAAAGTTCTGCAAGATCAATTTAGTTTCACTATTGGACTAGTACAGCATAAAGAATGGTTCATTGCAGCCCTATTACCTCATATCAGAACTCCACTCATGCAACAGAAGGTTGCTGATCAGCAAGAGGCTTTGGAAATTGCTATGAAACTGGAGACAGCTCCTGCCGAAGATAATTCTGGCATAGCCCAAATACAAGCACAATTAGCAGAAATGGCTTTGGATCTTCGTGACATGAAGAATGGGAAATCTATTCGCGAAGAGGTTTGGTGTACACGATGTAGGACAGAAGGTCATGACAAGGAACAATGTCCTGCGCTAAGAAATTACCTGAATACTGGTGTGCCAAACCCATTTAACCCTAATGTTCTATATTGTGAGATTTGTAGAACAACTGGCCAGCATCGCCCTGAAGACTGCTACCTGCTGCAGAGATATGTTCAGGTACCTAAGAATCCCTATTGTAAGTTCTGTAAGTCAATTGGACACAATGAATATGAACGTCACAGCTTTGACCTTATGAGAGAGTGAACCTATGATGCTTATAGGGTACAAAACAATGCACAATGCAATGATGGATATGGTTACCATGGTGGTTGAGGTAGTTTTGGAGGTCATGTTCGTGGTGGTATGCCTGGAAGAGGTCGAGGCCAGGTTGTGTGCTATAACTGTAATCAGGCAGGACATCTAGCTAGAGACTGTCGGAACCCAACTACAACATGTCGATATTGCAGAGCGGTAGATCATGTTATTGAGCAATTCCCACAGCTGATAGCCAAGATACAGGAAATAAATGGAGCTCCTACTTAGAATATTCAGATGATTACTGTAGAGCAAAGACCTGTCCCAGCCATTAACGTTGTTACAAGGAGTGGAGCTATGACGCAAGTGCAGACTAAGGAAAAATAGCCTGACGAGGCTTGGGTCTGCAAGACCCCATAGAAAATTCCAGCATTTGATGTTGAAAGAGAAAAAGAAACATTTATGGAATCCAAAAAAGACTTTGTTGATCCAAGCACATCAGTAGCACCTGCGCAACATCATCAACAACAGTTACAATCTCAAGAAGATTCGACGGATAAAGTAAGTACACTGTCATCATTTTTACAGAGTTGTATGAAGCTCTTAAGGAATCAGAATGCTTTAAATGAGTTATAGAAAGTTATTGCTTCTTGCAAACCTCAGCGAAGCTCTGGTAAACAAAAAATTGTTAATAGAGTTAGAAGGACTGGAAGAGAAATGAGATTGCATGCTCAGATAGGAGAGTATGACATGACTGACATCATTTTAGAATTGGGCTCAGAAGTAAATGTCTTAACTAAGCAGACATGGGAACAAATGGGAAAACCTACCCTTGAATGGTCCCCCATACAGTTGAGATTATCCAATCAGCAAAATATTGTGCCCCTAGGAAGATTCCCTACTGTCCCAGTAGACATTGATGGAGTTAGTACCTTAGCATATTTTGAAGTCATTGAAATAATTGATGACATCAACCCCTATCCAGCCTTGCTTGGAATTGAATGGGCAATAGAGAATTCTGTAGTAATCAACCTTAAGAACAGACAAATGTCTTTTGAAGGAAAAGGATTGAGAGTCATAGTACCCTTTGACCCTTCTCAAGGAGAAAGGTACACAGAGCCAGTTAGAGATGAAGATCAGGATGTTTTGGATCATATCTACAACATCACAGCTAAAGAAGAAGACTATGTTAACCCTACTCCTGAAGGTATAATGGACTGGGAGTGTGATAGTTCTTGCATGACTGATTCAGATGAAGGCTTAGAGAATTGGTAGGATAGACTTTATGAGTTACATGGACATCGATGTGCAAGAATTACCAAGTCTCTCAGATGGCTTGGTTCACAGACAAGAGTCTTAGGTATTCTTGATGGCTTGATAGACCCTGAAGATTTTATTTTGCAATTCTCAGAGTAGGTACTAGATTGACAGAAAATGGAGACTCTAGATTCAGTATTTAGAGCCACAGCTGCTAGATGGTGGAATGGTCATAAAAAGCACATTCATAGTTGGGAAGCTTGTCAAAAGTCCATTCTCCTGAGATTCATGGATCAACCTCAGGAGGTGCAAAGAATATTTAATGGTAAGACTAGCCCTCAGGAACATTTGGAGCAATGTTATGAAGCATGGAAGCATTTTCCTTGTGAAGAATGGATACATAGGTTTATACACACTCTGGAATCTGTAGCAAAGAACTGGTATGCGGAGGTGGAGCTTCGCCATGGTACTGTAAGTTGGGATAGTCTTATTGATAGTTTTGTGCTGACATTTTCTATTAATGAGGTTTTTCCTGCTTTGGACGCAGCTATTAGGTTGATCCATACTAAGGTGTTTGATGATAAAGAAATAGTAGAGTACCAACCTGATTGGAAGGCACAAGAAGCTAATGCAGTAGAATGTTATAACCTCGCAATTGATGAGGATGAAGACCCGCGTAATATTAACATTCCTGAGTCAGAAGGACACTGCGAAGTACATGGGCCAGTAGTCAAAGAACCTGAAGTGACTCATCCCTTGAAGACAAGGACAATAAACATTGGATCAGAAGAATAGCCCAAGTACGCTACCATTGGATATTATTAGGATGAAGAAATGGTGAGAAAAGTGACCCAACTTCTCCATGAATATCAGGATTTATTTTTGACAAATATCTCCGAAATGAAAGGTATCCTTGGTGATATAGGAGTGATAAAAATCCCTTTGAAACCTGATGCAAATCCTGTGAAACAGTGCCCTTATTGGCTGAACCCTAAGTATAAAGAAAAAGTCAGGATGGAGCTAGATAAGATGCTCGCTGCAGGAATCAGTGAGGCTGTCAAAGAAATTATGTCGTGGTATAAGGATGTGTCGAAGGTCCCTATTGTGCCGAAGCTAAAGTTGGTGGTTGTGCCGAAGAAAAAAGATGTGTCGGAGCTTAAAATTCGATCATTGAAAAAAACCATATTTGGCGGCGCTGGTACGTTAACTGCATTAACTGCTCTTAATAATGAAATCCTTGGAAATCTAGCACCATTTGGACAAGATCTCTGTCAAATTTGGTGTCTTCAATGCACAGTTATGGCATATTTGGTTGATGGACTCTATAATAAGACACCTAGTCCTGGGGAAATCGCATTTCTCATTTCCTTGAGTCTTACAATTGAGTCCATGTCAGCTAATCGCGAACTTCAAGAACTATTGAGAGAATTTGAATAGACGGGTCTGCAAAACCTTATGAGCAATCCATCTACCTCTGCACCCCACGAAGAAACTCCCCCAACACCGCCTCAGCTAATGCAGACACGATCTACCAGGAATAAATTTAAACCAGAAGTATGCTCTAAGCGGAACGAAGACAGACATAAGCAATCAGGGCAAACATCGGAGGATCCCAAGATGAATCCGTCTGTTTCAGCAGAGATCCCACCGGAAGGGGATGAGAACATTGCACCGCAGTGTCCACCATATCTTCAGCCTGTTCGACCAGGATTTCAACCACCTTGGCGGAACACTAAGTTCACTTTACGCACCCCTTCGCTGCCACAGGGTGTGCAGTTGATCGGAACTGTGACAGGGAAAATAGACCGGCTTAAATATGCAGACCATGATACGAATGATCGTGGGAAGTTTCCACAGTTCGTACCAGGAACATACCTGCACTTTTTCAAATATCCAGAGACTAGAGAGACATTACTAGAAGTGAAACAGTGGGCTATTGGCTTGGAGAAAGCTGGCTTATTGAAGATACTAAATGTTCCCCACTTCGGTCACAACACACAGGTCACCGTGGTAGTCAAGAAGCTATTGGCATTGGTGCATGATGGGCACCTATAGATAGGAGGTAAAAGAATTCCTATCAATGGCGAGCTCATTCATAGGATCACAGGCTTACCAAAGGAAGGGCCTAATCCGGGGATCGAATTTCCTTCAAAACATGAAGATACGAAGCTGGCACAAAGCATGAAGGACCACTTTGACCTAATGAAAGGGAAGTGAGGGTATCAAAACTCAAAAATTCAGCACCAAAACATTCGCTTCGAAGCTGAGCTCTTAGCCTGCAAATTGATGAGAAAGTGTAGACAACATGAAGTGTCTGCCCCTATTGTCAGTATTGATGCGAACTGTTCCGAAGGCTACGTTTACAAATGGGCAGAGTACATTTCCAAAGAATTCCTAGAAGATGTCCATGATGCACAGGAGAAAGGTAGACCCTTTCACTATTCATGGCTGGTAGTGCTTATTGCACTGGTAGGATGGAAAGAGCCTACCGAGGCGCAGTTTGTTGATGTGCCATCGAACATGCCTAGCGTAGAAAGGTATGCATCTCTGTGGGTGTCGTAGGATAAAACCTTATAGTAGATGACAAACTATGTGTTCGCCTTTTACTCAATGAGTATCTCATATGAGATTCTGAAGACACCGCAGCTCAGTAATGAGATATTCTCTCAGTATGATGGAGTGGCCAACTTCAAGGCTGACATGCACAATGTCTTCATCCAGGCCCACGCAGATAAGAAACATGAATGCTAGAAGTTACCATACGTGGTGACCAAGGAAGACATCCTTGTAGTAGTTCAGCAATGGCCGACTGAATGGATGAAGGACGCAGGGACAAATCCCAGTTAAGGGTTAAGAAAGAAACTGTTTGTTTATATAACTGTGAAGCTATATAAGTGAATGTCGAAGCTCTATTTTGTATGAATATTTGTTCTTAAGGCTAAAGGTACAGTAATATCCCTCTTCTGCTTGCAGAAACCTGATTCTGCGGCACCCCATAGCTGTTTTGGGTGAGACTGCAACCTGTTCACAGGTTGTTACCGAAAGGGCCAACACTGTGGGTCTTTTTTTTGGTGCAAAGTTAAAGTATAAACCCCGGGTCTTCCCTATATCCCAACACACATGGTTAGGGCCATGTACATATTTATTAAGCAAAGAAACATGAAAAACATTATGAGCTCAACCTCCCTTCTTCTGGTTTTCACCTTCTTCCTTTCTTAGGCAAATTCCAAGGGGTGGAAACACTAAATCGGAGGTATTTTGACTATAAAACGCTTCTAGCCTCCATGAACTTAGCCAAAATGCATAAAAAAATACAAGTAATAACAATGCAAATGCAGGAACATTCATGGCACAGTAAACTCTACTAAAACATTGCAAGCATTCATCATATTCATTCATTCCTAAGAAACTACATTGCATGAACAAGAATGACAGAGAATACTTATCTTGAGTGATGGAGTTGTTCTGTAACTATCTATGTCACTACAATGTTCCACCCAACCTTAGGCTAGTGTGTCCATTAATATATCAACACATTGCCACCCCTAATCTGGGCATGATTTCCACAAGCAACTAGGGAACAACAGGCTCACACTTAGCCAACACACATCAAAACACAGTAAAACAAACCTAAAATTGGGTTTCTCATAATATTCAGCAAAGGATTACACATAAGTCTAAATACACAATAAAAAATAGCCGAAACAACCTACAGTTGGGTTTCTCAGACTATTCATATAATGATTACACACAATGCTAAATACACAACAAGACATAAGTTACCAAATGGGGCTCACATTCTGGTGTTTCACCTCCTAGGGTTAGGTTTCTGGATGTTTAGGGT
>LPNX010230132.1:19879-144575 GCA_001517045.1 Pseudotsuga menziesii
TAAATCGCATAAAGATTACTACTCAGTCGACTGTCACGCTGTTACAGCTATCAATCTTGAGAAGTGCAATCCTGTAAATCACACACACTACTGCTACGCACACAGAAAAGTAAATAATGAAACTTCACACAACCATAAATTGAAAGATCCTACCTTAACTCAGCAATCTCTGCGGAAGGCGGGCCCAGCCTTCACACAGAGACGCTAGATGAACAATGTACAGCTCCCTTAAACCAGCAGTACTCTTTGTATTAAAAAGAAAGAATTATTACAGATTTCTCCCGCTGTTAATACACAAATGAATTCAGTATTTTCCAACCCCCTGGGCCGAGACATCTTTCTGCATTTATACCTACAAGCGATAACGTCCCATCCTATTACAAAGGGCAGCCATGAAGATCTCTGAAGGTCAATTCCATCCAAATTTGGTGAAGCATTAGAGGAAATTTCAACTCACAATGGGCCTCCTAAAATGAATTAATAAAATAATAGTTAAAATAATAAAATAATATTTATTAATTTTGGAGGAAGAAAAGAAAAAAACTACTTTTTTGTTTGTATTTTTAACATATCTCCCTGTTTTTTTACTCAAATTTCGATCGGGAGAGCTCATTGGATGCAGAATTAAATACCGCATCCAACGAGTACCCACTCGGCATACTTTTGACGGACCCCGCTACCCCAAAAATAAGAAATACCTGAAAAATGGAATGATGACATCATCATTCCATTTTTTCAGGTATTTCTTATTTTTGGGGTAGCAGGGTCCATCAAAAGTATGCCGAGTGGGTACTCGTTGGATGTGGAATTTAATTTTGCATCCAACGAACTCTCCCGATCGAAATTTGAGTAAAAACACAGGGAGATATGTCAAAAATACAAACAAAAAAATAGTTTTTTTTATGATACCTATCCCCAAATTTATATTAAAAAAGTGTTTAAGTCCTATACGGTATTTCAAATTTAAAGCAATTTCATTGGCTAACACATGATGACATGGAATTTGAATAAAATTTAAAAGGCCCATTTTGAGTTGAAATTTCCTCTAATGGTGGTTATTTGAAGGTCGATTCCAATTCCAAGCAACTACACATGCAAAGTGAAGGAAGCTACAACAGTATGAGTGAGAGAGTAAGTAGATTCCAAGCAAATAGGACAACGACAACTATAAAAATTCCATTGCAAATGAATCAAAAGTGTAACATCACCTGCAAAAAGTAGGACTGACAAGCATAGTTGTATATTAGAATAATCAAAAGACCTCCTATTATATATGAGGAACAAGCCATCTCTGTGGACTCTGGTGCTGAATAATTCAGATTATAGTGACTAGGGATTGTCATTGTCAAGGCATTTATTTGTTTTAGAATTCTCATGTGAAAAATTTGTACAATTACACAGAAGCAATCTTCAACCTGTTGTTCTTCTCCAAGTTAATTGGAACTGTCCTCAGTGAGATTTTGCACTAACATTGCATTGTTTCCTAGTCCATGTTAGTTATTTGATTCTTACTCAAGACAACCAAATCTTAACTTAAACTTTAAATCCAACCTTCAGAGTATGAAATCTCAAGTTTCTCTATTTGTTGACCTTCTTTACAATAGAGTAGAGGTGCAAGAATTCAGGGATGGTACAACTGCAACATACTTAACACAATTTAAGCATGTAATTTTTCCCATTACGGATAGCAACCCGTACCTTACAGATGGTACAAGACAAGTTGTCAAGGTTTGTTTTCATCACATAATTTTTATAAATTCAAAAATGATGTGATGAAAAAAACGTTTGGAAATGTCCAAGGGATGCATGGTCCTTTTCAGAAAAAGGTATGACAGTTAAAATTTGAGAACTATATGTAAGTTTTTTAGGGTGAGAATCTTTAGGTATTGAAATATTGAACTTGATAATGGATCGATGGTGGTAGTTGTCCTTTATGGAACTAGCCATTCCAGCATTAAGACAATAGAAAAATTTGATACAATGAAAATGAAACCAGACATAAAACTTTCTGCAGTCTCCTTGATAGGAGAAACGATAATTGATGTGGCCCCATTAAGGGTATGTTGAAGTAACTGGCCTTGATTCGTTTATCAGACCAATTTATCTCTTAAGCAAGCATTCAATTTAACAAAATAATTCCATGAGGGATGCACGTTATATTGTAATTGTCTAATGAACAGTGAGTTGTCTGTCTTCAGCAAGAGGGTGACAACAATCAAACAAAGCATCAATAGAGAGTTTAAAGAAATAGTTGTTGCTGACAACACATCACATGACTAGGTGGTATTCTAGAAAATCAACAAGCACGGTGATTTGTTACCCAAGAGTTCCAGTGGATGGGAGTTTACCCATATGCAGTATATTTCGTACTTTTTAGTTGTGATTCTCCTTTGCAAAAGCCTAGAATTGTAAAAATCTTGAGACTTGTGTTACAAGATAATTAAGTTGAAAATGTCATTTTCTTGTTAATGGGGGTCTTAGAACTTAGAATATAATACAAAAATGTAAGTGTAATATTCTCATTGTATTAGTGACAAGTGACAAATGAAATATTATAATGTTGTGTTTAGGAGTTGGATGGTTGAACCACCTTAACCAATTTAGGGTTCCATATAATGTGATTGGACTTAATCAATTTGAGAGTGGTATATGTAATTGTGGATATCCTTCCTTGATCTCACATATGTACTTGTTGTAGAATCGTTAATATAGGTGGCATATTTTAATCCCTAGAAATATGTAGCATCATGGAGCAGTCTAACTAATACCACATTTCGAAATTTAGCCACAAATGAAATATTTATTGAATTATGATTTGTCCAATACATGGGAAGACCTTTTATAGGTCAAAACACACCATTTCAGTGAAATGGTGTGACCCTACGCACATTTTAACTAATATTACATTTAATTATAAAAATAATTTTCTTGTAAATATTTAGATACATAACATTGCTGCCATCTTTAGAACGCTTTGTCCTCAAAGCAAGGGTAAGGATGGGTCTTGTTGATGAAACTGTTCTGTCTCCCATGATGCGTCTTCATCTGGAAAATTCTTCCACCTAATGAGATATTCTTTGAGTGTTCGAGAACGAAGCCTTCTTTCTATGGTTGCAATGATTGCCTCTGGTTCCCAAATGATCCTTCCTTGCTTTGATACCACTTGGATCAATCTAACTAATCCCACATTTTGAAATTATCTGTATTCGGATATTCTCAATGATTACTCAGTTGAATAATAAACAAATGGAAAATAATTCCATATTGAAAATATAAAATAAATATTAAAGATGAATGAAGATTTGTACAATAAGTGGGAAGACCGTTTATAGGTCAAAACACACTGTTTCGGTGAAATGGTGTGACCCTACTTACATTTTAACTAATATTACATTTAATTATAAAAATAATTTACTCATAAATATTTAGATACATAACACATCACCCCATTTCCTGCACCCATATGAAATCCTAAAAAAGATCAATATTTATGGTCATTTGTTGGAAATTTATAAAATTGTCTTATCTTATTTGATCTCATCTAGTATATGTCCTTGTAGTATCACAGATGATATGGATTTCCCTTGCTCTAGGACTAGTAAAGTAAATTGGTAGGAGGTTAGATATCTTGCACAGATTCTAGGAAAATTTTGCATTGGTTTCTAGAATGGGGGAACAAGTGTCCATTTCAATACACCAAGGTCCAATTCATTGTTTCAATCTTGTTGGTAACTTCGATTGAAACATTCAAACTTTACAGTTCACAGTTCAACCACCTCTTTGCAAATGGAAATCAGACCGATTCCAAGCAAGCATTGTGAAGGTAAATTCCATCCAAATTTGGTGAAGGTGGTTATTTGAAGGTCGATTATAATTCCAAGCAACTACACATGCCAAGTGAAGGTACCTACAATAGTCTGAGTGAGAGGGTAAGAATATTCCAAGCAAATAGGATATCGGAAACTACAAAAATGCCATTGCAAATTACTCAAAAGTGTAACATCACCTGCAAAAAGTAGGAATGAAAAGCATAATTGTATATTAGAATAATAAAAAGACCTACTCTCATATATGAGGAACAAGCCATCTCTGTGGACTCTAGTGCTGAATAATTCAGATTATAGTGACCAGGGCTTGTCATTGTCTAGGAATTTAGTTGTTTAAAAATTCTCCTATGAAAAATTTGTACAATTACACAGAAGCAATCTTAAACCTATTGTACTTCTCCAAGTTAATTGGACCTGTTTTCAACAAGATTCTGCACTAACATTGCATTGTTTACCAATCCATGTTATTTATTTGATTCTTACTTAAGACAACCAACTCTTAACTTAAAATTTAAATCCAAACCTTAGAGTATGAACTCTCAAGTTTCTCTATTTGTTGACCTTGTTTACAATAAGAGTAGAGGTGTAATACCCCGGTTTTAACCTCGCTTGCATTAAAAATACATGATACACATATAGTAAATAATTTGGTGCAGAGCTAAAGGCCAAGGCCCCACCATCGATTTGGTTATGTTGTGTTTTTGTTTGGGAATGGTCATCGAAGGTATATTGGGACGTATGACATATAGTTATTGTGGCATCATGTAAACACACATTTTAATTAAATAACCCAACCAGCTATGTTCGCAGCAACTAAATTGAGAAGGGGCATGATTCCGAAGGATAAGGAGGGGGGATGTTGAACTTTGAGTCATGGGGAAGAGCCATGTGTTATCTCTCTCTTTTACTTCCACCACCTTGGTTTTCAGTTGGTTAGTTGGGACAACGAATTTGTTGGAAAAAAAAGACCACGCCCATGCCTGCTCACTCTCTCTCCACGACGCGTCTGTTGGCCTGTCCACTATCCCCGATCATGAGCCTGTTGAGTTCCTTCACATGAGGGAGTTAAAGGAATCCATATTCCATTTTTGGGGGTTCGCCTTCTCTCTTAGGATTACTAGTCGGTGGGTTTTCTTCCTCGTTCATGCAGAAGTTAGTTATCCTTTGCCTCACGAATTTGAGGGCTGGTGGATTGTTTCTCTCCTATGATCACACATAGAGTGTGTATTTTTCCACCATTGGCAGTTTTCTTAATGTTCTGTTCTTCCCATCATTGAAATTGTGTTTGTAATCGCATCCATAGTTATGTGGGTTGTGTTCTGTCTCTCACGCAGAGTTGGAAGTCAGAACCTGTTCCATTCTCGGTCTGTGCAAGTTTTCCCATGACTGCAGTGAGATTTGTGCATTGTGGGATTAGAGTTGATCATGGGATATCATTGCCATGATTTGTTTGGATGCGTCTTTATTTTTATGGTGGTATCGGTTGAAGATTGCTGTGAGTACCTACGTTCTGGTTAACTATATTTCCCCCCTGTAAAAGCTTGAATAGCTGTTTGGCTGCTTGCATGCAGTGGTTTTGTACTCGGACTGCATTGGAGTGGTGAATGAGGGCCTGAGGTGCTTGATAAAAATGGTGGGTTGAGAACCACGTAGAAAGAGCTACTAAGCTGGTCTTCTTCTCCACATCCCTTGAATAGCACTGGAAGGGAGATCAGGGTTTGAGGGATTGCGTTGTAGAGAAAGGACTGATTTCCTTGTGTTGGGTGTGTGTGGATGTTCTAGAAGCCAACTTGGTTCTGGTGTCGGTGCACCAGCTTAGCATTATCCTTTCCCAGCTCCTGGATGGCCTGATAAACCCAACTTTGTTGGCTTGGCTAATCTGCTGTTCACCTGATAAACCCAACTATGTGGGCTTGGATGAACTATGTACCCTAGTGGTGTTGTTATCCATGACTATGTGTAAGTCTGTTTAGTTCCTATTCCTTGGGAATCATGCCCGGCTTGGTGGTGGCAGCGTTGCTGAGAGATTAAGGAGCACGCGAGCCTATGGTTGGGTGGAACGTTGCAGTGATGTAGCTAGTTGCAGAACAAGCTCTTTATAAGATAAGTATTCTTGCCTAACTTGTATTTGCAATTATAATTACCATTGATGAATGATGTTATACATATTAAATGCTGATCTGTATATGCATGAATGCTGATTGAAATGTTTTGCTTCCATTGTGTATATGAATGATTATGCTTCATAAAATGTTTTATGTTTTAAGTATCATGCTTCAGCACTATATGTATGTATGTTCATGTTCATGGGGCTAGATTCCCGGATGATTTGACTTATAGTAGCATCCTCTTCGCCAGTCGGAGGGTTGGGGACGTTACAGTGTGGTATCAGAGCTCTGGTTGCAGCATGGGCCTGAATGGGCCATGACAGATCAGATAGCAGAGGCAGGTTGTCTTCTACCTAGCAGCAATCAGAAAATTGTGACAGGAAAAATCAAAATTTTTTCTAAGTGCCAGAACTATCAGCCCATCAGAAGACTCAGTGACAAGATATTCCGATGCAGCGGGAACTTAGTGGGAAGGCCACTCGATGGATGGTAACCAGAAAGACTTTGAAAATTTTCCTAAGTCCAACCATAGGCGATCGGCGGAAGATAGTTGTTCTCATCGCCGATGGTTAGACGGGGAAACTACCGATGAACATTGACAAGAGTTAGTTGAATGGGTTGCCACTGTTGCGGCTGCCGTGGGGACTAAAACGCCGATGCAACAGTACTAGTGGTTCTGACCGCCGACAGAAGGAGAAAGTTTCAAAATTTTTGTTAAGTGTGGAAATCATCAGCGGAAACTAGTTGATTGAGCACCTGCCTTTGCAGATGGCTAGACCACTATGCTCCCGATGCATAGAGCCTACGACCGCCGACGCTGGGGAATTTTGGAAAATTTTATGAAGTAACGGGACTGTCGACGATCGATGACGATTAGTTGATCGCATCGCCGATGCATAGCTGATCATGTTGCCGATGCGGCGAAAGTTGGTGACTACAGTGGAAGGAATTAGTTGAACAAAGCGCCACCGTTGCAGAAGCCTAGTCCACTAAACCTCCAATAGTTACATATTCCACTTGCCGATGTCGGGGTGGTTGTTTGTTGATGCAGTGACGTATAAGGGGAGATGGAGCCAATGGAATCGACAGAAGAAAAGGAACACTAAAGAGAAAAATTTTCAATTTTTCTAAGTCCCTGAATCATCGAACATCGACAACGGTTAGCTGATCACATTGCCAATACTCAGAGGATGTGGTCGTCGATGAGCTACGGAAAGTGAAGTTTGTTGAAGCGAAGCATCTATCGTTGCGGAGATTGAAGAGATTAACTGCCCGACAAGGAGTGCCTTTGAGCTCCGATGCCATGGCTTCTAGAGGCTCTGACCGTCGAAAAAGTCAGGAGTTGTAGAAGATTTAGTTTGATTGTGGATCACTGTTTCGAAAGGTTTGATGATTAACCGTCCGGTGCATAGGGCACCTGGCCACTGACGCAACAAGTTAACCCATGCTATCACCGACGAAATTCATAACGATAGATGATTAATGACTGATACAGCAGAAGGGAATGGACCAATGAATCACTGACACACTAGGGAGTTAGTAGGGAAGAGACCTGACTTGAGGAGTAAGAAGGCATCAGAAAATTGTTAATGATCAGATTGCTGATCGAAAGCTCAGCCGGTTTGCCCGTGGAAATGGTAGGAAGATCTTTTTCCGCCATTGCATCTGCTCAAATGACTATGCACCCGATTGACAGATGGTTTGCTCGTCGATACAGAGCGGGAGTTTAGTCATTTTACCCGCCAAAATGTTGAAAAGGAATAAAACAACAAACTGCCGATGAACAGACAATTTCCTCACCGATGCTGATCAGAGACATAGTTTTTTTGACCACGGTGGAATCAGAAGAATAGCTGGGATGAGGTCCGATTAGGGCCTAAGGAAATTTGGGCTTTTCGAAGGGATTTCTCAGAATTTTTTCGAACAGTTTTCAGTCAGTTTTCAGCGGATTTCAACAGATTATCAGAGGTCATAGGGCTAAAAAGAAATGGGGAAAATTACGTGTTTTAGCATAATTGTTGTTTTATGAAATTTCCAGAAGAAAAAGGTAAGTAGTTTTGATTTATATTAATATATGCATCTAACAGTTTGCTACTAACACATTTGCAGACCTATAGATAATTTCCAAGAGAAGTACTCCAGAAAGAACAGTGTGGTAAAGCAAGAGGTGGTTTAGTCATGAGAACCCATGATGGGTATGATGCTTGGGATTCTTACGAGCGAGCAGAAGATTACATTGGAGAAAATGTCTGTAATGGAAATGAGGACATAGAGTCTAATGGAAGGAGATTCCAGGGGACACCATCCAAGGTTGAAACCACCATGAGAATCTTGGTTAAAGCCCAGGAAGAGTAGCATCAGTTGAATGCTGCCATATTGCAGAGTTTGACATATTTACAGAAAAAGATAGATTCTGGATGAGGTACATCAAGACCAGAAGGCAGTAAGAGCAACACTAGGAGAAGAAGAAGGACTTCTAGTGGATCATCTGACTCTGAGGAATCTAGTGGAGATACAAGTTCATCTTCTCATAAAAGGAAAAGAAGAAGGCACCATAGGTTTCTCTCTCAAGATGAATTTAGGAAAGCTAAACCTCCTACATTTGCTGGTGAGATAAGGATGGGATAAGAAGCTGAAGCTTGGCTTCTTGGGATCAAGAAGTACTTTCAAGTGTAGGATTATTCAGGAAACATGAAGGCACGAGTTGCCATATTCAATCTGAATGGAAGGGCATGTTAACACCCAAAAAAGGTTCACTACCTCATCTACCCCATTACATGGCTCATTTGTCCATTTTCCTACCATATTTCCATCAAAAACCCATAAAACCATGCAAAAAGCCTCCAAAAGGCTTAAAATGCTTCCAAAAGGCCATAAAACCCCCTTTTTCCTCTAAAAATATCCAAAATTCCTCCAAAAAAGCAAAAATCTCCAAAAAGGAATAAAAAATATAAAATAATGAGGGAAATGAGGAAAAAACCCTAAACAGCTGAAACCCTAAACAGCTGAAACCCTAACCCTAAAACCGCATGGTTTCCAATTATAAATAAGTGATGGAGACCCCTTATTCAAAGATCCATAATCACAAGTATCCTGCCTCTGCCAAAATTGCTCGTGAAACCCTAGCTCACCATTGAAGCTACTTTCACCGTGAGAGCCCCTTTTGGCCCATTTCCACCATTGGAGAAAGAGAAGAAGCAGCTTGAAGCTCGGAGCCACCGACATCGGACCAGCGTGACGGACTTCACCAACCTCCACATTGGAGGTAACATCAATAAAGATCATTATTTACTATTTACTGCTTTTGTTTTATGTTATTTACTTTCTACTGTTTTGCTTCATGAATGTTTATATTAGCTTTTATTTCCGTTTAGCACTTTTAATTCATATATCATTCGAACTGCTACTAAGGAATCCATTGTCCTTAGTAGGTACTCATTCGTACAAGCTAGGGCTAAAACCCTAGCAACAGTTTTGGCGACTCCGCTGTTTTTATTTTAGTTTTATTTTCCGTTTTGTCCTTTCGGCTGTCGTTTTCGGCCGCCGTAAACCGCTGTTTTTTCGCTCGCAGCTGCGACCCGACCGCGACTGTGCAGCCCTTAGCTGCGACCCCACCGCGACTGTGCAGCCCTTAGCTGCAACCCGACCACGACTGTGCAGCCCTTAGCTGCGACCCGACCTCGACTGTTTCCTACAAAACAGCGTCCCGACCGCCACTGTCTACCGGAAAGCAGCGCGCTGAGCGCGCCTGTTTTCTTTAAACCCGCGATCCGACCGCCGCTGTCGACCAAGAAACCTGAATCCTAACCGCACCTGTTTACTTCAAAACTGCGGTCCGAGTGCCGCTGTTAGCCAGAAACCTGCGACCTGCACGCGACTGTTGCCTTCAAACCCGCGGTCCGACCGCGCGATTTTGCCCCATACCCGCGATCCGCGATCTGATTTTTGCACTCGTTGCCGCGCCAAAACCCAGTCACTTTGCTTCCATATTTCCTGCACTTGTACAGCCATCTGTCCCACCTGCAGCCCTACCGCCTTTCTGCCCCATATTTACAGAATTGTTTAAAATTTTTTTAGCATTGTTTATTCAGCATTATTTCAGCATTGTTTATTCAGATAAATTTTGCATGGTATAAATTTTTTTCATTCAAGTATATTGTTATTTCGGAAGTTTCCCTGGCACTTCTCTTCTGGGTTCATAACCTCACAAGCACACAATCCATCACCTAAATCAAGTGAGACTTAAAAAATACTTAACTCAACCGACATTCTAACCCCACTTGGGGAACATAAAATAATTTTTGTAGTTAGGTAGGATCAAGGGGATAGGTTTCCAATAACACCCCTTGGTTATTTACACTTGAGACATAGTTGTTGTCCTTTAGGGAACCAAAATCCCCTAGTATTTTTTGACACGGTCACAACCAGATTATCAGAAGGCCTCTCCCTTAGGAGGGTTGAAGTCGTGAGATTGGTTCCGGAGGTTTGAGTGGAATACCGAACTCCATTCAGTAATTGAAGGGCTACCTTTCGCAGTTCTCGGAATATCCCTGTATATGGAATATTGTGGTTAAAGGACCAAGTGGCAGATTTACCTTTCTGGACGTATCATGAACGGGGTATCTTAGTTGCCATACTTCTAGGTTTGAGTACCCGGTGTCCCTCCCGGTAGGGGGATACTTTAGCCATTTGACTTTCCTATTTATATTGTCTGACTTGGATTTCATCACCTTGCAGAGGATATACTTAGTTGCGTCATAATACTACTAGTTAGGTGTTTGCATGCTCCCTTACCTCCTTTTGGTCTAGTGAGTCCACCGTTTTCTATTTTTAGCAAACCTGTTGCTTGTTGGTATTCTGACCATTTTTGTTGACACTCCGCCTATTGTAGCACAGCTGTTACAGTGGGTGTTTTGAGTTGATTGTTGGCTTGAGCGCCCTATTTTTTGAGCTCTCCTTCTGCACACTCGGTTGCATTAGGGTTTTTTGAGCCTTTTTGTAGTTACCTCAACTCACATAGATTTGACATCATTTATCACCATTGCTTCCCCGAGACATTCTCGACACCTCAGAGGCAAGCCCCCACAGCACGAATCACTTGATAGCACTCATCGTAGATCTCGAGCCTTGTCACTTGAATCCACTCGTCAGCGGCATAGGACTCCGTCACCAGATTCTGACGCCCCTTATTTTACCTCAGACTCGGAGGCTGAATCCAAGAACACCCTTTACACCGCCCCTACTAGCCCCATGGCTGGCATGAACCCCACTCCCTTAATGGGAGGGACCGTTGGTGGCACATCCACCACTACACCATTTGTCACACCTATCATGGGTATGCCCTCCACGGGAGGCCCATCTACCGTTCCCCTCACCGTACCTATTCCCACGGCGGGAATACCTATTCCCACTCCATTAGTGGTTCATACTACCCATGTAGGTGCAGGACCGTCCCATACCACCTTAGTTCCCCCACTTGGGGGTAACCTCCCTCACACGACCCCTCCACTTGGGGGCATGGGCCCCAGCTTGATCCAACCCACATCCGTGTCACACCCTTCGTCTAGTTTTCCATACATGGCTAGCCTCAACCTACCTGACCTAGCCAGATTAACCAATGACCCCATCCGACACGACCCTGCGTGGCCCCACATGCCTACCAAGCTCCCCTCTGACATCCCTAAGTTCAAGGGTAAGGAAGGTGAGGACCCACAGAACCATATCATGTCCTTCCATCTATGGTGTTCCTCAAATTCCATAGTAGACGACTCCATTCGCCTCCGTTTATTACAACGCACTTTCACTGGCTCTGCTGCCAAGTGGTATATCGAGCAACCCCATGGAACCCATGTCACCTTTACGTCCCTTGCCTCGACCTTCCTATAGTTCTTCCAGTTACCTGTCCGCTATGACGCGGGCATTGAGATCCTCCTATCTTACAGACAGAACACGGCTACCCACATCACAAACCACATTCATGAATGGCGGCGACGCCGTAGCCTATGCAAAATCAAGTTAGATGACCGGATCTTCCTAGATTGGTTCCTCAAATCCCTCCTTCCGCTCATTGCTAAGGATGTGGCAGCCGAAAGACCCCAGTCGGAGGAAGAGGCTATCCTTAAAGCCCAGCAGTTCGATCTCATTTATGCCCAGTCAGGTTATCTCTATACCATTATACCTGACGCCCCTCGCGACAATCCATCCCAGCACGATGCGCCGGGGGCATCCCACGCTGCCAACGGCATCATTGGCCGTGTCTCTTCGCAGCCTCAACCATTTTCCATAACCCGTCCTACCCCTGGCCCAGACCCTTCGCGGGCTACCTCACAGTCTGGAGCAACCAACCCGTATGTTCCCATGACACATCAACACCATACCCATGGACCCTCATGTCCACCTCAGTGTTTCGGTCATATGACTCCCGCTTACGCCCCACCTGTCGCGCCTCAGCCCTACTATCACCAACAGGAAGCACCAGCTCCTACGCCATCACAAGCCCAACCCGTTTACTACCCGCCACAGCCAACCCCTGCGGCAAACCTACAACCCGCTCCACAACACTATCAGCAACACCCTCAGGTTGCTGCATCTGCGCAGCCTCCACCTACATATCATCCACCGCAGCCTGCTCTAGCCCCTGCGCAACCTCAGAATCCACCTACCATCCAAGGGCAAGTTTACGCTCAACAAAACCCGCAGCAAAACCAGAACAACCAACACAACCAGGGCCAACAAAACCATGGCAGAGGCCGAAATCATGGGAACAACCAACCGACCGAGCAAGCTGGTCAACATCCTAATCCCCCCGCTAATAATAATGCGCCCCCTGTTAACCAAAACCCTGATCGCCCGCCCAAGCAGGCTAAAAACCCTAATTTGCGAACCAACTTCCCTTGTTCTGTTTGCGGGGTCTATGGCCACTACACACATTTTTGTCCACTTATGGAGTGCGTTCGGCAACTTTTGGCTGCGGATGTACACCGCCCAGGGCAGACAGCTCCTCAAGCACCGCCAACCCGCCACAACCTCAGCAGCCACCTTTGGTGCTGCAAAACCCCTTACCAACCCAAGGCATAGTGCACACCCAACCGTTGGCTCCTCCTCAAGCCAATGCGCCAACCCAACAACTAATCACCTACGCTGCTCCTGATCAACCCACGCTTGACTCAGGTACCCACCATTTGTTGATGATGTCCTCCGAGGAGATCAACCTCCAGACCCGGCGGAACCAATATGGTTCCACCCCTGAAGCCCCTCCCGTTGATACACCTACTACCGCTCATCCCACTGATCAGGCGTTACGTATACCTCCACCTCCATTAGATGGCGCTCCCAAAGCGCCCCGTTTCCCACTTCGTCGTATCAACAATAATCCCAATGCGCGGGCTGCGTCAAACTACAACATTGTCGATGACTTAGCCCAATCCCCCGCAGCCATGTCAGCGTTAGAAGTCTTAAAAAACTATCCTTCGCAGCGCAAGAATTTACTCTCATCCATTGGGGCTATCGATCCAAATGATTCACAGTTAATGGCATTTGATTTGGACCAATCCAACCCTCGCCTGCCTTCCACTTTGGCATTCCAAATTTCCGTTTCCATTCGGAATTTTGTCGTCCATCGATGCATTATTGATGAAGGTGCTTCTACATGTGTCATGCCCACCTCCATCTGGCAGAAAATGGGATCCCCCCCTCTCCAGCAGTCCTCCACTGCGTTGCAAGCCTACGACGGCCGTTCAGCTCAACCGCAAGGCCTATTAACTAATGTCCCCCTCCAACTGGCTGGCAAAACCGTCCTTGTTAACATCGAGGTTATCAATGCACAGCTTGATTATAACCTTTTATCAAGGTTGACCAAATCACTTACCATGATCCTAATGCCCCCGCGGCACCCGAAAATGTTCTCCCCATGATTGAACAACCTGTTTCGGATGCCACCACCTCATTTGTTTCTTCTTTAGGGACGGGCGTTTACTCCGACACACCCATGACCGCAACCACCTCAGTCGTCTCTTCTATGGAGCCCGGAGTTTACTCAGGCGCACCAATGACATCAACCTTTCCATCTATTCCACCCCCGTCACCGGCTACTGAAGTGTCCGACCTATGTACCCTGTCCCATAACACGCGAACTCCTACCAATCAACCGCCCTTGTTGCCTCAACCCCCTTTGATACCTAGTCACATTGGTGCTACACCCATCCATACCATTCCTTTCCTCTTCCCTCCCTCAGGAGTAGTAAGTGCCCCAGTCATGGCTACACTTAGCCTTCCTGGGTTAACCTTAGGACTACCCGTTTGGTATCTTTCGCCTCCCGTTCCCCCGCCGACACCAAATGTCGTCCTGCAACCGGTGCAGCCCATTTCCACTACTCGTCAACCACCTCCCGGTATCACTACCCCGTCGTCCTCCATGAACCTCCCCCCTCTTCTTACCAAACCCACTGGGGGCAGAGGCCCTCAACCTTACACTGCTGTCCCACCTCCTAAGACAGTAAAAAACCCCACTGTGTTTCGTGCTCCTTCCAAATGCGCGCTGTACGACGAATTGGGCCATGCGACTCACCTATGTCCTCACTTACCGGCTTTACAGGAATACATGAAAACGCTTGACAATGACCCCACTATCCCAGTTGTCCATCTAGATTCAACCCCTATGCCTCACGACAAATCCTTGCGCACTAACCAATCCTGTGCCTTATGCAGTGTCTACGGACATTACTCACATCACTGCCCCGATCTTCCTGAGTACAGAATAGCTCTCTTTGAGATGAACAATCTGGATCTAGAGACGACACCCCTCACCATTGAGGAAATCCATTCCCCGGTCTCTTCCCCTTCCGGAGAGGTCAATACCACTCTCTTTGAGATAAACAATCTGGATCTTGAAACGGCACCCCTCACCATTGAGGAAATCCATTCCCCGGTCTCTTCCCCTTCCGAAGTGGTTCATACCATTTATATGCTCTCTTCGGTCACTACTCCCTTGTCAACCGATTTGACGACACAGATATTCCGTACTAATGAGGAGATCCTCGAGGCTCTCACAGCCCCAGATTATCCCTGGGACGACATGCACCATCGTTCCTACTTCCTCCCAGATGAATCTTCCTCTAAAACTGCTACCTAATTTGCAGTTGAATCCAAAGACTTCCTTCCTCCCAAGGTCGACTGGTTCAAGGACCCTATTCCTGCTCCTGACGCCTTCGAAGAGGGTAACATGGCCAACATCTCACCTATCATCAAAATTGATATCGCTGCCCCCGGGGGCACCCCCGAACTCATCGCTTTATGAGCATCTTGCACTGAGCATGAGATTAAGGAATACAAAACATTTTCAAAGAATTCCATGATGTCTTTTCCTAGTCCTATACCGAAATGCCGGGTCTTGACCCTGCCATTATAGAGCACCACATTGACACATGGCCTGATGTACCCCCCGTTCGTCAGAAACAGCGTCCCATTCATCCCTCAAAACTCCCAGCTGTCAAAGCAGAGATTGAGAAGCTTCGCACGGCAGGATTCATTTATCCTATTGCCTATACCACATGGGTTTCAAACCCTGTTCCTGTCAACAAGAAACAAGGCACCCTTAGAGTATGCACGGACTTCCGAGACTTGAACCGCGCCTGTCCCAAAGACAATTTCCTTACGCCATTTATTGACCATCTCATTGATGCATGTGCGGGGCATGAAGTCCTTTCGTTCATGGACGGTTTTTCCGGATACAATCAGATCCAAATCCGAAAGGAAGACCAATACAAAACCGCTTTTACTACCCCATGGGGCACCTTTGCCTATCGCGTCATGCCTTTCGGCCTCAAAAATGCTGGTGCCACATTCCAGCGGGCCATGACCTATTGCTTTCATGATTTGGTCCATATCTTGCTCGTCTACCTTGATGACCTTACAGCTCGTTCCTGAAATCGATCAGACCACTTGGATGACCTTCGGCAAGTTTTTTTGCGTTGTCGCAAATATCAGATCCGCTTGAACCCACACAAATGCATTTTTTGCATTCCGGCAGGCCGATTGTTAGGTTTCATTATTTCCCAGAAAGGAATTACTGTTGATCCCCTGAAAGTCCAAGCCATATTAGACCTTCCCTCTCCTCGAACGCTCCGACAACTGCAAAGTCTTAAAGGGCGATCCAATTTTCTTCGATGCTTTGTTCCTGATTATGCCACAACTGTTCACGGTTTCTTGCGCCTGCTCCATACCCACATACCCTTTGTCTGGGACGAGCAAGCCGGAGCTGCATTCGAAGACCTCAAGAAAGCTCTCACACAAGCCCCCTTGATCTCCCCTCCAGATTTCTCTCAGGACTTCATCCTTTACGTATCGGCATCCGAGCATGCTGTGTCCGTAGTCTTAGTTCAAGAAGACGCCTCACACCAAGAGCATGTCATCTATTACGCCAGCCAGACCTTGTCCGGCCCACCCCTACGCTACCCATACGAGGAGAGACTAGCCCTAGCAGTGGTCTTTTCCGTCCAAAAGTTGCGACACTACATTTTGCTTAGTCATACCACAGTCATCGCCGATTCTAACCCCATGGTATATCTCTTAAACCGGTGGCTACTGCAAGGCCATGTGGCTAAATGGGTCATTATCCTCCAAGAATATGACCTCATGTTCCGAACACCTAAGAGCACCAAAGCCCTTGCGCTTGCCCAGCTCATCACTGATCTCCCTTCATTTATCCCGGCCCCACCCATCTCCGAAGAGTTACCCGATAATCACTTGTTTACTATCTCGTCCGATGACCCATGGTACGGTGATATATTGTTATACCTGTGCATGCAGAAGTTCCAACCCACCGTCACTCGTAATGGACGTCGTCGTATCCGTCACCAGGCCTCTCGCTACCTCCTCATCGGAGATGTCCTTTACTGGCGAGGAGTCGACACAATTCTTCGTCGTTGCCTTACACACGAGGAAGCTGAACAGGTCCTTAATGATTGCCATAGCGGTTCCTGTGGCGGCCATTTCTCAGGAATGGCCACTGCCCAAAAGGTTGTCCGCGCCGGATACTTCTGGCCCACACTTTTTACCAACTGCATCACTGCGGTCAAGCATTGCCATAACTGCCAACTTTTTGCCCCCAAAGCCCGGACACCACCTGCTCCATTACACCCAGTCATCACCGTTGGTCCCTTTTGCAAGTGGGCCATCGACTTCATGGAGTGTAGACCCTCATCTGCTAATGGCCATAAGCACATCGTTGTTGCCGTTGATTACTTCACCAAATGGGCGGAAGCCATGCCCACCTTCAACTGTACCGCTGAAACTGTTGCCCGTTTCTTTTTCAACCATGTTATCACTCGATTCGGGGTCCCTAAACAGTTAGTCTCATACCATGGATCACACTTTGAAGATTCCATTTGGCGAGAACTATCCACCTTCCTCAAATTCCAACACCAGTTTTCCTCGGCTTACTACCCTCAGGGGAACGGTCAAGTCGAAGCTGTTAACAAAATCCTCAAAACCATACTCCAACGCACTGTTGATCGGCATAAGTCCAATTGGCACCATATGCTATTCCCTGCCTTATGGGCTTACCGTACCTCCACCAAGACCGCCACTGGTTTTACCCCGTTTCATTTAGTTCACGGTGTAGAGTCTGTCCTCCCCATCGAGTGTCAGATACCTGCCTTACACATCGCCGTTGAGCTTCTCCCCGATACCTCCCCCCTTGAGCACCATCTGCTATCCCTCGAACAAGCCGATGAAGATCGTCGTGCCACTCTTCAGAATATCGAAGCTGCCAAAACCCGCTCTCAAGCCAGTTATGACAAACATGTTCACCCTCGAACTTTCCACGAAGGGGACCTTGTCCTCGCCTACGACCAAGCCAACGACAAAAAAGGTAAAGGAAAGTTCGAATCCATGTGGTAAGGCCCTTACATTGTGCAGACTTGCTTAGGTAAGGGAGCATACATTTTAGCCAACTCTGAAGTCCACCCTTTACGCAACCCTCGCAATGGGTTGTACCTTAACCGTTTTTACCCATAACTGAAGCCGCGACCCCATTGGTCCGCATTGTACAGTTTTCTCTCCATTTTTTGTTTTTTCCCTTTTTGACCATAATCTCACTTTCATCATCTTTGCATGACCACAGATGGACCATCTTCCACCTCGTTACATTGGCTTCGCTGATGGGGCAAGCCGCTGGTCTCCCAACCTGGCTTCTGCAGCATGGGTCTTATACTCCTCTTCCAACGAACTGATTCACCTTGATGGAATATGCATAGGCGCCGCTACCAATAACCAGGCAGAATATGATGCTGTGACCAGTCTCCTGACTGCTGCCCTCCAGATGGGTATATGTCACCTACATGTGTTCTTGGACTCCCAGCTACTCGTCTCCCAGCTCAACAACTGCTACTAGGTGCGCGATCCTTGCCTATTTAGAAAATTCCTGCGTACAAAACAACTTAGCCGACAGTTTGAATCCATCACATTCACACAAAATACATAAGGGGCATCCACGTGCCCAACATCCTAGACTACTTGCATCCACGTGCAATATAAACATACAACACATCATCAAGCGCATCCACGTGCGTACAAATGATAAAACATCATAAACAAAAAGTGCATCCATGCGTGTAAATATATAGATATAAAAAATATACATGAGATATACATGTCCTGAGTACCCCTGTACTTAGCTATACAAAAAAAAATGTATGTACAATCCTAAAAACCTCTAAGGTACAGGTCGTAGCTACAAAAAATCGGGGGGAGCCCCCTACTCTCCCTAATGAGAGTCATACCCTGCATCACTATCTGTGTCAGCCTCCTCTGACTCCTCTCGCCGCTCCTCCTCTGGCAAGCCCTCATCTCATTTGGGCTCCAGTGCCCGTGCCCGTGCCCTGTCTGCCAATAGGGCCACCCGGACCGCAATCGATCTAAACTCCCGAGGTGCCCCCAAACAATACTGGACCACGGCCGGATCCAGGTCCCTCCATCCCTCCTCAGTCACTCCTACCAGTAGACGGTCGAGCAGCGCCCGTACGGACTCCAGTGTCCCCACTGCATCTGGACGACCAACGTCCACCGGCCCTGGCAACGCTTGAATGGCCACAGTCCCTCTTCGTGCCACATGTCCTGGCGGTGGCCTCGGACCCACATCTGCAAAACACCATTTTGTCAGTTATCAACAATATATCATATACATAAAACTAGACAAAGCAACCGTACCATACATACCATCTGGCCCCCATGCTTGTCCTGCTGGCTGTGGAGCATCCGGATCTCCTGTGAAGTCCATATCCCTGTATGGATAATCCTCCAGCATCAGTGGTAGCTGGAGCCACTGCAAATACAGCTCCTATGTGAAGTATCGCCCTACATCCCCGCCCCCACGGTGGCGCATCATCTCTCCCCACCGCACCATCCAAGGCTCCCTCAAGCCTCCTGCCCTGATCGGCACCCTCGGCCGCAGTGTGGGGACCCTCTCCATAAAGAAGGCACACAAAAAGGAACCATAACAAAATCCCTTTCCAGACTCCTTCGTCGCGGTCAGCTATCGCTGCACGCAGGTCAGGAACATCTGGCCCCATGAAAAATAGGTCCCGGCCAGTACACGCTCCATGAGCTGCATCTGACCCCCAGACACCTTCTCAGGTGACTGGGACCCCAAAATCCACACAATACATGCAGCCATCGCCTGTACTGCCGACTCTCATAGATCCCTCACCAAGAGTGCATTCCGATGCACCCGAGCCCCTAGCCGACAGAACTGCTCCACCATATCCTCCATATCCAAGTCCGTCGACACCCGCGGCTGAGTATCAGCTACCCTCCCCAGGCAGGGCAGCCCCGTCAAGAAATAAACATCAGTGAGGGTGAGGTCCACCCTCTCTCCCTACACTCGAAAAGCCAGTATGCCTGGCTCCCAGAATCCGACCAACCGGGTCAGCAGCAATCCTGCTGACCGCATAATAGGAACCTCTGCAAACTTCAGGAGTCCGAAGAGTCCTAGCAGTGACCGCACTCGGCGATCCTCTCGAACCGCTGTCACTATCTCCTCTGGAACCTCTCGCTCCCTCCATGGCACCTGTGGCATCCTGTCAATCACACAACAAAGTCTCATCAGGCTCACGTCAAAATCATAGACTTTCCCACCCATCCAAAACAGAACAGTTCGGTCTCCGACCGCGGCTGTCAGGCCTACAGCCGCGGTCTGCGACCACGACTGTTCGGCCTACAGCTACGGTCTGCGACTGCGACTGTTTGGCCCACAGCCGTGGTCCGCGACCGCGACTGTTCAGCTTACAGCTGTGGTCTGCGACCACGACTATTCGGCCCACAGCCGCGGTCCGCGACCGCGACTGTTCGGCCTGAACCTGCGGGCTGCGACCGCGGTTTTCGATAGCCTGACTCGCGGTCCACCCACATGGTCCGTACAAAAACACCCTAGAACCCACTACCCGCCCCCCAAACCTAAAAATCATGCAGGTCTAGGTTTGATGGCCTACCTGGCTCTCCCGAATCTCGAATCGGCCGGTCGAATCGTCCAGAAAAGACACTTGAGCTCTGGTCCACTGCGATTACGAATCAAAGGCAAATAGTACAAATGACACTTGTCCTTGGGCCCACTTCCCATTTATAGTCCATTGACTTTTCTCTTGTTTGGCCATTCTGCACCCAGACGGAGTCCGTTTTCAGAACCGTTTCCACCATTGGAATCAGCACGACGAAACCATCACAATGGTCACCTCGTTGTGTTATTTTGTACTACACCATTTTTTGCCCATTTTTTTCAATACCAATAGGCACCTCGGTTTGCGTGCCACTTTGGCCACTCTCCGTTTTTACCAATTTTTAGATCGTCGGATCCATTTTTTTCGAGCCCGTGATGATGCTTGAGATCATTTCTCGCTCTCACTTGGTATAATTTCAACAATGCGTCCCTACACCTTGCCGCATCAATTTGCGCGCCACATCGGCCGTCATCAGATTATTTCACACTTTTACATGAGCCATCCACTCATGTCATACTGCAAATGTTTCGTTATTTTGGCACCATTCATTCACCCCACAAGGAGGCCCACCAGTGTTCCCCCCCCCACCCTCAGTCCTGGTCATCATAAATGTTCCTTGATCGAACACTTCCTCCTTGCCTGGCCATTAATTCAGAGTCTTCTTATTTGCTTTCAGACTCCTTAAAATTGAAAGCAACCACGAGCATGAACTGTCATGGGCTTGTAAAATCCACATGACAGTACCATTCTACTACTTCAGAGTCTTCTTATTTGCTTTCAGACTCCTTAAAATTGAAAGCAACCACGAGCATGTACTGTCCTGGGCTCGTAAAATCCACATGACAGTACCATTCAATAATTTCAGAGTCTTCTTATTTGCTTTCAGACTCCTTAAAATTGAAAGCAACCACGAGCATGAATTGTCATGGGCTCGTAAAATCTACATGACAGTACCATTTTATCTCCACATTTTTTCTAGTTACCTAACCCATGAAGAAGTCCCCCTGCGCCTCTCGGCGCTATGATCGATCCTCTCGGCAGCACCACCACTAAGGTCGCCTTTGTTCAGAGTATTCTGCAGTCTCCTACCATTTTTACCACAGCTTGAGTCTCCCTCAGCCCATTCACCCTCAGATCCTATACCGCTATGATCCATTTACCACCAGTCAGTCTCATATGCTGCCCGATCATCCCCGCCATCATACTCTGAACAAAGGAAGTTTGAAGTCCACCCACTCTGCTTGCCCAGTTATTTCCCCCAGTTTATCGCTCCTGCCATCAGTACTATCACAGTTCGGTTTTTCACCTCGCGCTCCTGTCAAGGAAACATCATTGCCTTGATAGTTGCAGGTCTCCCTCTGTCGACAACAGCCCCTCTATTCCAGAGGATAGACCTAGAGGCCCCTGCGCCTTGGACCCATCACCATCTGTGATGAGTGCCTACGGACCATTTTGGGAGGAGTCATCATTGCCTCTCCGAATAGTTGTTTCTCACATGCTCGACTTCAGCACCTTAATCGCATTGTTGAGAATCACGCAGGATGTATATCCATTCCATTATTTGTCGAAGACCCTGGATTTCCTCCGACTCTAGCACATTGGTGAGTCACTTCGGAACGACCAGTTATATGTTCCCGTGGATGTCCGGGCTGCGTTGGAGATCGTATTCGGAAGCCATCCAGTTCCATGTTTCCTTGAGTACCCAGTTCAGTTCCAGATCAGTGTACCATTGCAAATACGACCGCTGTCACTTTGATACAACAGCTCCTCATTTCCTATGGAACCACATTCCGTAGCACTGCTGTCATTCCAGTACATCAGTTGTTCAGCTCAGACATGATCAGCTCAGCAGTATGTTCCAGATTTGTGTCCCTTCTGGACCCTTATGATCTACACAGTGGATTTCTATATATCCTACAGGTCCCCCTTTTTCGGGCCTCACAGTTATTTTTATGTATATTGATACGAGCATGGGAATGCCTGCCTCGTCCAGATAATCATATGATTCCTCATCCATTATTGAGGTTACGTACTTTTCAGTCCTTGCAGTTGGTTCGAGATCGATGTTCCAGGCTTCAGTTGATTTCTTCTCTTCTCCACACCCCAGGAAAAACAAATATGACTTATGATGTCCATCGGCCATACGATGAGCTCCTGCCCTCGCACATCAGGGGGCAATCTGTTAACACCCAAAAAAGGTTCACTACCTCATCTACCCCATTACATGTCTCATTTGTCCATTTTCCTACCATATTTCCATCAAAAACCCATAAAACCATGCAAAAAGCCTCCAAAAGGCTTAAAATGCCTCCAAAAGGCCATAAAACCCCCTTTTTCCTCTAAAAATATCCAAAATTCCTCCAAAAAAGCAAAAATCTCCAAAAAGGAATAAAAAATATAAAATAATGAGGGAAATGAGGAAAAAACCCTAAACAGCTGAAACCCTAACCCTAAAACCGCATGGTTTCCAATTATAAATAAGTGATGGAGACCCCTTATTCAAAGATCCACAATCACAAGTATCCTGCCTCTGCCAAAATTGCTCGTGAAACCCTAGCTCACCATTGAAGCTACTTTCACCGTGAGAGCCCCTTTTGGCCCATTTCCACCATTGGAGAAAGAGAAGAAGCAGCTTGAAGCTCGGAGCCACCGACATCGGACCAGCGCGACGGACTTCACCAACCTCCACATTGGAGGTAACATCAATAAAGATCATTATTTACTATTTACTGCTTTTGTTTTATGTTATTTACTTTCTACTATTTTGCTTCATGAATGTTTAGATCAGCTTTTATTTCCGTTTAGCACTTTTAATTCATATATCATTCGAACTGCTACTAAGGAATCCATTGTCCTTAGTAGGTACTCATTCGTACAAGCTAGGGCTAAAACCCTAGCAACAGGGCATCCATTTGGTGGGAACACTTCATGCAGGTAAAGAAGATCAGTGAAAGGAAACTGAAATGGAAACAGTTCAAGAAGTATTTCAGGTAGAAATACCTTTCTGACAGGTATTATGATAACAAGATCAAGGAATTCCATGAGCTGAGATTGGGACAACAGACCATGGATGAAGATTGCAAATAAATTCTTGGAATTGTTGTGGTATGTCTAGTACATTAGAGATGAAAAAGTAAAAATCCAGCGGTTTCTAAGTGGATTGCCTCAAGCCTACAAAGATAGAATTTAGTTCTATGAGCCGAGAACTCTTGAAGAAGCAATAAGAAAGGCTAAATATTGCTATGAACAAAGCAAAGGTAAACCTGATTACCATAAGGCATGGAAGGACAAGAAGAATGAAAAGTTTGACCAAAGAAAGAAAGGTTTCAAACCTTCTAGATTCAGGAATCGACAGAAGTAGCCATCCCAAGCTGTGAATAATCCCGTTGGAGTGACAGGTGGAAAGCCTAAAGAGCCACAACAGAATAAAGGTCCACTCAAATGTTGGAAATGTGAAGGACCTCACTTGCGCAGATATTGGACCTCACTTGCGCAGTGCAAGGCCAAATTATAACATTCAGGGAGCAGAAACAGTGGGTTAGGTAGCCAGAGCAGTCCCTAGAATTTATGCAACACTGGAGGACCGCCAGGCATATCATTAGTCAACTGTGGTTGAAGTTGTAGGTAATATTGTTGAACAATCTGTTTCTATTTTGATTGACCCTGGTTCTACTCACAGTTATATCACTCCTAGGGTAGTGGAGATTTGTGCTTTTAAGAAGGTAAAGCATAGAAAATATTGCTTAGTTCAGCTAGCCACTGGGACTAAGAGAAAAGTCAGTGACATGGTAGAGAATTTCCCATTGGTCATGAATGGTTTGAACACTTGTGTAGATCTGAATGTTCTACCGCTCAGTTCCTATGATGTTCTCATTGGAATGGATTGGTTGGAAGCCCACTGAGTGAAGCTTGACTGTTATAACAAGACTTTTGAATGCATGGATGAATAAGGAAACCCGATAGTTGTGAAAGGTATTCCGAAAGTAATTTCAGTAAGGCAGGTTTCAGCAATGCAGTTGAAGAAGTTCTATAGGAAAGGCTGCCAGTTGTATGCAACTCATATTCTGGAACCAACAAGAGCTGAAACTCCTAGGTTTGAATACTATCAGGTGTTACAGGAATTCAAGGATGTGTTTCCTGATGAGATTCCAGAACTTCTTCCATAGAGGGACATTGATTTCACCATTGAACTTGTGCCAGGAGCAGCACCAGTGTCCAAGACACCCTACAGGATGAGTACACCAGAGATGCTAGAATTGAATATGCAACTGCAAGAGTTGTTGGAAAAGAAGTATATCCGACCAAGTGTGTCTCCTTGGGGAGCACCGGTTCTGTTTGTGAAAAAGAAAGATGGTACACTCAGGTTATGTATTGATTACAGACAGTTGAACAAGGTTACTGTGAAGAATAAATATCCTTTGCCTAGGATTGATGACCTCTTTGATCAAATGAGAGGAGCAAAGGTATTTTCCAAGGTTGACTTGAGGTCTGATTACCATCAGGTAAGAATCAAGGATGAAGACATTCATAAGATGGCCTTTAGGACAAGGTATGGACATTATGAGTTCGTAGTGGTACCATTTGGTCTCACAAATGCACCCGCCGTATTTATGTGCCTTATGAACAGTGTCTTTAGTTAGTATTTGGACAAGTTTGTTCTTGTTTTCCTTGATGACATTCTTGTTTATTCTAAGAATGAGGAAGAGCATGAAGAGCATTTGAGACTGACATTGCAAGTGCTCAGGGAACATCAGCTGTATGCAAAACTAAGCAAATGTGACTTCTACAGGGATAGAATTCAGTATTTGGGTCACATTATCTCAGAAGAGGGTATATTGGTAGACCCTGAGAAGATTGAAGCCATTATGAATTGGCCTACTCCAAGAAATGTGACGGATGTAAGATCTTTTATGGGACTTGCAGGATACTACAGGAGATTCATCGAAGGATTTTCCAAGGTTGCACATGCCATCATTTCTTTGCAAAAGAAGGGGATGAAGTTTGAATGGACTTTGAAGTGTGAAGAAAGCTTCCAGCGGTTGAACAATCTTCTCACCAGTGCACCAGTGTTGAAGGTTGCAGATCCAGAGAAAGATTTTGTGGTATGTACCGATGCATGTGGACAAGGGCTTGGAGGAGTCCTTATGCAGGACAACCACGTGATATGTTATGAGTCAATAAAGCTGAAGGAGCATGAGAAGAACTATGCCACTCATGACTTAGAGCTTGTAACCATAGTACATGCTCTCAAGATGTGGAGACATTACTTGATGGGTAGAAGATTTGAACTCAGAACATATCACTATGGACTGAAGTATTTGTTTGATCAGCCTACTTTGAATGTTAGGCAAGCGAGATGGATGGAATTTTTATGTGAGTTTGATTTTGAAATCAAGCACATTATAGGAAAAGAAAATAAGGTAGCTGATGCATTCAGTAGGAAGGTACAGGAAATGCATGTGGCATCTCTTAGTATTTTCCAATCAGAATTGAGGCAGAAAATTGTTAATCATGTTGCCGAAGATGAATTGTATGAGCAAGTAAAAGACAGATTGCAACAGCAAAGTCTTGAGCAGAAGTATGAGGGATATAAATTGGAAGAAGATGGACTTCTCACTTTTAATGGCAAAGTTTATATTCCAAATGTAGCAGATTTGAGGAGAGTTGTTATGGATGAAATCCATCAAGCTCTGTATTCTGGTCACCCAGGATATCAGAAGACAATTGCTACAGCTAGAAGGCAGTACTTTTGGCCAGGTGTGAAAAAGGAAATGGCTGAATACATTTCAAGGTGCATGAAATGTTAACAGGTAAAGGTTGAGCATCAACATCCAGCAGGCTTGTTGTAGCCTTTGCCAGTTCTGGAATGGAAATGGGAAGTTATTTCCATGGATTTTATTACAGGATTGCCGATGACTTGGAGAAAACATGATTCCATCATGGTTGAGGTAGACAAGTTGACAAAGGCAGCACATTTTATACAAGTGAAGTCTATGCATAAGGCTGATGACATTGCCAATTTATTCATGAAGGATATTTTCAAATTGCATGGATTGCCGAAGGCAATAGTCTCTGACAGAGATGTCAAGTTCACTTCCAATTTTTGGAAAGGATTGTTTGCAGATTTGGGTACAAAGCTAAACTTCAGCACTGCCTATGATCCTCAGATAGATGGGCAGACAGAAAGAGTTAACTAGGTGCTTGAAGATATGCTTCGCATGTATGTGATGGACAAACCAACCAAGTGGGAAGATTACTTACACTTGGTAGTGTTTGCTTACAACAATGGACAGTAGGCATCCTTGGGGATGAGTCCGTATGAAGCTTTGTATGGTAGAAGGTGCAGGACACTAGTGACTTGGGACAACCCGGTGAACATAGTTGTCCTTGGACCAGAATTGCTCAAGGAAATGGAGCAAGAGGTTGTAAAGATCAGGCAGAATCTGAAAGCAGCACAGGACAGACAGAAAATCTATGCAGATAAGCATAGGGTGAACAGAGAGTTCAGTGTTGGGGATCATGTTTACCTCAGAGTGAAAGCAAAGAAAAGTTCCTTGAATCTTGGAAGTTGTGCCAAGCTGTCACCTAGATATTGTGGTCTGTTTAAAGTGCTTGAAAGAATAGGGCCTGTTGCATATAGACTTGCATTACCTGCTAGTACTAGAGCTCATAATGATTTTCATGTTTCTTTGCTTAAGAAATATGTACATGATCCTAACCATGTGATAAATTGGGATGTGATTCAGGTGGAACCCGAGGGAGAGTTCCAAATCGAGCCAATGCGCATCCTCGACAAGAAGGTCACAATGCTCTGGAACCGAGCCATAGGGCAGGTAAAGGTGCAATGGGAGCATTATGGACCTGAAGAGGCTACGCGGGAGCTGGAGGATGCCATGCGATTGGCACATCCATTTTTGTTCAATCGTGTGGAACACTGAGGTGGTACCAATGTAGCATTTTGTTCAAATTTTATAAAGCATTGAGGATAGTGCTATTGAAGGGGGAGGGGAATGTAATACCCCAGTTTTAACCCCGCTTGCATTAAAAATACATGATACACATATAGTAAATAATCTTGGTGTGGAGCTAAAGGCCAAGGCCCCACCATCGATTTGGTTATGTCGTGTTTCTGTTTGGGAATGGTCAACGAAAGTATATCAAGACATATGACATATAGTTAATTGTGGCATCATGTAAACATGCATTTTAATTAAATAACCCAACCATCTATGTTCGCAGCAACTAAATTGAGAAAGGGCATGATTCCGAAGGATAATGATGGGGGGATGTTGAACTTTGAGTCATGGGAAGAGCCACATGTCATATTTCTCTTTTACTTCCACCACCTTTGGTTTTCTGTTGGTTAGTTGGGACAATGAATTGGTTGGAAAAAAAAGACCACACCCATGCCTACTCACTCTCTCTCCACGACACATTTGTGGGCCTGTCCACTATCCCCGATCATGAGCCTATTCAGTTCCTTCACACAAGGGAGTTAAAGGAATCCACATTCCATTGTTGGGGGTTTTCCTTCTCTCTCAGGATTGCTAGTCGGTGGGTTTTCTTCCCCGTTCACACAGAAGTTAGTTCTCCTCTTCCTCACGAATTCGAGGGCTGGTGGATTGTTTCTCTCCTCTGATCACACAGAGAGTGTGTCTTTTTCCACCATTGGCATATTTCTTAATGTTCTGTTCTTCCCATCATTGAAGTTGTGTTTTTAATCACATCCATAGTTCTGTGGTTGCGTTCTGTCTCTCACGCAGAGTTGGAAGTCAGAACCTGTTCCATTCCCGGTCTGTATAAGTTTTCCCAGCGATTGCAGTGAGATTTGTGCACTGTGGGCTCAGATTTGATCATGGGATGTCATTGCCATGATTTGTTTGGCTATGTCTTTCCTTTTTATGGTGGTATCAGTTGAAGATTGTTGTGAGTACCTGCGTTCTGGTCAACTATATTTTCCCACTGTAAAAGCTTGAATAGTTGTTTAGCTGCTTGCATGCAGTGGTTTTGTCCTCGGACTGCATTAGAGTGGTGAATGAGGGCTTGAGGTGCTTGATAAACCTGGTGGGTTGAGAACCATACAGACAGAGCCACTGAGCTGGTCTTCTTCTCCACAACCCCTGAATAGCACTAGAAGGGAGATCAGGGTCCGAGGGACTGCGTTGCAGAGAAAGCACTGATTTCCTTGTGTTGGGTGTGTGTGGATGTTCTAGAAGCCAGTCTAGTTTTGGTGTCGGTGCACTAGCTTAGCATTAGCCTTTACCAGCTCCTGGATGGCCTGATAAATCCAACTTTGTTGGCTTGGCTAATCTGCTGTTCGCCTGATAAACCCAACTATGTGGGCTTGGATAAACTATGTACCCTAGTGGTGTTGTTATCCATGGGTATGTGTAAGTCTATTTAGTTCCTTATTCCTTGGGAATCATGCCCGGCTCAGGGGTGGCAGCGTTACTGAGATATTAAGGAGCATGCGAGCCTATGGTTGGGTGGAACGTTGCAGCGACGTCGGCTGGTTGTGGAACAAGCTCTTTATAAGATAAGTATTCTTGCCTAACTTGTATCTACAATTATAATTACCATTGATGAATGATGTTATACATGTTAAATGCTGATCCATATATGCATGAATGCTGATTGAAATGTTTTGCTTCCATTGTGTATATGAATGATTATGCTTCATAATTTTTTTTATGTTTTAAGTATCATGCTTTAGCACTATATGCATGTATGTTCATGTTCATGGGGCTAGATGCCCAGATGATTTGACTTATATTAGTGTCCTCTTCACCGGTCGGAAGGTCAGGGACGTTACAAGAGGTGCAAGCATTTGAGGATGGTACAGCTGCAGCATACTTAACACAGTTTAAGCATGTACTTTTTCCCATTACTGATAGCAACCCATAACTTACAGATGGTACAAGACAAGTTGTAAAATTTTCAATATTTTAAGAGACCATGTTAGGATCTATGTATTGTTGTTTTTTAGCTAGTTATTACTTAAGGTGTGTTCTATACTTTGACTGATTACAATTGAGGAGATAAAGAAAAATGGAAAATATAATTTTTGAAAGGGAACTAAATCTAGAAATAATGTGTGCTTTATTTCTGTTCCTAGAACTAAATCCAAAAATAATGACCACTCAAATTCTCTTCCAAAAAAGAGTAAACATAGCTCTATCAAGAGTAAGAGCTTAAATGATGTAGGTCAATGGTCTCTAGAAAAGGTTCAAGTAGGCATAAGCATATTACACCAAGCAATTAAGGGAATGATGTTGTAGCGAGAATACACAAGTCCAAACAACAAGAAAATTGGAAGCCAAAACCAAATACTTTTGAGAAAGGTATGTCTCTGCAAATCCTTTATTTTGATTTGGTTTTCACTTAGTGATTCTTTTTATGTGCATTGATATTTGTCTATAATATGACACACTTTTTATATTTTCATTCAAATATAACAAGTGCAGCATATTATATGGAATATAATAAGTGCAGCATATTATATGGAATATAATATGTTGCACTTGTTATATTTTCATTCAACTTTTGTTCTTTTGTTATATGGAATACAACCAGGCCAGGGTTAGATGGAAGAAAATAAAGAGCAGCTTCAACTTCCAGGAGCTCCTCATCCTGAACCTGCCCTTGATATCAAACAACCTGAGCCAATTCAATATGTAAAATATTTGAAGCCATTTGTGATTTCCAGTAATGGTAAGAAAGATCAAGTAATGACCCGACTGTCAAATTCAGCGGGCTCAATGAACCACTCAAATTCTCTTCCAAAAAAGAGCAAATAGAGCCCTATCAAGAGAAAGAGCTTAAATGATGTAGGTCAACATTCTATAGAAAAGGTTCAAGAAGGCACAAGCATATTACACCAAGCAATGAAGGGGAATTATATTGTAGAAGGAATACACAAGTCCAAACAGTAAGAAAAATGGAAGCGAAAACTAAATACTTCTGATAAAGGTATGTCTCTGCAAATCCTTTCTTTTGATTTGGTTTTCACTTAGTGATTCTTTTTATGTGCTTTGCTATTTGTCTATAATATGTTGTACTTGTTATATTTTCATTCAAATATAACAAGTGCAACATATTATATGGAATATAATATGCTGCACTTGTTATATTTTCATTCAACTTTTGTTCTTTTATTATATGGAATACAACCAGGCCAGGGTCAGATGGAAGCAAATAAAGAGTAGCTTCAACTTGTAGGAGCTCCTCATTCTGAACCTGCCCTTGATATAAAAAAACCCGAGCCAATTCAATATGTGAAATATATGAAGGAAATTATGATTTCCAGTAACAGTAAGAAAGATCAAATAATGACTCGACCGTCAAATTCTGCGGGCTCAACGAACCACTCAAATTGTCTTCCAAAAAGAGTAAACAGAGCTCTGTCAAGAGAAAGAGCTTAAATAATGTAGTTCAACAGTCTCTAGAAAAGGTTCAAGCAGGCACAAGCATAAATTTACACCAATCAATGAAGGGGAATGATTTTGTAGCGGGAATACAAATGTCCAAATAGCAAGAAAAATGGAAGCCAAAACCAAATACTTCTGATAAAGGTATGTCTCTGCAAATCCTTTCTTTTGATTTGGTTTTCACTTAGTGATTCTGTTTATGTGCTTTTCTATTTTTCTATAATATGCTTCACTTGTTATATTTTCATTCAAATATAACAAGTACAACATATTATATGGAATATAATATGATACACTTGTTATATTTTCATTTAACCTTTGTTCTTTTGTTATATGGAATACAACTAGGCCATGGTAAGATGGAAGTAAATAAAGAGAAGCTTCAACTTCCAGGAGCTCGTCATTATGAACATGTCATTGATATCAAACAACCTGAGCCAATTCAAGATGTAAAATCTCTGAATCCAATTATGATTTCCGGTAACGATAAGAAAGATCAAGTAATGACCCAACTATCAAATTATGCGGGCTCAATGAACCACTCAAATTATCTTCCAAAAAAGAGTAAACATAGTTCTGTTAAGAGAAAGAGCTTAAATGATGTTGTTCAACAGTCTCTAGAAAAGGTTGAAGCAGGCACGAGCATATTACACCAAGCAATGAAGGGGAATGATGTTGTAGAGGGAATACACAAGTCCAAACAACAAGAAAAATGGAAGCCAAATCTGAATACTTAGGATAAAGGTATGTCTATGCAAATCCTTTCTTTTGATTTGGTTTTCACTTAGTGATTATTTTTATGTGACTTGCTGTTTGTCTATAATATGTTGCACTTGTTATATTTTCATTCAAACTTTTTTTCTTTTGTGTGTCCTGCATTTTCATCAAGAGCATAAATCATTGTGTTTAATTCTTAAAAAAATTTCACAATGATGTCTTCCTCCTTTGTGTTAGAGGGTGATGTAGTGAAAGGAAAGTGCAAGAATGATAGTGAGCCTAAGGTACATAATCCTCTTAAGAAGGTCAAGGCCAGAGTAGTAGTTGATGGCTCTAATGGTGAATTGTTAATAGTTCCCAGAGAATGAAGCAAATATGATAACGTGCATGGACCACCAATGCATGGTGTGAGACCTATTGCATATAATGGAGTTATAGGAGGGGATCCTAATGGAGTAGTTGCTGCAAGTCCTATTAGAAGAGACCATGGGAAAGCTACATGAAGTTTTGTATTGAAAGAGGCAAAGGATCTGAAACACTCTGCAGACAGGTTGAAGGTCTGCTTGTCATTAATTATCCTTATTGCTCCATCTATACATAGCCTAAAATATTCTTGTGATTTGATGCAATCCAATGTTTAAAATGCTAACTTCCTTGTAAGTCTAACATAGTTGCAATAGATGTTGTATACTATGGGAGGTAGAGGCCTTGAAATCACTGGTCATTACTTTCAAGCGGCTTTAAAATTTCTTCATGGTGCTTCATTATTGGAGTTTTCAATTCTGATAGTGCAAAGCATGGAGAAACAACTCAGGCTATGAAGGTGTATATAGATACTTCCAGGATCTATGAGTAAGTGTCATAAGATCTTAGAGTTTGAGTTGAAAGTTTTATCGATTTTTTTCATTAGTCAATCTGGATGTGAGCACACTGTATTATCTTTACTTTTGGAAATTTCTCCAGCAATTTTGAAATATAGTAATGCTGCTTCAAATATTGATAGGTTAGATTCTCTATTACCTTTACAGGTTTTGTTCCTTAACATATGAGAGAAACAAATAAATAGAAGTTGCTTCCCCGAAATATAAATGCATGTGGGTAGTGCACATGAGGGTTGTGTTGTCTAAAACTTCATGTTTAGACATTAACGTTCGAGTTTGAGAGAAGAAGAAACAGACCTGAGAGATATGATAGAAATTTTGTTCAAAATACTTTGAAGGACATCAAGAAGATTGAGGAAGTCTGTGTTAGCAGGGAGGCTAAATTATGGGAGAACATGTTTGTCTCATTCTCTTCAACTTTCCTTGTAAAAGAGTCAAGGGTTAGTAACATAAAATTAACTAATTGGTTATCTTCTAATTGTTGTTGCTTATAGCACCTGTTTGTCCAAATACAGTAGAACCACCATACAACACTTGTCTGCTCTCAAATCTTACCTTTGCCGTGGTGATTTTTTTCTTGTCTAGTTTATTACTTTGCTTGTGGTGCACTTCTGGAGTGCCCGTGGTTCTGATAATTATTTGTATCAGTCTAGTTGTGGCTATATATAAGGCAGGTTGGCTAGAGATAAACTTACAAACATGATTGAATGTTTCCCACTGATTTTCATATAAAATGTGTCAACTATAATGTTGGGTGTGTTTTTATTATTTCATTCAACTCTTTTTGAAATATGTGTTGAATTTATTTTGCTTGCTTATTTTGGTAGCCTTTAGACTTCTATAAAAATATTTTTCATTTTCTAGACTTGACTGATATGGTAACTTATTCTTTGCATCACTCAGTTTGAAATATTTTGCTTTCATGCATTTTTATATTGTCACTGATAGATTTTTTTATGAATGGCAAGGTTTGCTTACCTTAATTGACTTTTACTTTGCTTGATTTCATATAATGATATTTTTCTCATATATTCAGGAACGCCAAGAGATATTCCATAAATTGGTTGACTTAATTGGTATCACATCCATCAACGAGGTATTCTGTTCTCTCTGGTAACATGAATGGATATGCCAGATAGGGAAAATTGTACACAGCTCTCAGGAATTAGTTTATCATAAATACTAGTTACAGGTAAGTTGTAATAGTAATAATTATGTAGTTTGTAGATTGCTATCTATCATAAATTTGTTTGAATATCATCATTGTCAAGCAATAAAAACTTCTTAAAAGGTGCTAGCTCAATAATAGAGCGCCTGCCTAATTATAGGCAGGAGGTTGGTGGTTTGATTCCTTCGTGCCCTATCATAAATTTGTGACTACAAAAACGATTAAATTCACATATATATGACTATTAGTATCGAATTTCCCGTATCTTAGTCGTATTTATCTTAATCATTAATATGTAATTGTCTAGTAGTTTATTTAGTCGTATATTTGGTCATTAATTGTTGCAATCAATGACTAAATCAATGACTAAATCCGTGACTAAATCTGTGACTAAATCAATGACTAAATCATTGACTATCAACGACTAAATCATTGACTATCAACGACTAAATCATTGACTATTAATGAATAAATCAATGACTAAATCAATGGCTAAATCAATGCCTAATAAGTCAAGCTATTGATGACTAAGTGAAATATGACTAGCTATAAGATAGTGGAAATTAGCTACTATTAGTCGCTGACTCAAAAATAGTCGTTTATAGCCTGGTTTTAGTCATTAATTTCTAATTTTGTACTAGTGGATGCATCGTTTGTCATACTGGGAGTAGCGCTCATGCAACCAGGTGAAGGAGATCTTGATCACCCAATTTCTTTCGATTGTCAGAAGTTGTCATTTGCTGAGAAAAATTATACAACCACAGAGAAAGAAGGTTTGGTGATGGTATATGCACTGCAGAAATCTAGGCATTACATCATAGGTGGTCACTTCAAGATATTGTTTACAGACCATTCATCTTTGAAGTACTTAGTCAATAAGCCTGTGTTGGGGGGGAAGATATGCTGCTGGCTACTTCTCTGTCAGGAGTTTGATTTTGAGATAATTGTGAAGCTGGGTCGCTTGAATACTGGCTCTAATCATTTATCTCAGATTGATATAGTCGAAGATCCAACAAATATTGAAGAGGGACTGTCAGATGCGTAGCTATTCAGAATCGACATAGCAGATGATTATTATGATCAAATCATTTAGTTTTTGTTGATAGGAGTCACACCCAAGGAATTTTCAACAAGTCAGAAGAACCAGTTGGTGGTTAAAGCTTCAAATTTCCAAATGATTGTTGGCTAGCTCTATAAACTAGGCCTAGATGATGTTTTGCGGCGATGTGTCCTACCACATGAACAAGGAGAGATTTTAGAGGAGGAACATGCAGGATTTGTTGGTGGACACTATGGAGGATTATCTATCATGAGAAAGGTGCTTCGCATAGGCCATTGGTGGCCCACTTTACATAATGATGCGACAGATTATGCGTGGAGCTGTGACATCTGCAAATGAACTGGAAAACCATCACGGCGGGATGAGATGCCATTAGTGCCACAAGTAACCTTGTAAACTTTTGATAAATGGGTTGTGTATTTTGTGGGTCCAATCAATCCACCTGGGAAGAGAACTGGCGTGCGGTACATAATCACAACAACGAACTACTTGAAGAGGTGTGCGGAGGCCATACTAGTCATGGATTGCACCGCTGTGACAATAGTAAGATTCCTGTTTGACAACATTGTGACGTGGTTTGGATGTCCAAGGATATTGATGAGCAACTAGGGTAGTCACTTCATTAACTGCACAGTAGGCACATTGACAAAAGAATTGCAAAGACAACATAAGAAAAGTACCCAATATCATCCACATGCGAATGGAACAGTAGAATCTTTCAACAAGATATTGGAGCATGCACTTACAAAGGTATGTAATGATAACCATGATTACTGGGACTTGAAGAATCCAGAAGTATTATGGGTATATCGTACCACTTACAAGAGATTGATAGGGAAGCACCATTCAAATTGGTATATGAACAAGGATCAGTCACGCCTATGGAGTACATTGTTCCCAGTCTGTGCATTGCAACAACGATGGGCATGGATGATGAAGCAACACTAGAGAAGCATGTGGCACAGTTAATACAACTCGAAGAGGACCTCTTTATTGTAGGTTTCCATCAGCGCATTGAGAAGGATCACCAGAAGGCTTGGCATGATCGCCACATAACGAATAAGTAGTTTCAACAAGGTGATTTGGTGCTGTTATATGACAAGAAGTTCATGAAGCATCCAAGTAAGTTACATGTGCATTGGTTAGGTCCATACCTTATTAATTCTATTAATTCTAGAGGTGCAATTGAGCTACAATAGTTAGATGGAGAAATGCTACCAAATCTTGTGAATGATGGTCGATTGAATCCCTATAGGACAGGGTTGGAACCACATGATGCTTGAAGCACTGTGTAAGAAAAAAAAAGTAGATAGGATCATGGATGCATGGAAGGCGCACCAAGAGGAAGTGATTGCACAAGATTAGGAGTTAGTAAGGCAAGTAGGAGGTCATGCTGCGACAACCGCATGGCAACGGGTAGATGTCACATCAATAATCAATAAAGACAATTAAAGTAGTTAACCGGTGGTGCTCGTGGAAGTGACGTGTAATGATGGTGAATCTAACTGGTGAGCTGGAAAAATCGGCGGCATATTCGGGTATTTAATGAGTGATTTGGTCATGATGATCTAATTCATGTCCTAATGATGACGTATGAGTTTATTTGGTTCTATAAGAAGAATATTGCTATGGCTGAAAGAAACCATAGTGCAGAATTGAATTAAATTAATTTGCAGAGTTACTGAGTTGTCGTGAGAGGTGTTGAGAAAATTGCGAAGAGTAAGAAAGTTTTTAAGACCAGAGAGGGTGTGAGATTAGTAATTCGAGAGGGGAATTGGTATGGTATGTAGAGAAAATTAGACACCGTTGAGATTTCAAGTGAGCGAGATTCACCACTCAGACGAGTTGCAATTGAGGAAGAAATCACCAGTATGCAAGTTGGCTCGCCAACGAAGAGGAAGGCACAAAATCCTATCTCCCCACTATCACAGAAGTGACGGACCAAAACGACCACAAGGGTGCACAAAGAAGACACACCACAAACGGGGCCATTAAGCCCTGAAGTTATGGATTCTGCTGCTAGAGCAGGGGTGTCTATCAAGGACATCCTTGGCTACATCCCTCCTAGTCAACCTGGTGTGCTGGACAGAAAGCCCACGAAGAATCACAGATACTAGATCAGGATGTCAACGATACCACAAGGGATGATATGCACTTTTGATATTGTTTTTGCACTGATGCAGCTAAGGTACGAGGACCATGACCTGCTTGCATTAGAGGATGTTAGGAAGGAGTTGTATCGACCAATAGTATTAGTAGAAGGTGCCTCGATAGAGCGCATTCTGCAGGATTGGGCAAGAGGACTGGACAAAGCTGCATTACTTGGGTTGATCAATATGTAACACTTTGGGTTTCCAACTGAGGTGAATGAATGTGTGAAACAAATTTTGGCATGTTTTCATGGTGGGTATTTATTTCTAGATGAGTCGATTGAAGTCACGGTGGAATTGATTTCAGCAATAACGAGGCTACCCAAAGATAGGACAGACCCCTCACAATATATCGGAGGCAAAGATCATGACAGAAAGTTGGAAATGACTCTAAAGAAGTGTTGTGCTCTAGAGAATGATGGGATAGCCTACCACATTGATAGCATAAATGATCACATGGTCTGTATTGGTGCTAGGATTCTAGCTAGTAAAGTAGTAAGGAAGAACCGCACGGTTCAATGTAATTCTGGGGTAGTTGCATGTGCTAAGTTATGCGCACAAGGCACACGAATGAATTGGTCCCTTTTTTTAATAGACCAGTTAGTGGAGGATGCAAAGGCCACAAAGGCGAGTGTAAGACCATTTACATACATTTGGCTCCTCATTTTGATTGCGCTGGTAGCTTGGATGGAACTAGAGGATTACCAAGGGATGGATGTCAAAGCAGTAGAGGTGTGTAAGGGTGACAGATATCAAAATTTATGGTGGGTTAAGGACACAAAGAGTGGTATATTGATCGATCCAATTTTGGATCTACTAGGTAGCGCTGCAGGCGGCAGTGGAAAACGTTCCATGATTGATAGAGGAAGCCGCGACAAAGTATCGGAGGATTACACATTTTGCAATTGGACCTCACACTATTTACGTTCATGCATGGTGAGACCCTGCCAAGAAATGGATACCAATGAGGTAAAAAGTTTCCAATGCAGAGTTGGAGGCAGTGATTAATGGATGGCCCGCAGAGTGGCGAGAACCGATTAGTATAGCAGAAGCTTCAATAGAAAAAATGGCGGATGCAACTGACTCGGACACAGTGTGCAAATACAACCAATAATTGGATGATGAATCCTTAACAGAGACACCTACTAATCCAGAATTGCAGTCCATACTTCAAGAAATAAGAGAAAATAAACGCATGGATCAGGCTGCGAGCAACAGTACTGTATCAGCAATGGAAGCACAATTGCACAAAATTGTCAAGGATGTTATTGATGTGACTGATACATCCACAAAAGAAATGAAGAAATCAACATAGGAAGGGTTTGTCGAGGTAAAAGATAAATTGGATTCTATTTACAATGTTGTTTTGAAACAAGCACCAGTGAGCACAACTGCGTAGGAGTACGCATCAATCAACACCGAGCCGCGAGTCAAGAATGTTCAAATTCCCCCGACTGCCATTGATGCCGTATGGGAGGAATTCAATACCTCCCTTCACCAACTGTAGAATGTTGCATTGGACATCAACATATTTTCTACCTAGACTTTACTACACATACAATAGGTCACCAACCAGGAGTTGGCCGATAGGGAGAAGAATATCAACGACTAGTACTTGTGCCCGCAGGAGAAAGAAGAAGAAATGAAAAAAGAGATAGAATAATTGGATTGAGTCAAGGAGAAGTTGACTGAATACAAGGCACAAGAGATAGAGGTTTTGAAGAAAGCACATGAGAAGTTGGAAGCGACAGTAGCAGATGCCTGTCAGCATATCTTGGAGAGCACCGTAGAGCTGTATGTGGTAGTAAGAGCGAAGAAACTTGGAGCTATTATTGAGTATCTATAGAGCGAAACAAAATTTTTGGATGCTTTGATACACCTGTCCACACCACCAGAATAGATAGATACATGGAAATATAAGATAGAAGGGTTGGCCACATAGCTCAATGAGTTAGAGCAGGACGCCAAGAAAGTCACAGATGCCAGTATGCAATTTTGGGGCAACATAGTGCAGGACGAACAACTAGAGAAACTGACTACATAGTTGTAAGAAGCAGACGGGAAATTGGAGATCTTGAAGATGTCGCTCAAAGCAATGCCATTTATGATGTAGATCATGAAGGATATAGAGCTAAAAAATATGCAACAAGGGAGTCACGAGCACAAGGGAAAGGTAGCAGCGATGTAGTGCATAATTAGATGAGTTCCGGGAGATTGGAGCGTAGTTATCAGTGAGAGCAGTTTCTGCGCTCCAAGCCGCATAAGAAGGAAAGCCAAACATTGTTGCAAATATGGTTGAACACCTTTTCAACCATGATCTCAAGATGAGTGAGGAGGTTACTGAACGTGTCAAAGAGTAGGTTCGAGCGATCACCCTACAGTTTGCATATTTCAAAGACAAGATCGCTGAGTTCACCATGTCCGACTAAGAATGGCTTGAGGGTGAGCCAAAAGATTGTGTTGGGGGCCTGTTGGCAGGGGTTTTGGAATAAGTTAGTTGCGTGACATCACAAGTTCCACATAGGCGCAAAAGACACTGTGCAAGTGAAAGATGGAATGAAGGAAAAAAATAGACTATTTTATGTATTTTGTGTCATTTTTTGTACTTTGGACCATATTTTGTGGATATTGGTCATTATTTTGTAGATTTGGTTAAGAATTGGTTAAGAGTTAGTTAGAAGTGGACCTTGAATGTAATGACAGAAGCCTATAAATAGAAGTAGAATTACAAGTGTGAGAAAAGGCTTAAGTAGTAGAAGATATTTCAGAGAGAGATTGGAAGGAAGAAGACTCGATCTTGAATTGTGAACTGTTTTGAATCAGTGAATCATTGCACAAAAGTAATATGATAAGACAAGAGTTGATCTGAATTGTTGCTTCTTTTATCTTTTATGTCTTACTATTTTTGTGATCTAATGGTGAATGCAATTTAATGTGCCACATGGATCTATGATGCGATGTTTTCTTCCTTTAAATGGTGTTATCTGTCTTGATCTATCTGCGCAACAATATGATTGAATTATGCAATCTATTAGTAGCAATGATGATTAGCTTTGTTGATGATTAAGTAACTGGTCAGATCTATTGGATAAGTTGATGAAGTGTCAATTCCCATAGTCCTCTTCTATGTTGCGAAAACTTGGTTTCAACAGCTCTCCCTTGAACATCTCAGGTGAGACTTTATCCACTTCGTGGGTGTTTCCAGACAGGGTAAAACCTGTCTGGGACAGTGCTCAGGGAGGTTGTGGTGAGTTAAGCGTTGACATATTGGGAACCCTTGTCGATTGGGTTTTGTTGGTTGGGTTTGCACCAACAGGAATGAATTCTTGTGGACCCAATGAGTTGTCATCCTAAATGGAAACTAAGAGAAAATTAGAAAGATCCATAAAAGCATAAAAAGATAAAAGAAACACAAAAGTAGCCATCCAGAAAAGCATGCACAAAGCAAGGAAGTGCAGGAAACGTTGTCAGCATGAAAAGAAGGAAACTTAGGAAATCAAGGGGGGCATAGTTTCCAAAAGAGAGAAAGGAATGTCATCCTGAAAAGCAAGAAACAAGGAAAAAATCATGTCAGTTGGAAAGGAAGGAAACAAAGCAAGTTTCCATAGTTCATCTTTATGAGGGTGCATTGGTGGAGGAAAGTGGGCCACATGAAGATAAAATTCAACCAAGAATCCATATTTCTTATAAAATAATGAGAACACAGCCCTGTCGCAACTTTTGGTAATTTGTTTTTGTCTTGAGATATTTTCTTCTCAGTGGTTGAGTGATGTTCCTCAACTAAGATTTGGGTGATGTGCCCCTTAGTAAATGTGTCCATCCAAGTCCATTGCATCCATTAATGGAGATTATACCATCTCAAGTTGAGACTATGTTCCAGTGATTGGGACTCCTCCATTCAAATCATAACATTATTATCATATCCATAGTTTTACTAGACTATTGAGAAGTTTAGGTTTCGAAACTCCCAATTCTTCAGTGATTATGGTCTACAATGTCATTGTACTGGTGTATTTTGTTAATGAATGTTTCCTTAATATATTTGTGATATCCCTTTCAACTTCCTGCAATTGTTTATCATGTAATAGAGCTTCTCTACAATTTTAATGGTAGTTTGAATAATTTTGTCAAGGTTTCATATGGATAATTTCCACCTTCTCTAGAATTGCATGTAAAATTGACTAGTTTTATTGTTTTAAGCATAAAGCAACCATACTGTCACAAAATCACTTCATTTCTATTATGATAGGTCCTTGACACATTGAAGTAGATTTTATATGCTTAAAACCGAGAATTGGTGACCATATCTTGTTGTTTGTAAATCCCATAAGTTTATTCCTATGAGTTGCACATCAAACTATTTTGACTAGTGCGAACCTCAGAGATTCTGAATTCTAATCCAAACCTACACAAATCCATTTTTGTTGATTAATAACACTATATCATAGATCTTGAAGTATCCCTAAGTTAAAACCCAACACCATTGGTCTATGGAAATTGAATAGTGAAGGTTTTAGTTTGCATATGTTGGGACTCCCAAGATCCTGGAAGTAGACTTCAGTGTCACTGATGTTCAAAACATAAATGGAACCAACGCATTGTGCATAGGAACCTGATATTTCGTTACAATTTTTCATTTCTTGTTTTGGACCTATCTCCTTGATTTTGACACCGTTGACTAGTACAATTCCCTTCCACTACACTATTAGTTTTGAATTCGTTTTTAGAAAAGTGAACCAATGATCATTCTGGCCTGATTGAATATGATCTGAATTAATGGTCTCATACATGCAATCAACCTTTGTGACAAATTTGGATTAGTTTGGATTGAGTCTTACATTATTTATTGCAAGTTTCATTAAAACTAATCAGTGATTACCTTGTGCAATTTACATAGTACCTTAGCCCCATAAAGGTAGATTACAGTGGTATCAAATCTATTTCCTCTACCCTTATGGAAAGTAAGCTCTCAGTGAAGAAAATTGCATCTATGTCCTACTCTGATGACGATTCCTATATGCACTATGATGATGGCTATGATGAGCAGTATGAAGAGTATTGTAGAGAGTATGAGGAAGAAAATGTCTGAGAGGTACCTTATACAAATATCTCCCTTCATATCACATTTGGAAGAAGAGATGATGGTTATTCTTATATCCATGTGAATGAAGAATACATTAGGTCTTATTCTTCAAGGTCTAAAATGGAGCAAGTAAGGCCAAAATAATCCGTTCAATGTCTCGTTGAGTACTGGAGATTGAGAGAAAGGGTTAAGAATCTCCTCTCCTTCAAAGAGTATTGTGAACTTCATATTACAAGTTTATTCAAAGACCCCTATAGCAGATCCAATAAAGAGAGGTTTGAAAATATGTTTGATGAGGTGTGCAAAGAGGTGAATCCTATGTTATGGTGAGAAGAGATCCAAATATATTTTGGTGCGAGAAAAAGTAAGGAAGAGGAGAATGAGTCCCTAAATCCATTCTAAATCATTGAATAGGACCATGATCCTTTTAGTTCTTTAAGTGGTCAAGAATAAGAGGATTTACATAAGGTGGAGTGTAATTCCCTCCGAGATGGCTGGGAAAAAGTTGGAGATCCAATCATTACTGATGAGGACTGTGGAAATAAAGAGGAATAATCCACTACCTATGTTCTTGCTGCAAGTTTGTATCATGGAGCAATAATTGATGGTTTCTCAAGCACTTCTAAGATACTTATTGGTGGGTGTCATGATGGGGTACTGATGGATGAGTGACCAAGTTCTACATAGGAATCTACTGGTAGATCATATGATCGAGAGGTACTGATTAATGGGTTCCAAGGAGATACATATATTGATGGATGTTCATTTCTCTATGTTGGTGACATAGAGATTTCACTTGACGAGAATACCGAAAGTAAAAGTTCCCACAATCTTGAAAAATATGAAGTCTTTGCAATATAAGAAAGGGTTCAATGATCGATCTCACATTTAACACATGAAATTCCTAGGGTTGATCCAATGTTGGAGGAAGAGAAGGATTAGTTTCATGATACTTCCCATTTTTTAGGGTCATTCAAGATTAATGACAAGAATATTCAAGAGGCCCTAGCCACTCTCCAAGATACTAGTGCACTTGTGTCCTAATTGGCTTGGATAGATGATTCCATGGAGGAAAAAACTTCCAATGGAGTCATAGAGAATATGTAGAAAGAAAAATCAACAACTAAAGTCAATCTCATGTGTTTTATTTTTTGATAGAAGTTATTTGATTAGGATTGTTGAGATGTTACATGAATCTTCGATAAGAGATAAAGAAGAAATCTGCAAGATCACCCATGAATTGAATTCCACCCAAGATTCTTTGAAAGATGTTTAAGAAGCACTTCAAGAATCTAAGATCCAAAATGAGAAATTTCTTGAGTAGTTGCAAATTCCATGGTCTCGTTCCTATGTTGTTGATTTTGTATGGGTGATAGCATGGATATCCCTCATGGTATGGTGGACCATGATATTCAAACTGATTTGCAGGTGTTTTAAGAGTTGAAATATGATAAATTTGAATGTGAAACACTTTCCATGGACGCAGAAGAAAATGATAATATCACAAAAGAATTCAAGTCCACCTAGAATTATTTGGAAAGATTCCAAAAGGCCCTTCAAGAATCTTAGATGGAGAATGAGCAGCTTGATAGGAAGTTGCATGGGTCACTTTCACCTTCCTCTCTTTCAATTTGTCATTTAATGGTTTAATGCATTCAATTTTAAGAGGAGGAACCTCATGAGGTATGTTTCAAATTGCAGGTGTTTGAGAAGACTGCAAACAAACAAAATGAAGACCAAGCACTTGCACTATTTAGAGAGATTTGGAGTTTCCTCTTGGTGAAAGTTGTATAGTTTTTGAGGAGGCACAAGATAAATTTTATGAAACAATAAAAGGAGACAAGGATCCATCCACACTCTTGGTGGATTAGTATTGCAGAATTTTCATTTTGGTTCATGACCTTTCATCCTATGCACTTCCTACGACAAGCATAGCACATGAGGATGAAAATTTGGTGAAAGGATTCCTTATGTTGATACCAGGTGTGAAGAAAGAGGTTCCCACACTCATGGTGATTTGATGAGAGAACTATCCACTTCTCAGTAGCAATAGAGACATCCATTTACTATATTTGATGCCTCCATGTATAATGGTGCATTAGATTTCCACTTGACTTCATTGAGTGGATCATATTATGGATGTTTGAACCCTTCAACCAATGGAAAAGAGTTTAACCATTGGATCTGTACACATGTAAATTTTGTTTGGATTGTCTTTCCATTTTCTTGTTGGAAGAGGAGGCACATGTTTGTATTTCTTGCTTGCGTTTTAGGAGATCTTTTTTATGCTTCATTTTATTGTGAGCACCCTGGGAATCCTTGTTTACTGGATGACGCCTACTCTTCTTATGGTTGGACATGGGATTTTCACCCTTGTCATTTGAGCTTCATTGATTTCATATTTTATTCTTGTGTGCATTGGGAATATAAGAACCTTCCTAGGAGTTTGGAGAGATTTGTTTGGGCTTGGAATCACCTTGGTAACATCTAATTTATGATGGAGAGTCTCTCTATGATCCAGTCATTGTTTATGATGTTATTTATATCATTCATAGTACCTTTCATGGTGATGGCTTCTTCATGGTGTTGATGATGCTTGGGAGGATGAACACTAGACAGTGGGATCTTGACATTCCTTGGAATGTCAAGTTTCTATATTTGACACTGCCAAATGGATACTTGGAGTTGAGGAAGTGGGATCTAGGAATAATTTTTGCTGAGGAGTTTTGTTGGATGGAATTCTAATTGATGGGGAGGAAATGCAAGCAATGGGACCCTGGAATTGCTTGTGTTTGGAGCAGATATTTATATGTTGGATTGATGGAGAGAGTCAACATTTATTAACATGAGTTCATCTATGTTGTATCATGTTCCAGTTTTTCTACATCGATAATACTTCTTTGGGTGTACTTGTGGTTTACTTGCATGGTGAATTGGAGGATGTATCTTGCATTTTGTGTTTTTGTGAATGATTTGGAATCTTGGTATTATGGGTACTTGGTTATCACAATAAGTGCATGGTTGGATGGTGATGGATCTATATATGGGGAGAGGGCATGAAAAATTTGTAATCAGTGTAAAGAAGTAGAAGCATAATGGACATTGGTTCTTAGTTGGGTTGAAAATCCCAATTTTAGTCAGTCAACAACATATACTAAGGAATGAAGAAAGTGGTAATGTGTTACCCATGACTACTTTCCCTAAATTTTGCTTCATTGGTGTGCTTGAAGATAATGCTCTATAAGAAGATGCACTGGAATATTGAAGCGGCATGTTGGAAAGAGTGATTATGTTCATCATGCATCTTATCATTTGCTTGGGTAAAAGCAAATTTGGGGAGGGAGTACTGTTGTTGTAATTGTAACTTCGGAAGATATTCTAATGTATATTACTATTGTATATTGTTGTAGTCCCATCGAAGATGTGTGTTCCTCCTTTGGGGATGTCATCATTGTGTATGGTCATTGAGGTAACCCATATGTTGTAAGTCGGGGAAATAGTCCCCAGGTTAAATAAAGGAAAATATATTTATGTGTATTATTAGGTAGGTCAGCCCCACACGTAACCTATCTAACCTAGTGGTTGAGTTATTTACTCAATAGAAGAATATAAATAGGGAGGCACCCTCCTCATTTGTCACACGCTTAATTTGCTCTCTCATGTGCACTTTAGGAGAGAGAGGAAGAGGAGGGACAAAGAGATGTTGCATACATATTTTTCTTGGTTTATTATATATTTTCATATTATCTTTGTGATAGAACTATTTTGAGGAAGTTTGCGGGGTTTTCTCCTTTATGGTTTCCCTGATGAAAATCTCTGTGTCTTGTGGATTATTGTGCTTGTTATTCTTTTAGATAAATATCCTAAGTAAATTAACTTAGAAAAAATAACATGGTATCATAGCTACCGTGAAAGAAGGCATTTTGTATCCTAAATACAAATACAATGGGAAATACTGGAAATTAGGGTTTCATTCTTGAAAACCCTAGAATACAGAATCTAGTCGTCTTGTAAGTTTCACTGTAAATAGATATTGGGGAAGGATCAGGAGCCAAAATTTATAGGATGAATATGCAATATTTATGTAACTTGTTAGAAATTTTTAACCTCATATTCTCTATACTTTAGGAGATATGATTCCTCCAAATCAGGGTTCCAAACTCCTCCAGAATACTGTCATAAATAGGTGACCTAGGAAGAATTTCTATATCTTGGGCTAGGAAGGTCCAAATGAAATTTCTCAAGATTTTTTAGGTAGGGAATGGACTGTAGTTTCTTTGGTCCTCTTTTTATACCCCGAATGTGAAAGAGTGACATGTGGAAGCTCATACAAATTCATTATGCTGGACAATCCTAAAAATAGTCACCTTGGGAAACTCAACATAAGTCCCATTTGGAGAATCAAATTCTTCTCTAACCGATGGGGTTGGAAAGAAGACAGACCAGGATATCTTAGTGAGAAGTTTTAGACTGTAAGGATCCAAAACCTTGGATATACAATAGAATAAATATCATACAATTCTATAGAATAAAATGAAGAAACTAGGGCTTCTTGTTCTGGGAGCTTCCCGCCACTGTTTTCAGAAAATGAGTACATTGGAATAATATCCTTGAAGAGGCACATTTTTGTATCTAATAAGAAGTTTTAAATTCTAACTTTGGAAAATTAGGGTATTTTGACAAACCCTAGATCATCTAGTTCTAGAACCAGGGCAGACACCTCAAATCGGTAAGATATAAATCCTTCTAATTTCGATTTGAGGTTCTCATTTCAAAATGACTAATCACACCCATCTTGATGATAATATTGGTGAAGATGACAAATTTCGAGCATGGAAGTATAGGATCTCCCTGATCCTTGAATAAAACCACTTGGATCAATATATCAGTAAGGAATTTATAAGAGCTTGAAGGTGTTGAGGCTAAGTATAGAGCCAAGAGAATCATTGCAGATTCTATTAAGGATCATCTCATCCCTCATGTGTCATCCTTGAAGACACCAAAGGAGGTGTTCGATTTTATGATGAAGCAGTCAAAGAATAAGAAGAGATTGTTATAAACACCTTGAATGGCCTCCCAAGATCATGGGATTCATTCATTCAAGGAATGTGTGCCATAAGGAAGTTGATTACCTTCAGTAGAATCTGGGAAGAGTCTGCACAAGAAGAAGCTCAGATCATAACAGGAGAATAAAATATGGGAGAAATTGAATATCAAGCTCTCACAATTCAAAGAATATTCCTCAAGTGATGAGGAATATATACTCTAATCGAGAAGGATTCAACTCATAAAGAACCTCTTATCCATCTCAGCATTTGGATAAGAAATGATGCAATTGTGAATGAAGAAGATGATGAAGCAGAAGACTCCAAGGCATAAGGATCAAGAAGGAGTCTACCCACCAAACAAACAAAGAAAAGTGTTCAATTTTAATTTCATGATATTGTTTGGTTGTGCATTTGTTTATATTTAGTTGATGTATTATGCATGTTTGTGTGTTTGCATGTATACTACTGAATTTCACATGATGGGTGAGAATTCAATGATGTTGTACAAAAATCCATTTCTACTTAAATAGATTGAAACCTATTTGCTGACATATTAGGAATAACATTGGGGTAGAATGCATCTAGAAGTTACTGTATGTATACGTGATATGGATGAATGTTGTAGCATTGGCTAAGATAGTGGCATGACTATGTGACATATATTTGTCACTATTAATATGTTTTGGAAATTATGATATGTTTCTAATCATGAAACTGAACTTAAATTGTATATCATTCCAAAGAACAAGTAACGACAATTCAAAAGAGGAACCTGAAGCTCCCTGGGTCAGAGACATTGTGGAAAAATAAAGAGCTTCAAAAGAATATAAATATAATGGTAGATCCACCTCGAGAGATGAAGACCATATTGGGCATGATAAATCATCCAAGATGAAGAATAGTATGACAAGACTTCCAAATAAGTTAAGAGGCCTTAGACACACTCTAGTTATGTGACACTGTTGAGCGACATCATTGATGCATATCCTTCCATATATGAAGAAGTAGCCAAGAAGAAAGGGAAGGGGGCTATGACCAAAGAGTACCAATTGATAAAGAGGAATTATGTATAGGATGCGGTTCGGAGACCCGAAGGAAAGTTTGTAGTGTCTTCCATATGGATCTACAAGATATAGGATGTGGTAGATGGCATCATCGAGGGATACAAGGAAATATTTGTAGCATAAGGATTCTCATAGAAAGAATGCATAGACTACGAGGAGACATTTTCACCAATTGCAAGGTACACTTCCATTATATCCATACATCTCGGTATGAGATGGTAGATACACTAGTTGGATATCAAGACAACATTCTTGAATGGTGTAGTTGAGGAGGAAGTGTACATAGAGAATCCACTGGAGTCGAGACACATGACAGGAAGACTCATGTGTGCAAATTAAATAAGGCCTTGTATGAGCTCAGAAGGAACCCATGGGATAGAACATATCATTACATGTGGAGCTTGAATATCACCTAGAGTGATGAAGATATTAACCTTTTCTTTAAGGTTGAAGATGAAATCCTATAGAGGACAACAAGCTCATAGATGAGTGCAAAAGAAACTTTAAAACATTGTTCAAGAAAGAGGATCTCGGTATCTAGTGACCTTAGATGGATACATAGAAGATCAATAGCAGAGGAAGATACTTGTCACTCTAGTACATCATTTTTCGATACATAGAGTACAAAATTGAAAGGGAGGATGATACTCTGCTTAAGAGAGAGTGACTGCAGAAGATCCTCAAGTTTGACATGGTACAATAGGATGGAAATATTCCCTATGGGCCTAGGATTTACTAATATTAAACTGGATTTCAACCTTTAATTTGAGGTTGAAGGTGGAATACCAGTGATGCTCCTACTATATTTCGATGACTTGTTCCTGAAAGGAGAGGATGAATTCATAAAATATGCAAGGAGAAGACTTGCCATCGAGTTCAAAATGAAAGACCTAGGGATGATGCACTACTTATTATGCATGGAGGTGTGGAAGAATGCGGATGGGATTTTCCTTGGTAAATGGAAGTTTGCAGTGGAAAAATTCAGAATGCTGGACCATAAGGCGATAGCCACACCTATGGCATCGAACTTGAAGCTACTGCGTGCTGCTTCATCATAGTTGATTGATGCCATGATGTTTCGTCAAATGATTGGATCATTGGTATATATGAAAAATACGATACCAAAAATATGCTTTGTTGTGAACACCGTGAACTAATTCCCGACGGATCCTAGACATGTTCACCTGGTTGCTGCAAAGCATGTAGTGAGGTACCTGAAGGGTACAATTGAGTATGGGATCAAGTATGTATACAAATAAGAAGATTAATCTGCATGGTAATGTTGACTCGGATTTGGAAGGCAGTGCCAATGAGAGGAATATAACGTTGCATTGCTTCTTCAGTTTGAGATCCAGTATGAATTGTTGGTTTGGTAGGATGCAGTCCTGCATGGCGCTGAGTACAGCTGAGGTAGAATATGTTGCCACTTGCTTGACTAGTTGTGAGGTAGTATGTTTTTTGAAAGATACTATTTGATTTGATTGATCTGGCTTGCATTTTTTGTATGATGTAGAGAGGAGTAGTGAATCTTTAGTATGTGATCCAGATCGAGGCCCCTTGAAAGATGGAGTGATAAATTCTAGCATAGTTGGAGACACAGGATATCCAAGTGTAAAATTCATGGTGAAGTTCATAGGTTGCTTGGATGTAATTAGTCTTGTAGGTTGTCCTCGGATGTAATCAGTCCCGATGAAGCTCGTAGGTTATCCTTGGATGTAATCAGTCCTGATGTGATTCTATGCTAGAAATAGCTAGAGTGAAGTTCAAGTACTTTAGAGAAATACTTGCTATGATCTAGAACTAGACCTCTCAAAAGAGGGAGTGATGATTTCTAGAATAGCTGGAGAGATAGGTTGTATGAGCATAAAATCCTTGCAAAGTATTGATTCCCGAAAATTTCGAAGCATTGACAGTAGGGGTTCTCTTCGGTAAGGAATCCCAACTAGATCGTCCATTGTTTGGTGTGGGAAATCCGTTTGGTTAATAGCCCGACTACCGTATAATTATTTGTTTAAGTTGTTTACTAGTTGCATTCCGATTTACCATTTATGTGATTTTTTAATTAAAGGATAAAATTCAAGTTCCTAATTAAATGCATATAATTGATAGATGAAAAACACATTAACAATGCACAGGTTCTTACCTCTCGTCTTACCGCTCTTGCCTTATCAATTATCGATTTATTCCTAAACTAGGCTAATTATCCTATCCGTTCAGGGAGTGAATTCAAATTAAGAGTAATATATTGGAAATGTTCATATAATTCTAACAGATAGTTGTTCCAACACAATATTCACATTTATAGAAGAAATAATACCAAAGATAGCTCTGATATGATAAAACAATTATTCCTCATTTCACATAAACATTTGCATAGAAAGTAAAATCATTCATCACCAATGAAGTAATTCAAGATAGTTAGAATGATCTCAAAGTATATGTTATGAATGCAAGAAGAAGTAGTTCCACATTAACATTCCACACATTCCAAGAAAAATCATTGTTCCAGATTTTCCCAGCAAACGGATCCTTCTTATTAGCAGAAAAATCGTTCTCTTATAAAATCATCCATCTTCTATTATGCCAACAAAAAATCCCTTTATCTTTCATTTCCTCCTATATTTATATTACTACAATATTTTGTCATCTAGTGACTCTTGGTTCGCCCTAACCCTAGGAATTCCTAAAATTGTCATTTGTGCTTACATAGGAAAATACAAAAAATATTTTCAAAACAAGAAATTAGGTGGGCCATGCCACACTGGAAATATATTATGCCCATGCATTAGCTTCTTCAAATATGGCCTTATATTTGATAGGATCCAATACTTGCAAAGTTACTTCATGAATGGACAATTTCGTCTCTATATGTTCCATCCCCTCTATCGTAGCTTTGCAAATGTCTTCTAGGAGATATGGATTGATATAAGCGTGACCCACAAAGTGATGAATGTCTTTTTCTGTGAAAGCATCCACTTTTATGATATACTCTAGATATTCCCACAACCCATCCTACAGTTGTGCTATGCATAGGTCCTTTTCTGGAAGCTCATTTATCTTCTGAACTAAAGGGATGTGACACTTCTCATGAACCTGATGGATTTTCTTGTAAAAGTCATGGAACTTTTATATGGTCTTAGGAATTTCATTATTTATCCTCCTAGCATCTTTCCTACAAATTTTCAGAAGTTTCCATCTTCAACTTCAGGTCCTCTGTTGTCTTCTGGGGAAGATGATCAGGGAACTTTGAATTAATTTCCCTCCAAGCCATCTAGAATTTAACCTTTTTTACAATATCCAACAGCCCTTTCCTAAATGCTAGTGACTCCGCAACTATCACCTTCATTCTTTCCATCATTAGCCTCATCTTGTATATTTCATCTGTAAGGATTACCTGTGAATGATGTATCTGTTCCTAAATCTTGCATACTCGATCACAAAACATAGTTATATCTTGCTTTCTCTTATTTTCCAACTCCAGTTGCTCTGCCAAAGATTCCTTCTGCCTAACCAACTCCTCCACCTAATCTTTCAATTCTTTGACCTGTTGGTTTGCGACTGACTCTCGTGACTCTAACTGAGAGATTCAAGCTTCGAAGTCACTCCTTTCCCCTTCAACAATCATTAAATTCATAGTTAATTCATCATTTTCTATTTCCATAATTTGGTATTTATTGAGTAACCTCTCCTTCTCAGAGATATTGGCGTCATGCTTCCTTTTTAATTCTATCCCTTCTCCTCGCATTTTCACCAAATTATCTTTTAACTTGATCATATTCTCTTTATTTCACTCCATGTCATTCATTAATCTATTGGCATTACCATCACTGGCCTGGTCAGCTGCTATGTTTACCAAGGCTGTGAATTTCGGGTCTTTATGGGTCCCTTCCATCATAGTGTTCTCCGTGACGATGACCACATCAGTCTGAGTGCCCATTTTTAATCTTTTTCTGACCTACTCATGATGATATTTCTAGTCTTATAAAAAATTATGGTGTCCAAGAAAGCCACAGTATGATGCTTTCACGGGGTGAACAGGGTGATCCTGAGTTCCTCAAAAGGGATGTGGCCATCGGTAAGTGTTTCAATTGTTGTGTCAGGAGGGTTCAGGTCCATGTTTTGTGGGATTATGAGCCCATTTTGGGTTTCATATTGGTCCACATATTCTGTGGCCTTATCTTCTTCTTCTTTCCTCTTAATATATTTTGCTACTTCCCTTTTTGTTGTTTCCTTTCGTAATCTTTCTTCTTCCTCTTGCATACTTTGGCTTCCTCTGCTTGCTTCTTTTCATCTTCTTCTTTCATCCTTTTCTTTGCTTCTACTATTTGAAACTTTATAGCCTCTTCCTTTTGTTTCTGAATCTTTTCTCCATTGCAGTGCTGACAGTCTTGATAATTCTTGCATTGCTCTTTCAAGAAAAGCATTTGTTTAGTTTAGTCATATTGTTCACTCTTATGAACAATTATTCATCCTTGTCAAAGAATTCTGTGTATTCAAAATGTATCTTAACCACTACACAATGTTCATCGACCTTCTCTCTGCTATCATTCCTCACAAAACTCTTCTCCTCAAAATGGAACATTTCTAGATCCTTCACAAAATCTTCATTCCCTTTCACTCTTGAAAATTTATAGGCTCTGATATAGGAGGGAAATAGAGGAAATGAAGATTTTTTCATGTCACGCAAGTAGCTTCTAATCCCATTTATGAATACTTGCCTCACAACTTCCATGTGAACTACAAAGTCTATTGCATATATAGGAAAAAGAGATGGAGCTTGGGAACAACCATACATTCTGATGTATGTGTCCTCCTATGAGAAGTATTAGTCCCCATATTCACTTATGACTTCCATTGCATTTTCAGACAAGTAGTTTGGCTTCTTATGGAAAATTATCTAGTAGATAGGCATGAGGAACGCTTCACATACGAGTTTATAATAACTTGCATATCAATTGTCCCACATGATTTGGTAAGCCATGTAGATTGGAATATCATCTCTATTCCAGATGCACCCCAACTTACAAAATGGGTGTCTAGCCAATGCACAATCTATGCGGTATGAATACATATAGAATTTTCCCTTATTTTGGGTTAAACCTCCCCCTGCAGTTGCTATACATGATGATAGGTTATCCAGGATGATGTCTTCCAAATTAAAAATTGTGCCATGCAGGGCTATGTAGTAAATTAGAGGTACCCAGATTAACTTGTAGATAGTCCCATATTCCTTGCCAAAATTTATTCTCAGCAATAAAGCTATAATTACGAAATGGTTCCTTAATATTTGACATTCATATTCTCCGCTTTCTTTTTGTCTCAACTGCTTTCCTGATACTACCATTTTCTTAGCATATTCCAAGGGATCTATGTTTATACCTTTGATCCAATATTCTATCAACATGACTTGGGTTGGAGGTAACTTGTATGTTGTTTCTATATGAGATGGATGGAATGAGGCAAACACCTCCCCTTTTCTATCATAAATTATTCTTGAGGTGGGATCATCTTGTGGTAGAATCCACCCAATAACTCCTGAACAGGGAAAGAGTTCTGAGCGCATATCTAATTAGGTGATGCTTGACCTTTTTATATTTTGATACAAAACCATTTATTTGAGCTCTACATCAGTGATGTTTTGGTCTCGGATCATCCGATATAATTCCCTCCATTTGAATTGAGGGAAAATTCTTGTTATTTCTTTTGTACCTTCAAATATGGTTTCTATATTGGTGCCTAATATAATCTTCATGTCTGAATCTGCTTCTCGTACCTTCGATTTCTTCCTAGATCCCTTCTTAGGCATTTGAAAATCCCGTTCAATAGAAGAAAAATGGTACAATCAATTTAAACAACAGTTTATTGAAGCATTTTTTCTTTCATATTACTAACACTGGGCCGTGTTGATAAAACAACATACATGCTTTCAATTTTTTTCATTTTTCTGCTTGTTTCAATAATGTGCAGATGTGCGGGACATAGTATGAAACTGTGAAATACTTCAAAATATTCTTCCCAACATTTTACACAACAATTTTTGGTGGTACTTGTGGTTTGCAATAATGATTAAGCTGATAATTCAATGACGTTTCTTAAGGGATTAGAATTTATTTTTATGGGAAAAGTACAAGTCATGGTGTGATTGATCTATGGCGGAGACTACAAACCATGGATCAAGCCATTGAATCCATGATCGATGAATCAACTTCCTAGAATACTATAGTGGGGTGTGCGGACCTCGAGATACCGAAGATATCATAGGGCACTTGGAATGAGCCAGGGAAAATGGCGAGAGATGTCTGTCATAAGGACTCCTCACTGTTATTATCCCAGAGCCACTTATAACCCTAACAGACTGGGATTCTATCATACTTATCCTACCCTTGTAATGACTTGGATGTTTGTTATTTCATTTATAACCCTGATTACAACATAACCCTAAGAGAGATATCAAACCCTCATTCTTTGGGGTCATAGGCGCATGGTCTACTGGGTCCACTAAATTGTAGTTTTATGACGGAAATTCAATTCATTAGATATTTTAAGGTTATTCCTTGATCCATTGCACTCTAATTCTCATCCACTTGTTGCTTCTAAGAGAAGGGATATGTGAATCACTCATTACGTGCATTCTTGTTCTAGGGTTCCCTCCATATGTAGTAGTTCGTGCAGGTAAATAGTAAAAAAAGGGGTGGTTATGGCATGACCCTGGCTATCGTGGTATTCCTGGATTCAAAAGAGGTTGGGGAAAATGTCTTCCATGATGAGGTAGGATGACAGTATAAAGAGGGTAAGGGTAAGAAAGTGGGTCTAGTGCTACACGACCCATACTGCACTATCTCTTCCAAGTGAGTTAATTGGTCGACGTTAAGGGACTCTGATTGTCCTAGGTTGAAGGTGGCATGATAGTAAATAAAAAATGGAAAGCATGCTCATAAGTAGCAAATATTGTTCTTGTTAATACTAAGATTACTCTAGTGTGAAAAAAAAACATATACTGATGGTAAATGTGAAAAACTTCAACAACTCTAAATCCAACGTATACTCTACCAGGTGATACAACAATGAAGGTTCAAAAAACCAATATAATATAGGAAAAAGGAAAAAAATAAAAAAGGACACCCATCAAAATAAAATAATTTTTTTTTAAAAGCCATACGGGAACAGGGTGACCTACCTGTTAGTTGCTGAGAGGCTGCGAGCGCTAGTTGAGCACAATGGGTCCACGACTTGTCTTCTAATGATTAGTGGAGGTGAAAAAAACATTTTGCAATAATCAAACAAAATCCTCTGTTGTATTTATAGAAATTAAAACAAACCTAGTCATAAATGTGGTTGGTGGATTCATTAATGTTGTTTGGCGCAAAATGTTTTTTCAATGCTTGATTGCTTCCTAAGAAACAATGTTGTTGATCGATTCGGTGCCATTCCTCAAGTTGATCCAATGTATCAATGTCTCATTTAATTATTTTCTTCGACTTACGAGTGTTTTGGCGGAACTCACCGAGTTTCCCCGAAATTGGTCGCCATCACCAGATGAATCTTTCTGATTTTAGTTGCAGGAAAACTGATTTTCCACTGTTGATCGTTTCGGCGGGACCCACTCTAGTGTTCCAAAATTTAGGCGTTTGTTGGTCAATCAGACCAACACATAGACTTTCTCTAAAAGTGTCGTCTTAACTTGCCCAATTGCTTTGATTTTGCAAAATGACCAAAAACCAACTTTTTCTTTCGGTAATGTTGGCTCAATTCATCGAGTTCTTCTGATATTTTTGGCTTGAGTTGTTGAGTTCTTCCAACTGCATCGGAAAAAAATTCTAAGTTTTACTTAGCTAAAAAAACCTTCTTTGCTCGATCCTTCAAAAGAAAAAACCTTATTTTCTCGATCCTTCAAAAGAAAAAACCTTCTTTGCTCGATCCTTCAAAACACTAAGTGTTGAAGTGTGAACTTATTTGAATAAGAAAAATGAATCTAAGTCTACTTATAAATCAAGAAAAGGAGGGGCCCTAAAATAATAAAATTTTTGGGGAAGCGGTTGCAGCAACAACAAGAAGATCATAGGTTTCTTGAAATGTAATCAGTCATATAGGTTGTCCTTAGATGTAATCAATCCTGGTGAAGCTTGTAGGCTATCCTTGTACGTAATCAGTCTTGATATGTTTCTATGCTAGAAATAGGGAGAGACCAGAAGATGCAAATGCATGATGTCTCACATGGGAAATGAGACAGGTTGTCTGAGTGGGAAAAATCCTTGTGAAGCACGATGCTCAGATGTAATAATTCTTGTAGGTTTTTTGAATGTAAATATGAGTCTTGGCATGATACACAGGTTACACAGACATAATCTGTTTCGAGACAGGTTTTCTGAATGTAAATATGAGTCCTGTTGTTGTACACAGGTGATTCGAATGTAATAATTCTTGTGGGTTGTCTGAGTGTAAAAATATCCCTGGCATGGTACATAGGTTACTTAGATGTAATATGCCCCAAAGGTTGTTTGAACGGAAAAGATCCTGGATGCGGGTTGTTCAAATGTAATAAGTCCTTGAGGTTGACCTAGAATGTAAAAGTCCTGAGTAGCAGGTTGTTTGGTTGTAATCAATCCTTAAATATATATCTATATATGTGTATGTTCCCATGTTGGAGATGATAAGGTCAAGAAGCATGTGAGGTGCACCTAGGCGGTTCTCCTTTACTGTCAAAACATAGGTTGATCGTGGAGAGACATAATTCACTAAGTGTGCTCCTAGAAGGTTCTCACATAGTGGTAGATGTAGGATTGTCTTGGTGACATCCTGGAATGTTCCTACATTGATAGAATGAATGTCATCTGCATATGGGTTGTGATCTGTGGTCTTTTGTTTCGTTTTGTGCATACATAAGAGATGATCTGGATACCAAAAGATAAACATAGGAAACGCAGGTTATTACCATGGCAATGTAAGGAAGGTCCTGGTATGTACCTTCATGATGATCTGATACAACGAGAAGATGGTAGGAGACACAGGTTATTGTAGTGGTAATGTAAAGAATTGTCCTGGTCTATATTTACCTGATGGATTACTCGTGGATATGATGAAGACATGGATGAGGTCTAGGCCTACATACAGCATGAAAAAGGGCTGGCTCTGTAGAAAATTCCTATGATGGATAGATGCAACATATTGGACAAGATGAGGACAATGGTAGCAGTGAGTTGCGATGATGACTAGATGTGTTGATGAATGTGGTGAGAGAATACCTTCCTAGTTAAGAGGGAGTGTTGTTGTAATTCTAACTTTAGAAGATATTCTGATGTATATTGCTATTGTATATTGTTGTACCCCCATCGGAGATGTGTGTTCCTTCTTTGGGGATGCCATCATTGTGTATGGTCACTGAGGTAAACCCTCTATTGTAAGTAGGGGAAATAGTCCCCAGGTTAAATAAAGGAAAATGTATTTATGTGTATTATTAGGTAGGTCGGTCCCACAAGTAACCTATCCCACCTAGTGGTTGAGTTAGTTACTCAATAGAAGAATATAAATAGGGAGGCGCCCTCTTCATTTGTCACACAATTCACTTTTTCTCTCATGTGCACTTTAGGAGAGAGAGGAAGAGGAGGGATAGAGAGCTATTGCAGACATATTGTTCTTGGGTATTATATCTTGCCATCTTATCTTTCTGACAAAACTATTATGGGGAAGTTTGCGTGGTTTTCTCCTTTATGGTTTCCCCGATGAAAATATTTGTGTATTGTGTATATTTTGTATCTTTGATGTATTGTTGTGCTTGTTATTCTTTCAGATAAAGATCCTAAGTAAATTAACTTCAAAAAAATAACAAGGACTATAATGTTCCTTCCATATAGGCTCCATGATACTCGGATTATCATATAACCCCTAACGTTTCTAGCCTGAGAGGGATTACTTTTAATTATTAATGATGTAATCATATGCCACTTTAAACTTAGGATTAATAATTCCATGTTTAAATTATTATATATTTAATTTTGGAATCTGGTGGATGTTCTAGGTGGATAAGGTGGGTGCATGAAGCCTTTTGGACCCAATTATTTGTCATCCTAAATGGAAACTAGGATAAAATTATAAAGATCCATAAATGAAGAAAAAGATAAAGCAACATAAAAGCATTCAGCCAGAAAATCATGCATAAAGCAGGAAAGTGTAGGAAAAACTATCAGGATTAAAAGCAGACAACTTAGGAAAGCAAGTAGGGCACAATTTATGAAAGAGAGAAAGGCATGTCAACCTAAAAAGTGGGAAAAAAAGGAGGGAACATTTTCTAAAGGAATAAAATGAATCTCAGTTGGAAAGGAAGAGAATACAAGAAATTTTCCAGTCAAGTCATGAGGGCGCATTGGTGGAGGAAAGTGGGCCACATGATGAGGAAATTCGACCAAGAAGCCATATTTCCTATGAAAGAATGATAATGCACCCCTCTCACAACTTTTTGTCATTTTATTTTGTCTTGAGATATTTTATTCTCAATGGTAGAGTGATGTGCCTCAACTAAACTTCAGGGGACATGCCCCTTAGCAAATGTGTCCATCCAATCCCATTGCAGCCATTAATGGAGTTTATTGAAGGTCATGAAGAACATTCCATATCTTATGATTTCAATGAGAATTACATAATAATAATATGGAAGAAACTCATAATCACATGAAACCATTAAAGATAGACACACAATGTTTACGTGAAAACCCAAAACCAGGAAAAAACACCATAATAGATATATGATCTCCTTGACCTAAACCCTCCAAGTCGGGCCAAGTGAGATAGCCACCATTCACCTCTAGGAATATTTAGAATGGAGCCTCATCAACCCTTATAAATTCTTATTCACATCCAATACCATTGGACAATACCATGGGACACCAAATACAATTGTCCACCAATACCATGGAAAAAATAGTATGGGCTATAATAAATATTGTTCCCAAACCATGTGCTAGATCTCAACCACCTTTGACTCATTCTTGAGTCAAGTTTAAACATAAAACCATATCAAGTCAAGAATCCATTCCATTTATTGGGAATCCTCCACTCGAATCATAGCATTATTACCATATGCATAGTTTTACCATACTAATGAAAAGTTTGGGTTTCGCTCCCAATTTTTCAGTGATTGTGGTCTCCAATCTCATTGTACTGGTGTATTTTCTTAAGGAATTTTCCTTAAACTATCTGTGAGATCCCTTTAAACTTCCTACATTTTTTACGATGTAAATGAGCTTCTGTGCAATTTTAATGGCATTTCGAATCATTTTTTTTAGGTTTCTAATGGATAGATTTTACCTTCTCTATGTAAAATTGACTAGTTTTATTGCTTTAAGCATAAATCATCCATATTGTCACAAAATAACTTAATTTATATTCTGATAGGTCCTTGAAACAATTATGTATAGGTTCCATGCTTAAAACCAATAATTTGTGACCATTTCTTACTATTTGTAAATCCGAGAAGTCGATTCCTTTGAGCTATCCACAAAACTAGTTTAACTAGTGTGAACCTAATAGCTTCCCAATTCTTCTCCATACCTACAAAAACCTATTTTTATTGATTAATAGTACTATATACGATATATTCAAGTCTCCCTAACTTAAAACCCAACACTAGTTGTCTCTCGGTATTGAACAGTGAAGGTTTTAGTTTGCATATGTTGGGACTCCCAAGAGCCTGCAAGCAGACTTCAACCTTGCTGATGTTCAAAAAATAAATAAAACAAAAAAATTGTGCATAGGAACTTGACATTTCAAGACCATTTTCCCTTTCTTGGTTTGGACCTATATCCTTGACTACAACATCGTTGACTAGTACAATTCCCTTGCCTTACACTTTTAGTTTTGAACTATTTTTGAGAAAGTGAACCAGTGATCAATCTTATATGATTGAATCTTATCTAAATTAATGGTCTCATACCTAAAATAAACCTTTGTACCAAGTTTGTATTATTTTGGATTGAGTCTTGCACTGTTTCTTACAAGTTTCATTAAAACTAGTCAGCGATTACCTTGTGTAATTTGCATAGTGTGCCTTAACCCCATAAAGGTACATTACATGGATGAATAAAAATAATAGATAATTTTTTATTTGGTGGAAATGAGATAAAATATCTAATCCATGGAGAGAAACTAATTAAGGTATTGTCGTCTTTTCTTGGAATATAGCATTGTTTCTGGCAATCCAGAGTCCCCATATTATAATCAAGGGTAGAGCCCTAATCTATTCAGTTTCCAGGGAGGATGACCACTTTATCCCCACATATTCCACATATACTCCATTCCAATCAAGATGATTTGTGTTTAATTTCCTATTTACTTCTCCCTAGCTTCGAAAAGAGAAGGGGCAATGAAGAAAGAGATGTGTAACACATTATGAAGTATTTTTGTAGAATGTGCACCATCATGGTCATTTAATGAACCTCTTGATCATCCTATCCCGAGTCGGGACCTTGTTTGATAATGTACACCACATGAAAAACTTGGCCTTTTGGGGGATTTTGGATTTCCATATCCCTTTCCACCACCATTTGATTTCTGGTTCAAGGGGAGTAGTAATTAGAACATGATAGAGAAATTTCAGAGTATAGCTTCCATGTTTTGCTTTGATCCAGATTAGCTCATTTGGTCTGTAAGATAACCAAAGATGCGAGTAATGTTTCATTTTAATGTAAACATTCCAAGGGTTTTGGATATCTGTGGGGATATCTAAGAAATTTTCATCTCTACATCCATGTCCCAAAATTGTAGTAGAAGTTGGGTCAGTAATTTGATTCATTTGGTACATAACTTTTTTATGTAGGAACTGTATGATATTTTGTGGGAGGATATGATAGTTTTAACAACCCAACCAAGGATAAGATCCTATCTTCATATTATTTCCCCTACCAATTTTCCAATCCATCCCTTATTCAATAAGTGCGACAGCCTTTAAACTAGCCTTCCAGATGATAGGAATTTCCTTTATCACTTTATTTGGTTTCCTTATCCAAATAATAAAGTAATATGGGGAAATGTATTTTTGCTTGATTACCTCAGTCTAGGGGTTTTTTGTAGTGAGATTTCACGTCCCCACCCCTCATTCCAACGATGGAGAGGACACGACCTACACACTGCTGCTGTCCAATGGGAAAAATAGCCCCATGAACATAAAAACATAATAATTAAAATGCATTAAACATGAATATATACACATATGCATAGTGCATTCTACAGCGGAATCAAAATTCATTCATTCCAAACATGTTCATATTAATTCCTAAAACAAATAGTTTGCAGAGATTAAGCATCCGAATACTTATCTTGAAATGAATTTGGCCCACAACTAGCTACGTCGCTACAACGCTCCACCAAACCATAGGCTAGTGTGCTCATCAATATCTCAACATCACTGCAACCCTTGATCTGGGCATGATTCCACAAGGCACTAGGGAACAACAAGCTTACACACAACTAAAACCATACATCCACATTCAAGCCAACTCACCGTTGGGTTTCACAGAATGCTAAGGAAACAAGCCAATTACATAGGGGTTCCTTGGACTTACTTGACCAAGCCTAAATTCACATCAAACACATAGTCAACCAATTAATAAGTGGGTTCCTTGGACTTACTCAGCCAAGGCAACACCATCATGCACTTCACAACAAAACACAATTGTTGGGTCATAGAGAAACATTTGGCAACCACATACATAAATGGAAGATGGGGAAAAACAACCCAAGTGACCAAGTCGACTCAAAAAACGTTTTGATGGAATTCCCAAGGAAAAAATGGCCTCTATTCACACCAAAACATGGGTCTACCCTCCCAACCAACAAAACATAATGAAATGGGGTGGGTTTGCAACCCAACAGACTGGTAAAGAGGGAAAAAACAACCCAGGATGAGCAATTACGTTTTCAGCAAACATTCGTGTTCATAATGAAATGGGGTGGGTTAGTGAAAGGCCATCTGACATCCAACCGATATAGACTATAGTCTGAGACCAAACCCTCAAGGTTTGTGAGGTTCTGATTTAGATTTTGAAATGCATCAGTGAAAATGGATGGGGGATCAAAGAATTTTGGAACCCTAAACCACTTTTAGGGGAAGTGGAAAAAAGAGTGTAAGGGGAACCACCAAGGTTCAGGGTAAATCCCTCGTTGCAAGAGAGACCATGGCAGTTTTGGTATGCGGTTCCAGTCCCATGCTTGAGACTACTTGTTTGTTCGTCAGGTATCAATTTGTTGTTCCCATAAAATATCCAGTTGATGAGATCTCCTATTAACTAGCCATTGTTCTTCCAAGATCCACCTGAAATATGGAAAAATCCTTGAATGGGTATGGGGAATAGTCTACTTCAAGTTCCCCCAGATATTCCATGTGATGTAGGTAGGAAATGATGAAAAAACATCCCTAGTAGCTCAAAAAAGGAAATGTGTGTAGAAAAAGAAGAAGAAGAGAAAGGGGTTATGGCTACATCCCCTATCAATCTTTTCCAACATGAGACCCTTGCTAACCTTCGTTGTAGATATTCGTATAGTACAATACATTTTGTTTTTTGGGTCGACATATATATATATATTCTTTGCACAATTGTGTCCTTTAATATTTTGGTAGAAAAACATCTTTTGAAGTATAATTTGTTAAGTGAAAAATTGTGTGATCTGCGCTTTATACTGATTCAACCCCCTTCTTAGTATAAATAATAATTCCAACAGGGCAACATTCACTGGAGTGCACATTTACTTAATCCTAGCTAATATGCATTTCATTTGGGAAGAGAATTGTCACTTGCATTCCAATGCTCATTGTGTTGTGATTGAGAGCTCATGCATTAATGTATTTGCTCTGTTTGTGCTACAATATCCTTATATGTATTTTATTTAATTTTCTAAACAAATAAGTATTCTTAGGAAATTTTGACCAATGTATGCTCATTACAGTGCCTTATGTACTTACCTACTTCCTATCTTGTACTTCATTTATGGCTTGGTTATACTCTTATAATTTTTGAGCTTTGAAGATCCTTTTTGTAAACTGAACGAGTACATTTTTTCTTATTGTGAAGAAACATATTTATGATGAAAATTATGGTCATTTTTTTATCTATGCACATGTATGTGATCAATAATACAATCATGCAATCCAATATTGTTTTTTTGGGGAAGAAATGACTATATGTCTACTGATATTGTTATAACAATGTTGATCTGAATATGTGTTCTCCTTCAATTTTAAATCACATATAAATCAATGTAATATTTGTGAAACATTATATTCTATCTGTAGTGCCTTCCAATACTTTCCTTGAACTCAACAAAGACATGTTGAATCCAAGAAAATTCCCCACAACTTCAGTGATCAACAAGAATGGAAGCATTCTTTTGTTGCTACAATTGTACCTGTATAAGGAGATTTCTTTATCCATTTTTTGTTGTGCGTATAACCTCTTTGATACTGTCCAAGGCTAGTTTATTTTTCCCTCAATATTTTTTTATCAATGATATGAAACAATTATTTCAAGTTGTCTAATTGTTCTTGGACAATATTGAGCCCTATTCCCAAAACCATCACAATCATAGCACCTTATAGTGTGATATTACTTCGCTATATGGCCAATATAATTACATCTCAAGCATTTGATTGTACTATATTTATTTTTATAACTAAAAAAATGTTCATATTGAATCCAACTTGTTCCAAAGGTATATCAGACCTCTTCTGAAATGTATTTGGTTGTTTTGGAACATAAATGTAATTTCTAGTGCAGGCCTTTTCTATTGTTCAATCATATCCAAGACTTGTTGTTAGCACCATTTCTGGCTAACAGTTGGAGAGGGGGAGGCCTATGAAAATGTAAGGTAAGAGTTAAAATGTTGCATCATATGACCTAAAGGTATGTGGAAAAGGGGATAATTTCTAAGTTTAGAAATTATGTATGTGAAGAAAATATTGAATTTGACCTTAGAAATGAGTTTTGTGTGAAAATATGCCCAGTGTTACGTTAGGACAGGATGCGACGGTGTTGATATGCAGAGAAGAATATCAATGAATGCAGATGAATCCATTGTTGAAAGATGCAAGGAAGAACTAAAATTGGTCACCAACAGAAAGGGTTAAAGTGCGATGTAGGTCAAACATCCTATGATAAGCTGAAATCAGATCTATGGTTGAAGGAGATTCCGCAGATGAAACTTGCATGAAGGAAATAAGTTTTTCAATTAGTGGAAAATGTTAAGCTTGACACAAATCAATGGTGGAGATCTTGGCAGAAGAGTGTTCTATGGATGAAATTAATTCTAGTGGGTGAACACGCGCGGAAGAAAAACATTTCCAAATCAGCAGAAAATGGTACAAGGCACATGTTTCAACAGTCGTGATGCAAGCTTGATCTAGATCAAGGGCCCAAAATTATTCTACTGATAGAATATGCATGGGTGAAAAAGTTTGGCAATCCAGTGGAATTTATTAAAGCGCTCTCATAATCGATAGTGTGTACTTAATCAGATTAATATCTAAAGTCATGATTGATTCCGTTAAATCAACATGCACAAGATAAATTGAAGGGAGTCTCAATGGACCCGGTTAAAGGGGATCAAGGATGAATGACTAAGATCTAGGTAGGTTCAAATCTACGGTGTAAAATAACTCCGTTGTGGGAAGATGGACACCCTTTGTGGAACTAAGGATAACCGAAATATTAAAAATGAAAACTGGATCAACGGTAGGGATTCATAGAAAATAAGATCAAGGGTTGAGTTTTAATCTACTAAATCAAGGTGTAAGTTAGTTATGAGATGAAATTATGGTGTTAAAAAATTAAGAGATCTACGGTGGCAAGTAAATCAGATGTAAATATACGGTTTAGATTAGCTCCGCTACAAGAATCTATAGGAGAGATAAGGACAAGTAATATAGTGGGAGTGAGAGGCACATGGTTAAATGATGATTAAGATCAATGGCTCAGGATAAAATCCAATATATCTATGAACAAGAATAAATTTGGTTGAATAAGATGAATGGAAAGTAACATAATAAAATAATATAAAATCAAAGCACATGGATTTGGTTTATTTGTCTGTATTTGCATTGGAGAGAGCACGCGACTGTGTAGAAGAAGCCAACTTAGACAAAGATTTTTTCCACTTGTCAAGCAACCATGTAGGCCTTTTCATCTTACACAAGGCTATTTAAATATGGAAAATGTAGAAGGGATGGAGGCTCAAGTACTGGAATATCATAAAATAGAAGAGGTCTATGAAAACAAAGATGGTGAAGTTTTTAACACTATATTGTCTATTAGTTCAGTATATTTATTAAAAAATAAGTTAAAGGTCCTCAAAGAACAAGGAATCAATGTCCATGGAATCTTTCATTCTCATTTTCATTTTTTCACTACTCAACAAACCCTAAAATTCCCATAATTTGTCAACTGGTGCGCCTGCAATTACTCCTCTTCCAAGAGGGTGATTATGGATGTAGCTAGGTATAAAATCCTTTGTCATGTCAATTAATTAATCGTTTGAGATACATTTTCTATTCCAGCTACCTTTACCCAATTGTCTCAAGAGTTCAGCGAAGAAATATTAATTCAAACACTTAGAGAAGCCACTGTAGAACAAAAGCAAGATTTCTTCAATACCTATTTCAAACCAGATGTCTCCTTGAAGAATCAAGCTTTTCCTGTTAGTTCAAATTTGTTTACTGTTGAAACATAGTTTGTCATCTCCATGATGAGCCATTTTCCAGGTTTAGATACTGATAGGTATGTTACCGAGTCTTTGATGAGTCTGTTTTTTAGAGTGAGTACTGGTCCAATTGAGTCTATTGAGTAAGGTCAGTCTTGTTGCATTAAATTTGACGAGTTCCTAGATGAGAGTATCCACTCTGAGTTAATGCAATTCCACAGTGCCAAAATTTTCAAATTTCAATCTTATTTGGTGAAGATGTTTATATATTTTAATGAGAACCAGCAATTCCTAGAGTTGGTTCTCAATGATGAAATGAGGGGGAATTTTAGAAAATATATGAATTTTCTAATGTCGGAGGTATACAAAACATTTTTCAAACAGAAACTTCCTGGGGTACTACCACTTATGAAAGAAGTATTACGATTTTCCCTTGAGAAAAGGATTGGAGATTGGTTTTTGATGGAATAAGGGATTGTAATAAGAACATATGAATTTGTTCATCCACCATATGTCATACCAGCCTTCTTAGCTCCCAGAATATTTTATTTAGAGTTTATTAGATAGAATTTGATTGTTGAGGATGGACACTTCATTAATTTCAAGAAGTCCTCTGAGATTAAATTTCCATGGGTAATTGGCCCATTCATCATAAAGAGAAGGGATTATTTTCTAGTGGTGGAGAACTTACTGAAGGAAATGAGATTTCAGAATGATGCAGCTGTTAATTATGATCCCCACCATATTATATCCATCAGAAGACAGGTGAAAAAGAATAAACCTTTTGAACATCATGAAATTGTAGGTAAGGCCTAGCGTTCCAATTGGATAAATTATCCCCATAAGACACAGAGGGATGATGATATGTAGCAACGTTCCACTTCATCAATGAGGGAAGCTAGTTTCACACAACTAGACCCTTCAAGTATTGTTCTAGTTGCTGAGAATATTGCACCCATAGCAAGTTGTTCTAAAAGGAATAACAAGAGAGACTTATATTATGCTATGGATATAGAAGAAGAGGACACTACTAAGACACCAAAAAAGTAGAAGATTGAAGAAACAAGGGAGATAATACAAGTAGTAGATGTCAAAGGAAAGAAAAATAAAATGAAAGTTAAAGGACCTGCCTTTGAAGTTAAGGAGTATGCTTTCTCTGAGACACCTAAAGAATCCACTTATTAGTTCAAAATTAGAGCTAAGCTATTTGACAAGTATAAAGATGACAAAGAGGTGGCTACAAATAAATCTTTTAAGCTATATGCAGATGTCAGAAAAATATCCAGCAAATATGTATCATTGGTGATTGTCAGAGATCACACTCGGAATACCCTGAAATTGGCACTAACAACTAAAAAAAAAGTTGTTGAAATGGGGATGAATCTAGAAAACATTTCGACTCCTGATATGATTCATTTTCATAAGCAGTTTGGTGTGGTAATCTATACTAACCTACTCAAGTCCACTTTGAAGGTGTCCACAATACAATCTGCTAAGAGTAAAGTGGAGAACCAGCTGAGGCAGGAGAGGGTTGAAAACAAAGCACATCAACAACAAATAAATAAACTTCAAGGTGATCTACTAACTATTGATAATGACTTTGACAAGGGAGAAGCTACTCAAAATATTTTAAATGAAAAATAAACCACTATTCAACTCCTCAAAAATAAATTAAAAATTCTAGCTACCCAACTCATACAAGCTATAGAGCTTACTGAGTTAGATAAAGAAAAAGAAACTCTTAATTATGAATTAAATGATTGTAAATCCAAGCTCTTGAAATTTGTTGAAGAAAATAAATAGTGGGAAAGAGAGATGAGTCTTTTGGTTGAAAATGAAAAATCTTTGAAGGAAAAGCAAGCAGAACTGGTGAAGGAACTGAATAAAAATGGTAAGGATCCTGAATTGCAAATTATTTCACCTCCTGCACAAGTTAATACATATTTTTTGGTACAAGCTATGTCTCAAGTTAGCCTAGGAGATTTGGATATAATTGGACTGAAGAACCAAAATAAGAATTTGGAGAATTTAGCCTTGAAAAGAGAAGAAGAGAGGAAAACCTGGGAAAGCAAATGTAAAGATTTGTCAGATAAAAATTACAAGCTTATGAAACAGGAGATAGGATAGTTACCTATACAGGGAGCTAAGCACATTATTTGGGATGTAGTTATAGATGAATCAACCAAATTGAGGCCTTACCTAGACTATATTTTGGACAAAGAAATTGTAATGCCAGCTGCCAGGCAGAGTCACAACATCAGTGAAAGAAAGGTTGAGTAAAAAGACTATATATATTGCTAACAACACTATTCATTTCTTGAATGGTTTGACAGAGGATGAATTGAAAGTGGCAAACAACAAAGACACAATTTCCATTATCACTTGGGAAAGGAAGGTCATGAGTAAACATCAACATTTGGACATCGTGGAAGCAAAAATTGGCATTATGAACCATATTTTTTATTGAATCATTTTCCCATTATGAAAAAAAGGTTTACCTTTCTTTTGGGAGGAAAAGGAAGGAATGTTTTCCCAAAAATAATATCATGATCATTTGATTGAATTTTGGTTAAATCATATAAAGTTTGAAGATATGAAACAATCACTGTCAGGAAAGGTGACAGTGGATAAGTTAGAAGACTATTTTGAACTAATATTTTCCTTTAGAGCCACGTGTGCATGATTGCTAAATTTTTCATATAAAGATCACGTGGAATTAAGAGTGCTGGAAAAAGAAATGGCCATCTTGGACCTTCCATCTATTGATCAGTGGAAATTGGTTGAAAGATGTGGAGTATCCAAGTACAAGATGCATGAATGAAGACCTGTCGAAGACCAAAATTTTGAATATTAGTTAATTAGGAGTTTATAGTTAATTTTCAAAAGCAGTTATCAGTTAGTAGTTATATATTGTAGATGTAAACGATAGTTATAGCCTATTTTTAGAAGTTAGGTATTCATCTCATGGAGAGATTTTGTATAAGAACAAGTTTTTGTAATGAAGAAAGGGTTGGAACCCGTGAGATTTTGCAAGTAATTGATATTTCCAGATATTAATAAAATTGCATTACCGAAGCTTGCATTTTTCAAAGATTCTTGTGTTGTCTTTGTTACAGTCTCTACTTTCCTTTTCTCATGTGCATTTATATCCTATTATTTACTTCCATAAGCTTTTCCCTTGAATCAGGTTTGAAAACTGAGTTTTTAATAGCACAGAATTCATAATCATATGCTATGTCTATTGTTTTCAAGCATTCACCAATATGTTCATCTAAAGCTAATGTTGGATTCATCGTAGTTAGATGCCCACATTAATGGACTGTTTTTCATTTCTTCTATCATCTCCATACCAAATCATTTTGACTGTAACAAGATTGCTACCCTGTCTTTGTAAAAGTTTCTCATGGAACAACATTGTTAATGATATTGTTCCACATTATGACTCCATACCCAATGTATTTCTATTTCAACTACTTTCAATCTTAATTTTACCTTTTGTTTACATATATCTGGCCTTGTGAGAAAAATGTTGAGAGATCCCTCTCTAGATAGAAAGAAACCATCTTTATTTCCTAAAGCTTGGTTTTGTGGTTACCTTGGGGTTTACCCTTTCACAACCGGGGGTAAAATCTGAGTGCTAACATATTGGCATCGTTGTCGGGGAAGAGAGTTCAAGTTTTCCTTGGGAGAATGACAAGGAGATTTCAAGAAGATAGAATTTATGTGGGAAAGAAAATGTTCTTGCATTATGATTGGTTGTACGTTTTCCTTGGTGAGTCCACGTTGATCTCAAAAATATTTTTAGAAAAGAAATCCTGTCTTCCATGAGGACACACACTAGAGATAATCCTTTTTCTGAAATTTTATATGGTGTGGATAACCTAGAAACATTGATTAGACATAGGCCCAGTAAAGAAACAATAATTACTTCTCAAACCGAAGGTTCGTTTTCTCAATAATTTCATAGTTTTCAAATTTTAGAGCGAGAAACAAGTTTTCAAAGATCTCTGTTAAGGTCCAAATATGAATAAGATCTAAAACAAACATAAATAAACCCTAATAGGTTTGAATCATACTTGCTTGAATCTCTTTGGCATAATATTCAAGACATTGTAAAGGTTGAAGAAAACAATCTCATTGTCCAAACTTTACAACCTCATATTTTAATCCCTGTTCACTGTCCTCCTCAAAGCTCTCCTACTCTCCCAAAACCTCCTAGAAAAATGGAAGCCAGGTTTTCTCCCTTGGATTTTCCTGTTGTGGTGCATGATTTAACGAAAACTACTCCTAAAGAATATCCTTGTTTGATGGGGAGGGAAATTTTACTATTATGCATCATATGGATAGGTTTGAAGATTTCATTGATTTGGAGGAAGTAGAATATGATGATGTTAAGATGATCCTTTTTTCTCAATGTTTGTATAGTGAAGAAAAAAGGTGTTTTAAAGACTTACCTGCAAGATCCATTCTTATGTTTCAATCCTTCTGTTATCACCATTTTCTGCTCAGCAGGTGATTGCAAGAAGGCAGGGAAAAGTATTCAAAAGGGCTCAAAACGTGCATAAATTTTTAGTCTCAGGGTGTGTTAACCCAAAAAATCCCTCACTAATCTCTACATGACCTACACCACCCAAGGAAATCCACACACTACCCTCATTTGACCCCCACACCCTCAAAAAGGCTCAAAAATATGTAAAAGGGCTTAAAAACCCCTAAAAAGAGCCAAAATAGCTCTCATAGGGGCTAAAAACTCAAAAAAGCGGCTAAAATCCCTAAAAGGAGCTTAAAACCCCCAAAGGACCTAGGAATTGGGCAAAAGGGGATAAAGCCCCAACCAGGGGCTTAAAACCCTAAAAATCATAGAAAAAGTACAAATAGAGGGGTGGGAGTCACTCTCAAATCAATTCTCCTCTCCCTATCATTATGCTGCCAATGTGAGTGCCTTGAGACCCTTTGCCTCTCAAGCCATTCACCTTCTCTCTCCTCCATTGCTCCATTGAGCGAAAGCTCCCCATCCATTGAGAGGTGCTCCCCCAAGCTAGGGGATGGTGGCCCATTTCAACCAGAGAAGGTATACTTGTCCTTTTCTTGATTTACATTGTAGTGTCTCTAACATATCTTTGTTTGCAGGTTTGTTGCTAAATGTTTTGATTGCAGGTTTCCATTGATTTCTTGCAGTTTCTTTTGTTCTCTAATAGTTTGATGCAGGGTCGAGGAGCTTCGCCCTAACCTTGTTTGTAGGGGTTCTGTTTTATTTCATTTTCTGTCTGTTTTTATTTCCATTCTCACAGGAACCTACCCTTCCATCCTATAGATGGAAGGGATCCATTCCTGACTGTAGCAAGGGAGAAAGCCCTACTACAGATTTGGCGACCATACCAGGTCGATCCCACAGGATCCCTGGGTTTAATTTCTGTATTTCAGTTTTTATTTTGCCCTAGTTTAATTTTCTGCTCAATCTAGTTTAGATCTATGTTTTCCTACATTTTTAGTTATAGTCGAGCCTCTTTAAGACCAAAACAATCCCATTCGGACACAGTATAGGTTATTGTTGGCTGGTCTTGGCTCAGGCTAAAACATTTTCCATATTTCAGACTAGGTTGCTCTTATCGTGCTGAAAGGCGTGACTAGGTCACTCATTTAGGCCCGAAAGGTGCGACTTCATCCCATAAATCATATTGCTTCTATCTATAGTTTCTAAGTGACCCCCTCCCCTAATTTGGGGAAAATTTGGCAACCCCCTTGCCACATTTTCCCCGAAAAGAGCGATTTGTCTCTTAGATTTGGATTTTTAAAAGTTATTGGGACTATTAGTGCGGCTCACCCACCTCTGTCCATCAAATCTGCGTTTATTTCCTTTTAGTCTCTATTTATTTCATTGAATCCTATGCAAATCACTGTAAATCCAATGATTAACTGGTTAATGAATCTGTTTAAAGCTTGAATAAAAAAATTACTATAGGTTTCAATTCTTAATTTGAAATAAAATCTTGCCTAGCCCTTCCTCCTCTACCTAGTCATCACCCTTCAGGGTATTTTGGGATAAGATGAAGGGTGAAGCTTGCATATTAATAGGCACTTTACCTATCATTTTTCCAAACCACAAAAAATAGGTGACTTGAAAGGTAGAGGGGGTGGTAGGCCTAGGGGGCCTCATGACATTCGCGTCCTCCCTGTTGACCGACCTTGCACCCGGAGGGTGACCTGAGGATCTATGGATGGGATTAGTCCCATTGTGTTGAGAGCCCAGTACCCTTTCTTGGTTGAAGAGAAATACATGTGTAAGGTAGTCACATAGTCAGGTTATCATAGTTCAGATTCAGATATGGTACATGTTTAAATTTATGTTTATCATTTACTACTTTCATCAACAATGCTCTGAACTCTGTGGAATATTCATAAACCATTCAAGCATCCACTAAGTATAACAGAAAGACAAAGGACATGCACACAAACCATACCACATATAACAACCAAGCTCAGTTCATGACGCTGAGCTAGCCATTAAAATTTATAATTTACATTAAGTCAAACACTAGCAGTCCTTGAGGACATAAGTCCCTGACTGCCTTAACCGTGGGAAGTACTTGGGCTCAGCCCAGAAACTCATTATACAGAGTACCACAGGAACCCCAAAGTAGCTGTATGCTGAGAGGAATTGCCAAGCAAAACAGGCAACGCCCCCCATCGATTGACTAGCACTCCCTCGAGGAAAAATCCAAGTGTTGTCTCCCGGCAATCTTGGTGGCCGAGTGACCACCTGAAAGCCAATAGGAAGCCATTAAAATTAGGGTCCAAAATTCATTACCATATTTCACCACTTGACATACAAATCAAACACAATTGATCCCCCACGTTCTTCCTCACGCCTGAGAGGCTATCCACCACAGTTTGGGTCCTTGAACCAACACCATCGAGACCATTCTCGATGACCCTCTACAGCATCATAAGGCCACACATCTTCTAATTCAGACTTAGAATCATACCAATCTAATCCATATCTACATACTGCACCATCTAGCCCCATGGCTGGTGCAAACATGCATCCATTTTCCATCTTGGTGATTGGCAGTGGACCCATGTCCATACCCCACACCACCACCAACACCCCTACTGGTGGACCTAGCATGGTCATGAAAACCATCATAAGTCAGCTACCACCACCCATACTAACCAGTCAAATTGTCCCACCTGTTATTCCTAAGGGTAGTGTCCCGTCCACTGACACTGTCCCACTTGGAATGCCTGGGGGAAGTGTCCCTTCCACCTACACTATCCCTCCTATCATACATGGAGGAAGTGGACCTTCAACTCACATATTTCTATTTACCACACCTAGGGGAAATGACTCATCCACAACTGTGCCACAAGTACCCCCAATCATGCAAGTGCATCATGTGCCTGCAAACCCCACCACCATTACTGCCCCATCACACATCAACTTTGGGTCAAACCTTCCTTTCATGGCATGCCTCAACCTACCTGACTTGGTTCGGTTAACAAATGAACCTATATGCCATCAAACCTTTTGGCCTCCCATGTCAACCAAACTCCCCTCAGACATTCCCAAGTTTGAAGGGAAGGCAGGGGAGTACCCCCAAAACCATATCATGATGTTTCACCTATGGTGCTCATCAAATAGCATCGTAGATGATTCGATCAGAATCAGACTGTTCCAATGCACCCTCATAGGCGCTGCAGCCAAGTGGTACATTGAGCTACCACAAGCCAAGTACCCAGATTTTAACTCCTTAGCTTTCATGTTCCTGCAGTATTTCCAACTCCCAGTTAGATATGACGAAGGGGTGGAGATCTTGCTATCTTGCTGCTAGAATACTGTGACCCACATAATCGACCACATCCATGAGTGGCGATGACCCCATATTTTGTGCAAGATTCAACTTGATGATAGGATCTTCCTAGATTGGTTCCTAAAAACTTTGCTACCACCTATAGAAAAGGACGTCGCATCCAAACGTCCCTAATCCGAAGAGGAGGCCATCTTGAAAGCCCAGTAGTTTGATCTGATCTATGCACAGTTTGGATACCTTTACACTATCATTCTGGACGCTCCCTGTGTAGGCACCTCCTACTGGGATGCACTAGGGGCATCCCACGCCACAGATGACATCATAGGGTCTGTCTCCCACCAATCACAACACCATCCGACACCACCTATGGTGCCACTGTAACCAAGCAACAACCCTAGTGTTTCTTACCCAAACCAAGCTCTTGACTATGCAAGAATGATGTCCTAGTCTGGAGCTACAACTTCTTATACACAACCTGTGCCATAGCAGTAGGCCCAGCCACTAACTTCGTCGATACAACACTATGCAGGGAAAATGCCCACATTTGCAACACCTCTATCCCCCCAGGTCTACTATGCACCACCCATGCAAGCCACCCAAACCCCTACCCTAGCTTCCCCTGCTCCACTGGGAAAAGTATTTTCACAGCAAAACCATCCCAACTAGCTAGCCCCCAATAACCAACAAGGGAAAGCCAGAAATAACCAAGCCCGGAACCATGGCAATAATCAACCGTAGGGAGGCGGTAAAAAACAAAAACCTCCCAACAATGTTGGGGCAAACTAACCAGCCCAAAATCCTCAAAAACCAAATGCACCTAGATGCAATGCCCCGTTATGCACAAATCAGCCATGCAAGTTGTGTGGGGTCTTTGGGCACTATACACATGAATTCCCCTTCATGGGTCATGCTAAGTAGGCCATTCACAATGAGGTTTAGCATGCTACCAATATGACAGCACCAGCTCAACCAAACCCAGCACCACCAAGGCCTCCACCCATGGTGCTCCAAAACCCATTTCCAGTCCAATGACTGGTAGCAACTGCACCCTCTCCCCAACTCAATCTCAATGCACCGGGGGCACCTTCGATAGCAGAAACAGGTGTTCATCACCTGCTAGCCATGACAACTGAAGAGGTTAATTTGTAGACTAGACAAAATCGGTATGGAACCAACAACGAACCTGCTGACCCATCAGCGGCATCCATGTCCAAAACCACCAATGTATGTCTTCAGCTACCCACTTTTCCTTTGTGTCCCCCCATACGACGGGTTGTCAACAATGTCACGGCTAGAGTTGTTGTAAGCTACAACATCATGGATGACTTGGCCCAAACACCTACGACCATGTTCTCTCTTGAAGTACTCAAAAATTTCCCAATGCAATGAAAGGCCTTACTAGTTGCCCTCAATGCTATAGACCCCTCTGACTCCAAGTTGATCACATTCGACACAAAGAATGGAGAACCACGGATTCCATCAACCATTGCCTTCCAAATCCCGGTATCCATTTGAAATATGGTTATGCACCGGTGCATAGTAGACGAGGGGGAATCCACATGCGTTATATCTACCTTAGTCTGGTAGAAGCTTGGATCCCCAATTCTGCAACCATCCTCTACTACTCTGTGGCTTATGATGGCCATCCCACTAAATCCCAAGGAATCCTCCCACACGTTCCCATCACATTAGCCAGGAAAACAGTATTGATTGACATAGAGGTTGTTAATTCTCAATTGGACTATAACCTTCTCCTCAAAAGAAGTTAGATGTACGCCATGAGAGTCATAGCATCAACTATTATCCATCTCATGATGTTCCCCCATGAAGGGAAAACCATGACGGTTGACCAACTGACTTATCACGATCCACAAGGGTTAACTGCACCAGCCAATGTTATCCCTATGATCAACACCATTGATCCACAAGGGCTAACCACACCCACCAATGTTATCCATATGGTCAACACCATGGTTGACAACATACCATCCTCCCCATTGTTGAATGTGGGTCCTGGGTTGTTTGCCGATACCACAATGATGGCTTATTTCCCCTTAGTGTCACAACCACCAACACCAAACGAGACTGTAGATCTGTGCATGCTCTCATCTATCACTTCTACACCCAAACAACAACCGCAGCCGCAGCCCCAACCACAACCAAAAAACCATCCACAGCCGCAACATTATGTGCAACCACCACCACAACCTCATCCCCACATGCAACCATGAGGGAGTTATGTGGGCTCCTCCCCAGTCCATACAATTTCCTTCCTCTTTCCCTCACCTGGTGTCATGAGTAAGCCAGTAATGGCTACCTTGAACTTACCCAATTTCACATTGGGGATTCCTGTGTGGTACCTAGATCCACCTGTGGAACCACCAATGCCCCAGGTAGTCTTAACCTTGTTGCTGCCTTTCACACACCTGGGTTACGTGGTAGAAATATTCAAGCCACTCAGTGTGTCCCTGGGGGCAAGTCTAGAGTCAAGGCTATCACCTTGTTCTTGACTCCTCCGTTTAGGCTCAACTCCTGACGAAGCCAAGGGGGGTAGACCCTATTAAGTTACTAAGGCTAACTACTTACTGTGAGGGTGTTATATTGATTAATTTGTTTAGGAGTTTTGAAATTAACCAGTGGAAACAAAAGATAACAAGATGCAAGATTTAAAGCATATAAGCATAGTAATGACACTCAATATATATATAATCGAAAGAAATAAATCACCAGTGCCTTAAATGGAGTCAACAGAGAAAATAATGTGCTTGCATGCACTTGAAATAATGTTTTGCAAATGTCTCTTGGTAGATTTTAAATTAATGTGCAATGTGAATGAATTAAATTAGGCAAAAAGGGGATTCCAGATATACCCAAGGGGTACTTGGAGTATGTCCAAAAGTGAACTTTCATGGCTACCCAAAAGGTGTTTGTGGGACGGAACGGAGTCTCGAAGACTGTTGTTCATAACGCACTTGTCAGGGTGTGATAGAGATCAGCACCTCGAGGTCACTTTCCAGTTGTTCCCACTCCTTTGGGTATTTTGCCACCACTTACAGTTTGTTGGAGGTGTTGGATTTTTGCCTGATGGTTTGTCAATTTGGGAGGTGAATACTAATTCATCTAGTCACTCAAGTGCTTTTGATGCATCTTGACTGATCGGACGAACTGCAGCCAAGTACAGAGCATACACACTGGAGTCTTCATTATTTTTAGTAAATTTTAAGATAGGTGTTCTTGTTAAAAAGAAAACCCTCTAGGAACCTCTTTCGATCCAAGTGGATCTCAATCGGGGAATCAATGATGGGTTAATTTTATTATGGCTAATGAAACAATTGATGAAAAAGGAATCAAAGATACACAACGCCGATTTTCTAATTAGTCCTACCACGCATCTCTTTCCCCTTGCGGGTCAATCGGGAAGTTGTGGCGTAAGTAGTATGATTACTTTTGAAATTAAAGTATGGAATAATGAAAAATTATATCAAAGTATACAATCCTACATGTCAGTACTAAACTAGAGAAAAGAAAGGGAAAAAAGCAAAAAAGTGAAACGGCCGCAGATCCCCCCTGGGGGGATGGGGAGCGGGCTCGAAAGAGCCTACTCAAAAAATATTTTATTTTATTATTATTGGTTACAATATTAGAAAAATTAAATATCAGAAACCTCTTGGTCCTTATACGGGATGAAACCAAGATCTTACAACTCTCCAAAAAATTTTAAATTTTAGTGAAAGGGGAGACCCCTTGGGGGATTTGAACGCTCCCGAGGCCACTTTCGAACAGCAGCTTCTTTTATTTTATGTTACAACTGATAAAAACTAGAAAGTATGTTAGAATAACATATGCCCAAAAGCACTTTAAGAGTACCTTTGGATCAGCCAACCTTAACTCAAAAAGGATTAAGTTAAAACTAGCCAAACAGGTGAAAAAGGAACCAAGGAAAGCAAGCTTTCCTTGGGATCCTGGCTTGATGTTTGTGCATCCAATGAAATATGCACTGATTTCTGGATTAATCTTTTTAGAACATAAAATGAAATCTAGAGCATGCAACCTACTGATTTTCTTTAGCTTGCCATGCAAAACGGACGATTTCCTTATGCTAGATCTAGAATGCTTAATGATACTTTTCAGAATTGAGATCTAGACTATGAGCTTTGAAATAGAATATATATGTAGAATTTACTTTGATATAACAGATCCAAATGATAACAAAGCTTTCAAACACAGTAACCAGGTAAAAAAAATGATTTTTTGGAGAAAGAGAGAGAAAGAGTGTTGGAAGCCTGGGAATGTTGGGCTTTGGAGTCTACTTTGGTGGAACACCGAGGGACTATGTCATTTAGAAGATATTGAAGATGAGGAAGATGCAAACCAGCTCAACCTCTTCTCTAAGCGAGATCACCTGCAACTTAGAAATCCTTGCACAAACAGATGGTTAAAACATAGGTGTTGTTGGAAGAGATAATTGGAAAGCATGCAATTAAACTTAAAATACATACAACTCCAATAGATCTGAAACAAGCAGCAGTAAGAGCATAAATAAAACTAAAATAAACTATTACCCTAAGAGGATGGAGCTCTCTCCTTCAAGGCCAACAATTAACCAACAAAAGCAATGATAAATAACATAGATTATACCTCATAAGCATTTGACAATCACCATCCACACATGAAGAGCATTACACCATAGATCTTGCCTCCAAAGCTTCTTTACTCCAGAGTAATAAACAATAACAAAGTACAAGAGCAACAACACCTCAATCCCCATCCTAAATAGCTTGGAAGAGGCATCCTGAGCTTTATTTATATAAAAAATAGGAGATCCATCCTAGGGGGTGCACAAATCCCAAGGAGACAGACTACTGCAGCTGAGAGAGAGTCAATCAATGCTGATATGAAGCTGAACTGAGCCTACTTGTCAATCGAGGGGCTGATTGAGCTGACATATCAACCCACAGACTGACACATCAATGCACAGAGCTTCCAAGAGAGCCCACACGTGTGGAGGAGAGAGAGAGGGCGCAATTCCCCATAAAGGATGCTGAAGATCAACTCTGGATCTATCTAGATCACCTCCTTCAGTCAAGGATTTGTCAGATCCAGTTAATCTAGTTCAGATCTGACTGATTTCAATCAAATTGGCTAAGAATCCACTAATCTAGGATTTTTTATTTGCTCCATTATTCATCAATTTATTAATTAAAATCATCAATAATTGATTTTTTGAGGTTTTCTAACCTGAGTGATGAAAAATCACTCAAAACCTAAAAAAAGTGGGTCCATGGGTTTACATGGTGCTATTAGCTTGAAAATGAGCACCTACATGAATGAAACTGATTATTTGGCCCACTTTTCTTACAAAACCAATTTTTCCAATTAAAGTATTAAAAAATAGCCTAAGTTTTGGAAAAATTAAATTTTAATAAAAAACACTGAAAAAAATTAAAAATTTAAAAAATTGAAAAAACCTAGGGGGACTTAGACATGTTCATATGACTCGAACATGATGCCTAGCATGTTTATACATTGACACATAGACTCTAATAACCTCAAAAGGCCTAAATGCCAAGCCGACCACCCCAACTTTGGAGGTATGGAGTGAAAAACTCAGAAATTATTAGTTGTTTATTCAACAACCAATAATAACCAAGGGAAAAATCACCATGGGCTGATCGGATTAACAAACAAATTCTAAGAGACCGAGTCTTTTACAGACACTATCATGCTAGAACATTTATTACAATTCCCCCATGGGGGTATGAACATGTGATATAATACAACAAGCACTTTCCAGAAGTAAGACTGAAGGTCTTCTTAAGTCAAAACAAGTTATCTTTGTCCAGTTCACCAGGATCACTTGATAAAAAACCACTGAGTACAATTTAGGTGGTAACATTCTGGCTCCAACTGTGGGACGTGTGCTCGATCTCATCTTTAAGGAAATGAGAGGATACGAGAACACTAGAATCTCTGGTTTATATACCCTGTAAAAACATCTCAACTTGACAAGAAAACCTTAGTAGCATAAGCTTTATATAAAAGCCAAATGAACCATTAAGATGATTTATTTAAACAAAATAAATGTAATTAACTAATGAAAAAAAATGTTTTATTATAGCTAAGTACAAAACATGAATGCAGAAAGTAAATGTTCTCTTTTAGGAGCTTATTTTCCTACTCTAAGCATGATATAAAAAGGTTAGGTGTAATAAAAAATCCAATGTAACCACCTAAGTAGTTTATTAACATAAAAAAATTTCCTTGTCTTTGGTTACCAGCCAAAGTAAGGATACCTTATTTAGAAAATGAAAACCTGCGTGATTTTTCAGAATGGGTGGGATGGATGGGAGATCATAGGCATGAATAACATCATAAAAATTCTTCCCCAACTTGTATGTGCTCATGCAGGTTGCTTCTATCCATGACTGGATAGGACTGATATACCAATCAGAATGATGAGGCAAACTGACTACATCATCATACTGATCACCGGGGCTTATCAAATGATAACTCGTTGCACAAGCCCCAAGTAACTCCAAATCATAAGGAACCTCTATATGTGAAAAATATGGCTGAGACTGATATTCCACTTACTGCATCACATCTGACTTTTCACAACACTGTTTCTCAATGTCTTCATTACTGATACCCTTGTGCGGCTCTGCATGATATGACTCTAGATGATCATGTGAAAATTCTGAATGCTCCTCTTCCATACTAAGGTTTTCCCAGGAATCTAGATCTGTGCTCCCCTCTATGGACGTATTGTAGATTGGAGTTCCAATTTTTTTTGAATAGACACTCCCCTTACTGGACATACCATGGATGGAATTCTTAATAAGATTTTCACAAGTTGGATTATCTATGAAATTCCAATAGTTATCACTCCCATCCATGTCATATGTGATGGATTCCCCATTACTGATATCAAGTTCTGATATCAATTTCTCTTTTTCCTCATTAATGATACTAATATATGGGTTAGACTGATCATATGGATAAACTACATGCTCCTTTTCCATATCAAAGTTTCCCAGTGCCATAAGGTCCATGCTCTCTCCTTTAGATATGCCATAGACAAGAGAATAAAAAAAACCATCAAAAGTTTCTGGTTCCTTATTTTCCTCTTTATTCATGTCATAGACTAGATTTTCCATGAATGTCGAGGACTCCTCATCAATATCTTTGTTGGAGATAAGGGAGTCTTCATCACTTGTGTCATGCTCCAAGTTATACTTGTCCTCATTTTCATACTCATCTTCTTTAGAAAAAAGTTCATAAGGCAGTAAACCTTCCAGACTGTCATCGTTATATGAAGAACAAGGTCTAGTGTCATCACACACCATACTGATCTTATCATAAGGTTTTTTATAGGCTTCTGTTATGATTTCTTGAAAAGGATCTTCAATACTATCTTCAATCAAGGAAACTTTTTGAACATACTCAATGGGATCACTTAGGATGTGTTGCTCAGTGGGTTCCTCTAAAGGGCTTTCTGGAAAAATATCAGCATTGCAACACACTTGAGAATACCTCAAATCTTTAATGTTTTCAGCTATGGTGACATGAGGAGAGTCTTCAACAATGTTTTCAATCATGGGCTCCTCGTGAAGCTCTTCAATAGGATCATCCTGAGTGTCCTCATCTACAATGGAAGTCATGGGCTCCTTTATCTCATTTAGGTAGGTGAGGGTCCTTTCTACAACCGTCATCATATCTCCCTCACCATCATTTCACCTCTCAAAAAACATAGCACACAAATATCCATGGGAGGTAATGCATTTATCAGGAAGACCACAAAGCCATGTCCAAGCCTTATTTTTCAAAGAATGAGAAAATATTCGTATCACATTATCCCCATGAAGTATGTTGAGTTTTGTCACAAATGAAAAAACAAATATGATGTGACAAACAACTGAATCACCATTTCCATAAAAGGTTGGAGCCTGGGAATATCTTTCATCATGAAGATATGGTTCATAGTTAGGAAAACCCGGGATGCCCGAGAAATTGATGGAAGGATATGCATTAGAAATTAGAGCACCATAATCTTCATCATCCATAATGGCCTATCAGTAGCATATATCAACCATGTATTTTGTACTAAAGTGGAGCTATTGAATAATGAGCATTTTAAGGTTTTACTATGTCGTATGAACTCATCTACACACAACAAGTCTCAAAAAATTTATGAGAAAGAAGGGTTTTATCCCTTCAATGGAGTCGCCATGTAAAAAAAAAAAGCATTTATAAATCTTTTCACAAAAAATATTTTTTGCTTTTCTTTGAAAAAATAAAAACTAAACAAAAGGTCAGTGGAGTTGCCAGATGAAAATTAAAGATCTACTGTAAGCATTCATCAAGCAAAGAAAAAACAAAAAGGAAGAAAACAAAAGTTTTACTTGGGAATAAAAAGATTTATCCCTAGCAACGGCGCCAAAAAGTGTTGCCTCCTTTCACACACCTGGGTTACGTGGCAGAAATCTTCAAGCCACTCGCTTACAGTTTGTTGGAGGCGTTGGATTTTCGCCTGATGGTTTGTCAATTTGGGAGGTGAAGACTAATTAATCTAGTCACTCAAGTGCTTTTGATGCAGCTGGACTGATTGGACGAACCGCAGCCAAGTACAGAGCATACACACTGGAGTCTTTGTTATTTTTAGTAAATTTTAAGATAGGTGTTCTTGTTAAAAAGAAAACCCTCCAGGAACCTCTTTCGATCCAAGTGGATCTCAATCGGGGAATCAATGAGGGGTTAATTTTATTATGGCTAACGAAACAATTGATGAAAAAGGAATCAAAGATACACAACGCCGATTTTCTAATTAGTCCTACCACGCATCTCTTTCCCCTTGTAGGTCAATTGAGAATTTGTCGGGTAGGTAGTATGATTCATTTTGAAATTAAAGTATGGAATAATGAAAAATTATATCAAATTATACAATCCTACATGTCAGTACTAAAATAGAGCAGAAAAAGGGAAAAAAGCAAAAAAGTGAAACAGACGCAGACCCTGGGGGGATGGGGAGCGGGCTCGAAAGAGCCTACTCAAAAATTATTTTCTTTTATTATTATTTGCTACAATATTATCAAAATGAAATATCAGAAACCTCTTGGTCCTTATACGGGATGAAACCAAGATCTTACAACTCTCCAAATTTTTTAAATTTTAGTGAAAGGGGAGACCCCTGGGGGGATTTGAATGCTCCCGAGGCCACTTTCGAACATAAGATTATTTTCTTTTCTATTACACCTGCTAAAAACAAGAAATCATGTTATAATAACATATGCCCAAAATCACTTTAACACTACCTTTGGATCAGCCTACCTTAACTCAAAAAGGATTAAGTTAAAACTAGCTAAACAGGTGAAAAAGGAACCAAGGAAAGCAAGCTTTCCTTGGGATATTGGTTTGCTGTTTTTGCAGCCAATGAAATATGCACTGATTTCTGGATTTAATATTTTTAAAACATAAAAGGAAATATGGAGCATGCAACCTACTGATTTTCTTTAACTTGCCATGCAAAACGGATGATTTCCTTATGCTAGATCTAGAATGCTTAATGATACTTTTCAGAATTGAGATCTAGACTATGAGCTTTGAAATAGCATATATATGTAGACTTTACTTTGATATAACAGATCCAAATGATAACAAAGCTTTCAAACACAGTAACCAGGTAAAAAAAATGATTTTTTGAAGGAGAAAGAGAGAGAAAGAGTGCTGGAAGCCCGGGAATGTTGGGCTTTGGAGTCTACTTTGGTGGAACATCGAGGGACTATGTAATTCAGAAGATATTGAAGATGAGGAAGATGCAAACCATCTCAACCTCTTCTACAATCTAGATCACCTGCAACTTAAAAATCCATGCACAAACAGATGGTTAAAACATAGCTGTTGCCGGAAGAGAAAATTGGAAAGCATGCAATTAAACTTAAAATACATACAACTCCAATAGATCTGAAACAAGCAGTAGTAAGAGCATAAATCAAACTAGAATAAACTCTTACCTTAATAGGAGGGAGCTCTCTCCTTCAAGGCCAACAATTAACCAACAAAAGCAATGATAAATAACACAGATTATACCTCATAAGCATTTGACAATCACCATCCACACATGAAGAGCATTACACCATAGATCTTGCCTCCAAAGCTTCTTTACTCCAGAATAATAAACAATAACACAGTAAAATAGAAACAACACCTCAATCCCCATCCTAAATAGCTTGGAAGAGGCATCCTGAGCTTTATTTATATAAAAAATAGGAGATCCAGCCTAGGGGGTGCACAAATCCCAAGGAGACAGACTACTGTAGCTAAGGGAGAGTCAATCAATGCTGATTTGAAGCCGAACTGAGCCTACTTGTCAATTGAGGGGTTGATTGAGCTGACACATCAACCCACATACTGACACATCAATCCACAGAGCTTCCAGGAGAGCCCACACGTGTGGAGGAGAGAGAGGGAGGAATTCCCCATAAAGGATGCTGAAGATCAACTTTGGATCTGTCCAGATCACCTCCTTCAGTCAAGGATTTGTCAGATCTAGTCAATTTGGTTCAGATCTGACTAATTTCAATCAAAATGGCTGAGAATCCACTGATATAGGATTTTGGATTTGCTCCATTATTCATCAATTTATTAATTAAAATCATGAATAATTGATTTTTTGGGGTTTTCTGACCTGAGTGATGAAAAATCACTCAAAACCTGAAAAAAGTGGGTCCATGGGTTTACATGGTGCTATTAGCTTGAAAATGAGCACCTACATGACTGAAACTGACTATTTGGCCCACTTTTATTACAAAACCAATTTTTCCAATTAAAGTATTAACAAATAGCCTAAGTGTTGGAAAAATTAAATTTTAATAAAAAACACTAAAAAAACAAAAAAATTTAAAAAATTGAAAAAACCTAGGGGGACTTAGACATGTTCATATGACTCAGCCATGATGCCTAGCATGTTTATACATTGACACATAGACTCTAATAACCTCAAAAGGCCTAAATGCCAAGCCAACCACCCCAACTTTGGAGGTATGGAGTGAAAAACTCAGAAATTTTTAGTTGTTTATTCAACAACCAATAATAACCAAGGGAAAAAACACCATTGGTTGATCGGATCAGATTGACAAATAAAGTCTAGGAGACCGAGTCTTTTATAGGTACCATCATGCTAGAACATTTATTGCAATTCCCCCATGGGGGTATGAACATGTGATATAATACAACAAGCACTTCCTAGAAGTAAGACTGAAGGTCTTCCGAAGCCCGAACAAGTTATCTTTGTCCAGTTCACCAGGATCACTTGATATAAAACCACTAAGTACAACTTAGGTGGTAACAAACCCCAGTGCAACCCATTGCAGTCGAATCTCATCCTCCACCTAGCCCGTAAAAACCAACCACCGCACCTGCACCGCCCCACCGAAAAAGGGCCAGGGTAAAAAACGTGAAAGATATCGATGAACCTCGACAAATCCTGCCTTGTGTCATCTACGAAGAATAGGGCCATCCAAATCAAAACTTCCCTGAGATTCCCATAATCTTCACACATTTGGATACCATGGATACAATGAAAAACCTCCCCGTGGTGGAACTCCCAAGCAGGCCAACAGTGAGAAACAAGTCATTAAGAACAAACCATGCTTGCGCCCTCTATAGATTATATGGAAACTATTCTCACCATTGCCAAGAATTGACCGAGTTTTGAATGGCTCTAGCCAACCTCCGACAACACGCCCTAGAATCTTAGATCACTTTGATCAAAGAAGTCCATCCCCCACCCCCTTCTTCAGAAACCATGTCCATTTACATGATGTCTAGTTCTACAGACCCTCTGGTCTCCGCCATCACCGATGGTCCATCAAACCTATCTCTTCGTTGCTTCCACAACAACGAGGAGATACTTGAAGCCTTAACTGCCCTGGAATACCCATGGGATGACATGCACCATCGCTCATTCTTCCTCCCTGAAGAACTTGTGTCACAATATGACCAGTTTTTCGTGGAAACCAAAGATTTCATTCATGGGAAAGTTGACTGGTTCAAAAATCCCATTCTGGAACCAGATGGATTCGAAGAAGGGAACATGGCCAACATCTCACCAACCATCAAAATCAACATCTCAACCAATCCTAAGATTGATGAAAAAATCATGCTGGGGGCATCTTGCTCCTCGGAAGAAGTCGCTTCTTACAAAGCGCTCTTCCAAGAATTCCGTGACATCTTTTCCTAGTCCTACACTGAAATGCATGGGTTGGATCTGTCTATTGTAGAACACCACATTGAAACATGGCTAGATGTGGCCCCTGTGCACCAAAAGAAACGAACCGTCCATCCCTCCAAAGCTACCATGGTTAAAGCCGAAATTGAGAAGTTGTGCACAGTCGACTTCATTTAGCCCATTGTGTACACCACTTGGGTTTCTAATCCTGTTCCCGTGAATAAAAAATAGTGTACCATCTGCGTTTGCACAGACTTCTACGATATAAATGGGGCGTGTCCCAAAGACAACTTCCCAACACCCTTCATCGATTAGGTCATCGATGCATGCGCATGACATGAGGTCTTTTCCTTCATGGACAGATTTTCCAAATATAACCAAATCCAGATCCGAAATGAAGATCGTTACAGGACTGCATTCACAACCCCGTGGGGCACATTCTCCTATCGAGTAATTCCCTTTGGTCTAAAGAACACTAGAGCCACCTTTGAGCATTCCATGACACACTGTTTCTGCGACCTCATCCACATCATGTTGGTCTATCTTGACAACCTCATTGTGTGGTCACAGAAGCAAGCACAACACATAGATGAATTGCAACAAGCCCTTCTACGATGTCACAAGTACAAATTCTACTTAAACCCTTTCAAGTGTGTTTTCTATGTCACAATGGGCTGTCTCCTAGGATTCATCGTGTCACACAAAGGAATGACGGTTGATCCCCTGAAAGTCCAAACCACTTTCCCTCTAATGTCACCTCTTTAAGTGACATAGGTTCAACTTGTAATATAGTCTTGTCCCTTTTTGTTTTACACATTTTTAAAGTGATTCTTATATATTGTTTCCCTTCATTGCTCTAGATGGATCCTACCTTGAATTGGTACATTGGATTTGCTGATGGAGCAAGCAGATGGTCTCCAAACCTCGCCTTAGCTACATGGGTCATCTACTCCCTGTCGCACGAGTTGATCCATATCAACGGAATATGCATGGGAAGTGCGACCAACAACCAAGCTGAATATTATGGTGTCAATGGCCTCTTGGCCACCGCTCTCCAGTTAGGCATTTCCCATCTCGATGTCTTCTTAGACTCCCAGCTACTTGTCTCCCAGTTGAACAACTACTACCAGGTACGTGATCCCTGCCTTTTTAGAAAATTCCTGCACACTAAACAGATGGTTATAACATTTGAATCCATTACATTCACACATATTCCCAGAAACCTTAATAGTGTAGTAGATCAAATGGCTAATGACATTCTAAATTGGCACATTCATAATTGCATATAGGAAACATACAAACACAAAATCATGCATAATCATATATAAAACACACACACAAGTGTAAAAATACATCATATAGGCATTTCATTTCACATCATCATAAAAAGACTCACATATAAAACCATAAAAAGTGCATCCACATGCTAAAAAAAAGTATATAAATAGATAAGCCGCATGTCCAAAATATGTTCAGTACAAAATGAGAAGCCACATATGCTTTCTCAGCTGCATATACATAGCGATGCAAAAATTCCTAAGTGCACCAATGCACTAGGGGTAGCCCCACTAGCTGCTAGTTTGAATCAGACTCCTTCTCATAATCTGAATCGATACCATCATCATCTTCTTCCTCAGAAGACTCATCATCCTCTGTAGGAAGATCCCCTCGCGCAGCCCGGCGAAAGTAATCATAGGCTACGACCATCCTCCTCATCACAGACATCCACTCTGGAGGCACACTATGAATGGCGGCGATTAGCTCATTGTCCAAATGTTGCCAGCTGTCATCAGAAATCCCCTCAACTAGCTGCTCCAAGTGTGAAAAAATAGTCTCCATCTCCTGTCGTCGCCTATGGGAGTTCCCCGCAGGGACCTCCACCTCTGCAATAGTGACCACCCGCCTCTGATACCCAGGCGGCGGGTGGGGACCAACATCTGCATACACAAACAAAGACACCATCATTCTATACATATAATCATCAACCAACTCAACTACACTATGTATAAATATGAATATAAAGACATTACACATACATACCAGCTGGTCCCCATGCCTAACTAGGAGCTCGGGGAATCTCAGGATCCCCACAATAATCCATACCCACATAAGAGTACTGCTTAATAATCACTGGGAGCTGCCACCGTTGCTCAAGACACTCCGCGGTGAAGAAGCGGTCCACTCTGCCACCACCCTCTCGTACCATCATCTGGCACCACCTGCATATCTGTAGCTCCCACGGACCACCATCTTGCACTGCCCAGTGCAGACGCAGAGTAGGTACTTTCTCAAAAAAGAAAGCACATAAGAAGGACCCAAAACAAAAGTCTCCCGTAGATGCCCTTGCATTGTTCAGCTGACGCTGAACAACCTAAAGGTACATTTGGGCCCATGCATAGTAAGTGCCCCCCATGGCATGCTCTACTATTTGCAACTACCCTCTAGATATCTAGTAACTCCCCATAGAGCCCAAGATGCACAACAACATAGTAGAAATATCCTGTGTCGACACGTCCCCAATGTCACACATTAGAATGTGTGAACCACGCACGTCGCAGTCGCATAACAGTGCCTCTCACACAGCTCCTCAAGTGTCTCCCCACGAGACAGCACTGGCCTCAAGCTGCCAACAAATCCCAACATAGGGAATCCATTCAAAAAGTATACATCCAACAATGTGATCTCAACACACTATCTCTAGATCAGGAAGACCTTCTCCCCAATATCCCAAAATCTCACCAAAGTTTGCAGCAATAGACGCAAGCTCTTCATGAGGGGTATCCGTATAAACTTCAGTAACCCACAACAGGCCAATGTAGCACACACATTCCCATCCCACAATGCCTCCTCCCAGAGGTCTTTGCAATCTCTCTCATGCCACTTTGCCTCAGGCATCCTGCAGAAGCAAAATTCAGTTGTCAGCCACAACTCTCAGCAAAAGATCCACTTAGGGACCAAGTCGTACCTGTCTGGCCAAAATGAGCAACTAGGTCACTCAAAAAAGCCTCATAAGTGTGACCCAGTCTCTCTTTTACCCTTGAAAGGTGCGACCTGGATCGTAGAGACATTAACAGGCTCATAGAGGACCCCCAGGTGAGCAAATTCAAAATGTAAACGACTGAAAATGATAGATCTTGCAATAGTTGTTACTTGCAAGTCGCGGAACTCGAAACCACTGATCGGAACAAGAGAAATCAACAAAATAAATCTAGGGCCCACCTCTCCAACTTTGCAGTGAACAGTGAAAATGACACCTCACTAAGTGGTTCCCACCCATATATAGGCCCCATTTGACCTATTTTCTCCCTTTTGACATAACAAGGCCATACGAAATCCGTTTGATACATCGTTCACATCACTGGTTTTAGAATTATTCCCTCTATCTTCTAATGAGACCATCGTCTCATGTTTAACAAGTAATTTTCAGGACCAATTCCTAGAAGTTGCTTAGGTTTATGAGCCACATCATGGTGATACAATTGTCTTTGGACCTATACTTGCATCACACTTTCCTACCGCCACTCCTGCAGGTCCTTGGGCCACTACCCGGAAGGCATGTCATTTTATTTTAGCATATAGTTGTCTAATTCGTCCACTGCAACTGATGCGGGTCCCCAGACCATCGTACAGAGGATGGATCATTTCTTTTGCATGGATTTGGCATATAACTGCCACTAGACTTGCACTCACATCATATATAGTCAAGTCCGTCCACCGCAACTCACACACAACTCTCCTGACCTCTGTCTGAGAGCCACCTCAATTTACGTGCCTCTACTACACTGATTCGTGTGCCTCTATCGGGATCTATCCCATGCATGTATTGGTATGTTTAAGAGCCACCTGCTTCATCCATACTACACGAATGACCTTTGGACCAGTGTCCACTATCCCGACATGGGGAACCACCTATGCCACCGCAATCGGTTGACCATACCAGATTTTCTTTTAAGCTCTTTTCTAACTCCTAAAAGAATGAAAAGATTGCTGAGCACAACCACTTCCTTTCCCGCTCGTTAAAGTATAGGAAAGGGTGTCTAAATCATCTCGTTTATCTCCTTTTGCAAACCATGTAGACTACCATATGAAAAGGACCACCTTGGCATATTCAAGCCAAGACTGTTCCCCTCTACATCCTTTTATGCTTTCTTGGGCAGAGGGGCCGAACTCTACGAAAAAACTCACCATGGGTTGTCATTAAGCTCTTTTCCAGCCTTCTCATCAAGAAAAGATCATCGAGCAAACTTGGTCTCGTTCATGCTCGTAAAAGTATCTGAATGACCATCTAGTTAGTACAGGTTTAACCTTTTCTAGCCTGATTGGACTACCAACAGTAAAGAATTCTCTCATCTCCTAAAGGATGGGCAAGCTCTCCTATGTATACTTTTAACATTTTTCGGGCACAGGAGACTACCAACGAAAAAGAGCCCCCACTGGAGTATTCTTCATGCTTTTAGACTCTCTAAAATTGAAAGCACCATTGAGCATTTACTTTCTTGGGCTCACCAAAAATCCACGAGATCGTACCACAATGGTGTCTTTTGACACCACCCCACAGATAATAGTTTGGCAGCATTCCCACTTTGGGTCGCCTTTATTTAAAGTACTCTGCGAGGTGTCTTCCTTGGATCCCATCAATATCAAAAGTTTCTACTTCCCCCAAGCATTTCCCATCTGTTATATTCCTGGTATTACAGCTATGATCCCTTTCCCATGAGTTAGTTTCATTTGCTTCCTGGTCTGCCCTGCCGTTATACTTTGAACAAAGGAAGTTTGAGTCCACTACACTCCCTCTGCCCCTGTTCAACTCCTTCCCTCTGTTGAAATATTGTAACTTCAAAGAATATTCTATATGTATCTTTTTGTGGTCCCCAATGATCCTACCGGGAGAACCACTTGTATTACATTATACCCCGATGCTGCTAATCGAAAGAACTAATAAGAGTCATGAGGTAGTCCCCTCTAATTGTAAAGGTGGGTCATCAACACCCCAGTGTGGTTACTTGAGCCTACATGTGTAACTCGAGCCTACATGTCGAATGAGTTAACTTAAGTGAACAGATGAATATAAATAGAGGTGTAGCACTCCTCATTTGGAGCACACACTCGTACTTGTGTAGTGCATTAGTGGAGAAGAGAAGAGTAGCTGGAGAAGGAGGAGGATCAGGCTTTGATCTCCTTTTTGTTTTTATCTTTTATCTTTTTGGGGCATCTATATTGAGGAAGCTTTTGCTGGGTTTTTCCCTTTAGGGTTTTCCCAGGATAAATTTGTGTTGTTCTTGTGATACCATTTATTTCAGTGATCCTGTTTATATGCTTTAGTTATGAAAATGAAATGACATACTGATTTTCTAGCTTAGCATATGAAAATTTAACATGGTATCAGAGCTAACCTAAATAGGACAGCTTTCACAGGGTGAAATAGCTCTCTCTCTCCCCGGAAGAAATTAGGGTTTTTGGGAAATTTTTGAGTCTCGGAAAACTGCTCGCATAGAAAGTTGTGCCCTCCTAGAGAGCATCTTTTGAGCCTGGAATCAAGTTTTTTGGATGTGTGAATCTCTGGAAAAGTCAAACCCTAGTTTGACAGCTGCATGAGAAAACTGCTGAACCAGAAAACTGCAGAAACTAAATCTTGAAAGTATGATTCGGAAGGTGAAGAATTGAGATCTCCATAATCCAAGCACATCGGTCAACTCACCTCACTCAGGCACATCTCTTGGTAAGGTCAGTTTCTCATTTTGCAAAATTTCAATTTTTTGTTGATTTTCTAACAAGATGACCCCAAGCACTAAGCTTGAGGACAAGCTAGAAGGCATAGAAAATTTCTGAGCTTGGAAATACAGGATTGGTCTCATTCTCCAAGAGAATGATCTTGATAAGTATGTCAAAGAAGAAGTTATAGAACCTGAAGAATATGAAGCCAAGGAGAAGCACAGAAAGGATATGATTAGGGCACAAAGGATTATTGCTGACTCCATCAAGGATCACTTGATCCCTCAAGTGTCATCCAAGAAGACTCCAAAATAAATGTTTGATGCCCTATCTAGAATGTATGAAGGAAGAAACATTAATAGAAAGATGAATCTAAGAGCTCAATTGAAGAGCATCAAGATGAGTCATGGAGAATCCATCCAATACTACTTCACGAAGGTTTATCAGATCAAAGAGCAACTAGAAGCTATTGGAGATAAGCTTGATGAAGATGAAATGGTTATGACTGCTCTCAATGGTCTCACTAGACCATGGGAATCATTCATTCAAATGATGTGTGTCAGGAAGGAAAGCATGCAGTTTGATGTGGTATGGGAAGACTGCATTCAAGATGAGACTAGAGTGGCAAATAGAGAAGCCTTACTAAAAGAGGATGATCAAGCCCTAGCCACTCATACCAAAAAAATAAGAAGGAATCAACCCATCTTCAAGAAGGGAAGTCACAAAGAGCATCAACCTCCCAGAAGATTCCAAAGATTGAAAGAAAGTATATCAAGTAAGGACTACTCTGGTTTTCAATGTTTCCACTGTGACAAGATAGGACACATTGCCATAAACTATCCTATAAAGAATCAAGAATATAAGTAGAGGATCAAGAACAACAAAAGATATCATGCTCATCTAGCTGAAGATGAGGATGATGAAGAAGAAGATGAAGGACCTTCAAGAAAGAAAGCAAGAGAAGAAGATGCGGAAGAATATGTACTGTTTTTTGCTCTCTCTGGGTCTGTGACTCTTGGAGAAGACACTTGGCTTATTGATAGTGGTGCTTCAAAGCATATGACAAGACAAAAGAAAACTCTATCCAAACTTGAAGAAAAGAGCTCTCCTCAAAAAGTATCCCTAGGAGATGACTATCAATATCCAATCAAAGGAGTTGGTGAAGCAAGCTACAAACTTGAATCATGTAATCCCTTAAAAAGGAAAGATGTATTATATGTACCTGGTTTAAAGAAGAATTTACTTTCTATATCAAATTTAGATAAGAAAGGATTCATAGTTGCTTTCATATATGGTCAAGTACTTATGTGGCCCAAAGGAAAGAATATTGAAGATGCAATCATCACCGGTGAAGAAGAAGGAGGCTTGTATAAACTCAAGGGGCACTCAGAAACAACCTTTGTGCATGAGTCCACTGACCCTAGTGAACTATGGCATAGAAGGCTTTCCCACATCAATTACAAGGCTCTACCTCATGTGAACAAAGTAGTGACGGGATTACCAAACATGAAGATCAAGCATGAAGGCATTTGCAAAGGATGTGCAAAGGGAAATAACATCAAGAATCCATTTCCAAAGAGTGAAACAAAAATAAAAGGTACGTTGGAATTGATTCATTCAGATGTATGTGGTCCAATGTCTTCCACATCCTTAAGTGGATTTGAATATTATATCACATTTATTGATGATTTTTCAAGAAAGACTTGGATATACTTCTTGAAAGCAAAGAGTGAAGTGTTTAAGAAATTTAAGGAGTTCAAATCCTTGATAGAGAATCTTTCAGACAAGAAAATTAAGATTCTTCGATCAGACAATGGAGGAGAGTACACCTCAAAAGAGTTTGATTCCTTTTACAAAGATGCCAGAATAAAGAGGGATCTAACTACTCTGTACAATCCCCAATAGAATGGGGTAGCGGAAAGAAAGAACAGAACCATCATGGAGGCAGTGAAGACAATGATATATGATCAAGATATTCCAATGAACCTATGGGAAAAAGTGGCAAGAACTGCTGTGTATGTACAAAATAGAATATCTCATAGTGCTCTTGGTTTCAAAAATCCATAATAGATATTCACAGGAAATAAGCCTAAGGTAAGTCACCTCAAGATATTTGGTTGTCTAGTATATATTCATATACCAAAAGAAAAAAGAACGAAAATAGACCCTTTCGGAAAGAAGGGGATATTTGTTGGATATTGTGAAGCATCGAAAGCATTTAGAATCTACATTCCTAGATTCCATCACATGGAAATCAGTTGAGATGTGACATTTGATGAAAAGGCAGCTCTCAAGAGATCCAGGAAGTGCCAACTTAAAGAAGTGTATGAACAAGAGACACCACCCAGAAATAAAGAAACTACATGTCTCCCTAAAGATGAAGCTCCTGAAGAACATGACATGGTAGAACCACAAGAACCTCCCATGATGGAGATATCAAGAAAGAGAAAGCCTGCTTGGACAAGAGAAATCATATGAGAGGCAGAAAGATATGGAGCTCCTAAAAGATCTACAAGGGAAAGAAAGAAACCTAATACTTTTCCCAACTATGTAGCTTTGATGTGTGATCTGGTAGAAAAAAAACCTACAAACTATGAAGAAGCGGTACAAAAGAAAGAATGGGTAGAAGCAATGACTGAAGAATACCAGTCAATAATGAAGAATGATGTATGGGATATAGTTCCCAAACCAGAAGGAAAGAGTATAGTATCCTCCAAATGGATATTCAAAATAAAGCATGCAGCTGACGAAAGTATCGAGGTTTCTCTCAGAAAGAGGGAATTGATTATGAAGAGACATTTGCTCCTATAGGATGATATACTTCGAATAGAACTATCATGGCTCTTGCATCCATAATGAAGTGGGAATTACACCAGATGGATGTGAAAACAGATTTTCTGAATGGTGTTATTGAAGAAGAAGTTTACATAGAACAACCTGAAGGATTTGAAGTTGAAGACAGATGTACTCATGTATGGAAGTTGAAGAAGGCCTTGTATGGTCTTAAACAAGATCCTCGAGCTTGGTATGAGAGGATAGATAGCTTCCTGTCAAGCATGGGATTTACCAAGAGTAAAGCTGATCCTAACCTTTACCTCAAGGTTGTAGAAAATGAACCTGTCATCCTACTACTATATGTGGATGACTTATTCTTGACAGAGAATGAGAAACAGATTATGAAAAACAAGAAGAGACTAGCAGAAGAATTTGAGATGAAAGACCTTGGGTTAATGCATTATTTCCTAGGTCTAGAAGTATGGAAAAGTTCAGAAGAAATATTTCTCAACCAGGGAAAGTATGCAATAGAGATATTGAAAAGATTCAATATGTTGGAATGCAAAGCTTTGTCCACACCCATGGATTCCAACTTGAAGTTGTTAACTGATGAATCATCAGAGTATGTGACTCATTACAGACAGATCATTGGGTCATTGCTATATTTGACAAATACCAGACCAGACATTTGTTTTGCTGTGAACACCTTAAGTCAATATCTAGTTCAACCTAGACGGGTTCACTTGGTAGCTGCAAAACATGTGATGAGATATTTGAAAGGAACTATAGACTTTGCTCTATATTATGATAATAGCGATGAGTATAGATTGTATGGCTATACAGATGTAGATTGGTCCGAAAGTATCTCAGATAGAAAAAGCACATCAGGTGGATTTTATAGTCTGTGATCTGCTATGATTTCATTTTTTAGCAGAAAGCAATCTAGTGTTGCACTAAGCACAGCCGAAGCAGAATATATAGCAGCTTGCTCTGCTAGTTGTGAAGCCATATGGCTTCGGAAGTTGATGTCAGGATTATTCAACCTAGAATTGGACACTACCGTGATTCTATGTGATAAACAAAGTTGTATAAAGATGACAGAGAATCCTGTGTTTCATGATAGATCAAAGCACATAGAAATCAGGTATTTCTACATTCGAGATATGATGTAGAAGGGAGCCATAAAGCTCCAGTATGTGAGTACTGATGAACAAGTTGCTGATGTGTTTACAAAGCCTCTATCCTGAGTGAAGTTTGAACACTTTCGAGAAAAGCTTGGTGTGGTTCGAAAAGACCTTCCCCGAAAGGGGGAGTAGTGATGTAGCAGTGGGATTGTATCATCTCTGGGAACTTTCCCGAAAGTGATTCGGAGACCTCGGTCTTCGAGAATGAAGAGGGATTGTATCATCCCGGGACATCTGTCCACAATAGATCCAGTGACCTTGATCCTTGAGAACGTGGTGGGATTGTATCATCCCTGGGAACTTGCCCTAAAGTGATCTGGAGACCTCGGTCTTCGAGAATGAAGAGGGATTGTATCATCCCAGGACATCTGTCCATAATAGATCCGGTGACCTCGGTCCTCGAGAATGTGGTAGGATTGCATCATCCTTGGACATTGTCCTAAAGTGATAGGGACTGATTCTCCTGTAATCAATCCGGTGGCTTTGGTCCTCGAGAATGTGGTAGGATTGCATCATCCTTGGACATAGTCCTAAAGTGATAGGGACAGATTCTCCCATAATCAATCTGGTGGATTTGGTCCTCGAGAATGTGGTAGGATTGCATCATCCTTAGACATATTCCTAAAGTGATAGGGACTGATTCTCCCGTAATCAATCCGGTGGCTTCGGTCCTCGAGAATGTGGTAGGATTGCATCATCCTTGGACATAGTCCTAAAGTGATAGGGACTGATTCTCCCGTAATCAATCCGGTGGCTTCGGTCCTCGAGAATGTGGTAGGATTGCATCATCCTTGGACATAGTCCTAAAGTGATAGGGACTGATTCTGCCAAAATCAATCTAGTGGCTTCGGTCCTCGAGAATGTGGTAGGATTGCATCATCCTTAGACTTAGTCCTAAAGTGATAGGGACTGATTCTCCCGTAATCAATTCGGTAACTTTAGTTGTCGAGAATGTGGTGGGATTGTATCATCCCTAGACTTTAAGTCCAAAAGTGATCCAAATACTTTTTGTCTTTGAGTTGTGGATTGCAGGTTGTAGCTGATGATGATGATGCTGTACTGATCGAAATATCAGAGTATGATGATGACGTACTGATCGAAAGATCAGAGTATGATGATGATGACTTACTGATCGAAAGATTAGAGTATGATGATGATGACGTACTGATCGAAAGATCAGAGTATGATGATGATGACATACTGATCTAAAGATCAGAATATGATGATGATGCACTATGATTATGATGTTTCTAATCGAAAGATCAGAGTATGATGATGATGTTTCTGATCGAAAGATCAGAGTATGTTGATGATGTTTCTGATCGAAAGATCAGAGTATGTTGATGATGTTTCTGATCGAAAGATCAGAGTATGATGATGATGTTTCTGATCGAGAGATCAAAATGTGATGATGATTCTGATCGACAAATCAGAATATGATGATGATGATGTTGTTGCTGATCAAAAGGTCAAAGTGTTGATGATGATATTGTTGATCGAGAGGTCAAAGCGCTGAAGATGTTGCTGCTGATCGAAAGGTCAAGGTGCTGAAGATGTCGTTGCTGATCAAAAAGTCAAAAATGCTGAAGATGTTGCTGATCGAAAGGTCAAAATGCTGAAGATGTTGTTGCTGATAGAAAAGTACAAGTGCTGAAGATGTTGCTGATCGAAAGATCAAAATGTTGAAGATGTTGTTGCTGATCGAATAATCAAAGTGCTGAAGATGTTGTTGATCGAAAGGTCCAAGTGCTGAAGATGTCATTGCTGATTGAAAGATCAAAATGCTGATGATGTTGCTGATCGAAGCAGTCAAAGAATAAATGATGATGAAGATTGAATATTGAAGATGAAGACTACATGATGTTGAAAAGCTTCCAATGATTTATAGATGTGTTACCCTAATGATGTTGATGATGTCCCCTATCTATCTCCTACTCTTGTTGGTGTTGATGCTGTTGTAGAATACCCTTCTTGTTAAGGGGGAGTGTTGAAATATTGTAACTTTGAATAATATTCTATATGTATCTTTTTGTGGTCCCCGATGGTCCTACCAGGAGAACCACTTGTATTACATTGTACCCCGATGCTCCTAATCGAAATAACTAATAAGAGTCATGAGGTAGTCCCCTCTAATTGTAAAGGCAGGTCATCAGCACCCCAGTGTGGTTACTTGAGCCTACATGTGTAACTCGAGCCTACATTTTGAATGAGTTAACTTAAGTGAATGGATGAATATAAATAGAGGTGTAGTGCTCCTCATTTGGAGCACACACTCTCACTTGTGTAGCACATTAGTGGAGAAGAGAAGAGTAGTTGGACAAGGAGGAGGATCAGATTCGATCTCCTTGTTGTTTTTATCTTTTATCTTTTTGGGGCATCTATATTGAGGAAGCTTTTGCTGAGTTTTTCCCTTTAGGGTTTTCCCAGGATAAATCTGTGTTGTTCTTGTGATACTGTTTCTTTCAGTGATCCTTTTTATATGCTTTAGTTAAGAAAATGAAATGAAATACTGATGTTCTAGCTTAGCATATGAAAATTTAACACCCTCCCCCCCCCATTCAGTGGGTCAATCCTTAGATTGCCTCACATATTTTGGTTATCTCCCTCATGCTTTTGGTCAAGGAAACACAATTTCTTTGACCAGGGGCAGGTCTCCCTATGTCGATGACAACACATGTATTCCAGAGGATAGATGCAGAGGTCCCTGTATCCTATTTTCATTAACCTCATTGATGAGTTCCTTGGACCACTTGAGAGGAGTCCTTAGTGCCTCACATGCTCGACTCTAGCTACATCATCACACCGTTGAGATTCGTATAGGGTATGCATCTGTGCAGTATTTGGTCGAAGACCCTGGATGTCACCTGACTCTAGCACATTGATGAGTCTATTAAGGGACCCAAACAAAGTTCACGTCCCTTATGATTTCTAAGTTGTGTTGGAGATAGTGTTCAGAATCCCTAGCAGTGCTTCTATATAGATTTATGATTGATGCAGCATATTTGTACCATAGAGACTCTGACTCTCCATCAGTAAGTCCCTACAGCTATGTACCATTCCAGATCCAGTAGGCCATCAGTCATAAAGATATAGTATTCCATGAGATTTCCATGGGTCCAATATAGCAGTTCTTTAGATTAATATTGTATTCATCCTCTCATTGAGGCAACCACTATTGTAACAATAGTTGTACATGATCAGCTCTTGTATTATAGAGCTAAGGTCACATTATTCTTTTGACATCGTTATGAGCATGGGGATTCCCACCTCATCCATATACATGTCACACATTATTTGTATCTATTGGTTCTAGAGCTTGATCTTCCATATCCATAAATATTATTCATTTGTGTTTGTACTCTAGGTGTACTGTACACTCATTTCCCCTGCCTCGGGGTTTGGGGGTGGAGCCCCCGAGAAATTTTTTTGGGATGTGTGTTGGAAAACAGTTTTGTGGACCCATGGTATTGGGTTAGCTGTAGTATTTTCCCATGGCATTTCTACTATAAAAGAAAGCATTGTAACACAACTATGTATGGTATTGTATTGTATTGGGAGAGAGACTGTGAGAGCGTGAAGACGAAGTGCAACGGTTTTTCTGTAGGCTGTATCCCTTCATCTTTCTGGACTGTAATAAAAGGACTGGAAATTTCTTTGTGGACATAGCCCATCGTTTGGGTGAACCATGTTATATCTATGTCTCTTTGTAATGTTTTAATGTGTTTTGCATCTTGTTTAATGATTTAACTGTATATGTGTTATTGCTTTGTGGTCCTGTTTTCTAATAATTGGTATCAGAGCCAAAAGGTCTATTTGGTTGGTAAACTCGCAGGAAACAAGTGTTCCTGGTTCGAGTGGGAGCAATGGAGGAAGAAGGAAATTTTATGGTCGAGAAATTTAATGGCCAAAACTATCAGTTATGGAAGATGCAAATGGAGGACTATCTGTACCAGAAGGTGTTGGTTACTACGGGCAGACCTGGGTTTACTTATAATGTACCAAAAACACCCCTAACACACTGGCCCTTTCGGCAACAGACCCCAGAGCGGCCTGAAGTATCACCCGAAGTGATCTTAGATGGGTTGGCTAAAGACTCAAGTGTCCTTAACCAGGTTCTGTAGCATCCTGGTGTCTCGCGGCTCTTCTTAACCAGCGAGATCTTCCTGCAAGTCGCATTTCTCCCTTCCTCGCGGACTTTGACAGGGGGAGGACTCCTATCGCATCGCAGCAACTAGGACAATGCGCAAACTCTCCCTTCCGCGGTTCTCACTATCTGCGATATCTCGCACCGCAGCTCTTCTGTCGGTGCGATATCACCTTCTGTTAATGCGATATCTCCTATAGTATGACCCAAAGAGACTCTCAAGGTCCAAAGGGTTTCTCACTGGGAGGAATAACTCGGCTAACCTTCAACAGGGTGTTAAACAACCTTACACAAACTTCACGGTTCAACACACTCACATCGCTATACTTAACTTACTGAATAAGTACACTGGAAGCACTTAACAGAGTGACTATTACTGTGTGAAACAAGCACTGATGGACTCATAGGCAGACACTTGTTACATTTAAACTCACCTTTAACTTTCTATAATGCTGTAACTGAATGAGAACATACAGACATTTACTAACTGATATACGACATTCATGTAACAGATAACAGATAGCAACTAAGTAAAGCACAATCACATGAAATAATCATATAACACACTGATTTTACGTGGTTCACTTCCAGGGTAGAAGCTACATCCACGGGAATTGGTTTATATATTATAACTTGGGAGAGTAAACACAGTTCCGCTGCAACCTCATATGCAGCTGAGATCTTCTGGGTAACTCCGCACACACCGCCAAGAGCCCTTCTCTCTTAGATCTCTTCTCTTCTTATATTGCTTCTCTTACAATATACTCTTCCTCTCTCTCTCTCTCTCAATCCCTGTGGATTGTTACATACATACTCTAGGAGTCAGCTACTGGTCACAATAAGATACTATAGACTGAATAACAGAACCAGAGCTCGGCTCTTCTATAATACAAAGATCTATGAGCTAACAGATCATCGACTATCTGAATAGCTAATGAGCTAACTGACCAACTAGCTAACCTTTTACAATACAAAATACATCCATTTATAGGCGGCCCGAAGGTCTCGCCATTACAACACTGTGGGCCTCTCCCAACAGTAACCCAAAAACCCTAACTATGACAGTTGGTCTATGTGTACTCGAACTGCCACTTTCCGTCACACCACAGCTTCCTGCAGTCTTCCACGCTTCCCGGGACTGACCGTGGGTACTGGCGCCGCTTCCTTTTCTGTCCTTCATCTTCAATACCTCGGCCTCATTGTTCCTTTTCCTTTATGAGGGTAGCTAAGCCATCTTGTCTTCGCTGATTCCTTAAGTGCAGTGGTTGAGATTTCTTCTCTCGGCCACCCAAGTACTATTACCTTTGACTTACTCGTTCCAAAACAACAGCTTTTCCTGTAGCTGCGGGACCCTGCTCCAACAGAAGGATCTGTACTTGTCATTGGGCGAAAAAGCAAAATAGCCGGTGGCTATGAAGGATGAAGAATGGTAGGTTCTTGACAAAAAGGCACTGGGAACAATACGACTGTGCCTAGTTTCATTGGTGGCCTTCAATGTTTCAAAAGAAAAAACAATAGAGGGTGTGATTAGTGCATTGAGTAAGCTCTACAAAAAACCCTTGGCTTCTAACAAGGTATTTTTAATGAAGCATTTATTTAATATGAAGATGTCGGAAGGTGGATGTGTTGCTGACCATTTAAATGAGTTTAATACACTTACCAGTCAGTTAAGTTCTGTAAAAGTGAAATTTGATGATGAGGTTAGGGCTCTTCTAATCTTGTGCTCATTGCCAGAAAGATGGAATAGCTTGGTCATAGCTGTAAGTAACTCTGTCCCTAGTTCAAACACTCTTAATTTTGATGATGTTGTTGGTGTTATTCTTAGCGAGGAAATGTGAAGAAAAAGCATAGGTGAGATATCAAGTAATGCATTGACCATGGAGAGCAGAGGGAGACAAAAATGAGAGAGGAAGGATCCTAAGAAATCATAGCAAGTCTAAAATGGGAAGATCCAAGTCCTAATTTGGAAAAATAGAGTGCTGGAACTATGGTAAGAAAGGACATCTAAAGAAAGACTATAGAGCACCAAAGAAGAAAGGTGAGAGGTAGCAAGAGACTACTTAACAAGCGAATGTAGTAGGTGATGTGTTACAAGATGATTTATTCTTGCATTAGATAATACTAGCAATTGCTAGGTAGTAGATTCAGGGGCTTCATGTCATGCTACACCCCATAGGAAATTCGTTCATGATTATGTTCAAGGCGATTTTGGACATCTTTTATTGGGGGATGATGAACCATGTAAAATTATTGGAAAGGGTAAGGTACATATTAAGTTAAATAATGGAATTGAATGGCTACTAAAGGATGTAAGGCCCATTCCTACTATGAAAATAAATCTGATCTCAACAGGGCAGTTGGGAGATAGTGTCTGTTTGTCTACATTTGGTGAAACGTGGTGGAAGATCACTAAAGGATCACTGGTAATAGAAAAAGGAGATAGGGTAGCTATGTTATATTTATGTCCTCATAATACTAATTATTCTATCTCTGTATCTTCCACAGAAACAGGTGCGACGTTGTGGAATCATAGGCTTGGCCACATGAGTGAGAAGGGGATGCAGATTCTCCACTCAAGGAAATTGCTTGTAGATCTGAAGTAGGTAAGTTTGGAATTATAGGAGAACTGTGTTTATGGAAAACAGAAGAGAGTTAGATTTCTCAACGTTGGGAAACAAAAGAAGAGTGAAAAGTTAGAGCTTGTCCATACAGATGTATGGGGACTAGCTCAGGTACAATCTCTTGGTGGCTCTCATTATTATGTTACTTTTATTGATGATGAAACTAGAAAAACTTGGGTTTATTGCATTAGAAAAAATCTGATGTGTTTGATACTTTTAAGAAGTGGAAAGATTTGGCTGAGAATGAGATAGGAAAAAGGTTGAAATGTCTCAGATCCGATAATGGAGGCGAGTACTGCAGCGAGGAGTTTGACAGTTACTGTTCACACAATGGGATTCATAGAGAGAAGACAGGCCCTGGAACACCACAAGAAAATGGTGTGTCAAAAAGGATGAACAAAATGATCATGGAGCGTGCAAGGTGTATGAGATTGCATGCAAGGTTTCCCTTACAGTTTTGGGATGATGCTGTAAACACTACTATTTATTTAATAAACAGAGTGCCTTCAAGTGATTTGGATGGTGGCAATCCAAAGGAGGCATGGACAGGTAAACAAGTAAAATTTTCATTTTTGAGAAATTTTGGTTGTGAAGCATTTGTCCATATTGATAAATATGATAGAACAAAGCTTGAGGATAAATCCAAGAAATGTACCTTTATTGGATATGGGCTTGATGATTTTGGTTATCGCTTATGGGATCTTAAAAATCGCAAAATCATTAGGAGTAGAGATGTAGTATTCAATGAAAAGGTCATGTACACAGATCAGTTTCATGGAAATAAATAAGAAAAGGAAAACACAAAGTACATAGTGCTTGATGAAATCAAAGAAAATGAAGTTCCAAAGGCACCAGAAAATCAAGAGCAGCAACAGGTACCTGAAACTCCTGCAACTGTAAGAAAGTCTACTAGGTTAAGTAGACCCCTGAACGATTCTCTCCTTTACTGTATTATTTATTGATGACTGATTCTGGTGAACCAGAATGTTTTGAAGAAGCAATGCACGTAGAAACTAGAAAGAAGTGGGAGCAAGGCATGGATGAAGAGATGGACTCATTGGTAAGAAACCAGACTTGGGATCTAGTTAAGTTGCCTGTAGGAAAAAGGGCATTGCAAAATAAATGGGTTTACAGGCTGAAGGAAGAAGATGGAGGAAAGAAGCAGTACAATGCTGGACTTGTTGTAAAGGGGTTTGCACAAAATAAAGGTATATACTTTGATGAAATATTTTCTCCTGTTGTTAAAATGACTTCAATTAGAACTATTTTAAGTCTAGTGGTGGTAGAAGATTTGCATCTTGAACAGTTAGATAAAACAACCTTTCTCCATGGGGATTTGGAGGAAGAGATTTAAATGCATCAGCCACAAGGGTATGAGGTCAAAGGGAAGGAGAATTTGGTTTGCAGGTTGAAGAAGAGCTTGTATGGCCTGAAGCAAGCTCCAAGGTAGTGGTATTTAAAATTTCATAAGTTTATGATAGAACAAGGTTATGATAGATGTCATTCTGACCACTGTGTTTATTTCAAGAGGCTAGATAATGGAAGATATATTATCTTGTTATTGTATGTGGATGACATGCTTGTTACAGGGTATAAAATGCAGGATATAAATGTGCTCAAAAGAAAAATAGCTAAATCATTTGCGATGAAGGATTTGGGTGCTGCAAAGCAAATCCTTGGTATGAGAAAAACAAGAGACAGAAAAAATCACAAATTGACGTTGTCTCAAGGTGAGTACATAGAAAAGGTGTTGCAAAGGTTTAGAATGCAGAATGGAAAACCAGTCAGTACACCTTTCACCAGCCATTTCAAACTAAGGAAGGATATGTGTCCAGAGACATAGGAAGAGATAGATTACATGTCCAAGATTCCCTATTCTTCAGTGGTTGGAAGCTTGATGTATGCCATGGTGTCCACAAGACCAGATATTGCACATGCAGTGGGAGTTGAGAGCAGGTATATGAATAATCCAGGTAAAGAGCATTGGAAAGCAGTATAGTGGATTCTTGGGTATTTGAGAGGTACCACTTCTCATGCATTATGTTTTGGAGGTTCAGACACTATTCTATCGGGATATGTTGATGTAGATATGGCTGGTGATAAAGAAAGCAGGAGGAGCACCAGAGGGTATGTGTTTACTGTGGGTGGAACAGCAATAGGTTGGATTTCAAAACTGCAACATGTTGTTGCACTTTCAATAATGGAGGCAGAGTATGTTGCTGCTACAGAGGCTAGTAAGGAGATGATTTGGTTGCACAGGTTCATGGAAGAATTAGGTAAAAAGTAGGAGAATAGTAGGTTATACAGTGATAACCAGAGTGCCATTCATATTGCAAAGAACTCAAACTTTCATTCGAGGACTAAACATATACAACTCAAGTACCACTTCATAAGATCTGTTCTAGATGAAGAACTATTAAAACTGGAAAAGATACACACTAGCCAGAATCCCGCAGACATGTTGATAAACAGAGTAACCAGAGAGAAACTGAGTTCCTACTCGGTTTCTGTTGGCCTTCAAGCATGAAGGTGAAAATAAGAAATTTTCCATGTCCAAGGTCCAGAGCATAGTCCAGCAAGTGCAGTAGTGGTGGAGTTGCTGTGATCAGTCTCTAAGTGGGAGATTGTTGGTTGTGGAGCCTGATCTTCCATATCCATAGATATTATTTAGTTGTGTTTGTACCCTAGGTGTATTGTCCACTCATTTCCCCTGCCTTGGGGTTTGAGGGCAGCGCCCCTGAGAAATGGGCGTTCGGGGGCGGAGCTATAGCATGGATTTCTCCTTGATATAGGGGCAGGAATGGCTCCCTTCCGTCTATAGGATGGAAGGGTAGGTTCCTGCATGTGGAAAATGCAGAAAAGAAACTGAACAGAAAGGAAAGCAAATGACAGAAAGAAAATGGTTGTGATCCCCTCTACAAACAAGGTTAGGGATTCGCCTTGGCTACCTGCAAACAACTATTAAGCTACAATAAACCTGCAAAACATGTTAGGGATCCAACCTGCAAACAAATAATGGTCAGAAAACAACTAAACTAACAAAGAAAACACATAAAAAAAACTAGATAATACCTCTTCTTTGGTGAAATGGGCCACCATGCCCTAGCTGGAGGAAGCACCTCCCTATCTCACTCAACAATGGAGGAGCTATGGCTCAATGGGGAAGATGAGTGTAAGAGAGGGGGATGTGGGTGGCTTGAGAGGAAAAGAGGTCTCAAGGCATCCACGAGCAGCATAACAATATGCAAGAGGGGTGTTGTTTGAGAGTGACCCCCACCCCTCCTTTTATAGCTTTTTTGGGTTTTAAGCCCTTGGTCAGGGCTTTAGCCCCTTTCGCCCTAACTTTAGCTCCTTTTAGGGTTTTAGGCTCCTTTGAGGGGTTTTAGCCCCTTTTTGGAGGCTTTAGCCGCTTGGAGAGTTATTTAGGCTCCTTTTTGGGGTTTTTAAGCCCTTTTACTCATTTTTAAGCCTTTTTTAGGGTGTGGGGGTCTAATGGGGTGATACGAAGGTCGTGCATGGGTGTCCTTGGGTGGTGTAGGCCATGTAGAGCTAAGTGAGGGATTTTTTGGGTTAACAGATTTCCCCCTAATGTGTGAGGGTAGGAACTCATCGTATGGCCGACGAACATTATAGGATTTACTATGGAGAGGTGGTGCTTCCGGGGCTGGGGCATGGTGGCTTTTGGTTTTTGTATTAATATGGTTCCCATCAATGGGTGAGATACAAATAATGTGTGACATGTATATGGATGAGGTGGGAATCCCCATGCTCATAACAATGTCAAAAGAATAATTTGATCTATGCTCTAAAATACAAGAGCCGATCATATACAACTGATGATACATAGTGGTTGCCTCAATGTGAGGCTGAATACAATACTGATCTTAAGAACTGCTACATTCGACCCATGGAATTATCATGGAATGCTATATCTTCATGATTGATGGCCTGCTGGATCTAGGATGGTACATAGTTGTATGGACTCGCTGATTGAGAGTCAGAGTCTCTATGGTACAAGTATGCTGCATCAATCATAAATCTATATAGAAGCACTACTGGGGATTATGAACAGTGTATCCAATGCAACTCGAAAATCACAAGGGACATAACTTGTTTAGGTCCCTCAAATAGACTCCTCAATGTGCTAGAGTTAGGTGACATCTGAGGTCTTCGACCAAATACTGCATGGACCAAACCCTGTACGAATCTCAATGGTGCGATGATGTAGTTGGAGTCGAGCACGTGAGAAACAGCCATCCGGAGAGGCACTAAGGACTCCTCTCAAGTGGTCCAAGGAACTCATCAATGATGTTAATGAACCCAAGGTACAAGGACCTCTAGGTATATCCTCTGCAATATGTGTGTTGTTGTCGACAGAGGGAGACCTACCCCTAGTCAAGGCAATGATGTTTCCTTGACCAGAAGCATGAGGGAAATAACCAAAAGGTGTGATACAATCTGCGGACTGACCCACTGAATGGGGGGGGGAGGGGAGGAAAAGAATTGAACAGGGGCAGGGGGAGTGTGGTAGACTCAAACTTCCTTTGTTCAGAGTATGATGGCAGGGTGGACCAGGCAGCAAATGAAACTGACTCATGGGAATGGGATCATAGCTGTAATATCGGGAATGTCACTGTAGATGGAAAATACTTGGAGGAGGTGGATACTTTTGATATTGATGGGATCCAAGGAAGACACATTGCAGAGTACTTTGAACAAAGGCGACCCAAAGGGGGAATGCTTCCAAACTATTTTTTGTGGGGTGGTGTCTAGGGACACCGTTATGGTACGATCTCGTGGATTTTTGGCGAGCCCGAGAAGGTAAATGATCGATGGTGCTTTCATTTTTAGAGAGTTTGAAAGCACGAAGAAGACTCTAGTGGGGGCCCTTTTTCATTGGTAGTCTCCTGTGCCCAAAAAAGGATAAAAATATACATAGGAGAGCTCGCCCATCCTATAAGGGATGAGAGAATTCTTTACCATTGGTATTCCAACTAGGCCAGAAAAGGTTAAACCTATACTGACTGGATGGTCATTCAGATACTTTTACGAGCATGAACGAAACCAAGTTTGCTCGGCAATATTTTCTTGATGAGAAGGCTGGAAAAGAGCTTAACGACAACCCGTGGTGAGATTTCTCGTAAAGTGCAGCCCCTCTGCCCGAGAAAGCATAAAAGTATGCAGAGGGGAACGATCTTGGGTTGAATATGCCAAGTTGGTCCTTTTCATTTGATGGTCTACATGGTCTGCAAAAGGAGGTAAACAAGACGATGTAGACACCCTTTCCTATACTTTAGCGTGCGGGAAAGGAAGAATCTTCACTCGGCTATCTTTTCATTGTTTTTAGGAGTTAGAAAAGAGCTTAAACAAAACTCCAGTGTGGTCAACCGATTGTGGTGGCACAGGCGGTGCCCCATGTCGGGACGGTGGACAGTGGTTCAAAGGTCATCCATGCAGTATGGAAATATTAGGTGGCTCTCAAACATACCAATACATGCGTGGGATAGATCACGCTAGAGGCTCACAAGTCGGTGCGAAAGAGGCACGCAAACCAAGGTGGATCTCGGACAGAGGTTAGGAGAGTTATTTGTGATTTGCGGTGGACGAAATTGACTATATGTGATGTGAGTGCAAGTCTGGGGCACTTATATGCCAAATACATGCAAGAAAAATAAATTGTTTTGTGGACAATGGTCCAGAGATCCGCGTAAGGTGCGGCGGATGAAGTAGGGAATTCTGTGTTAAAATACAAAACAAGAATAAAAATGGTAACCCTTAACAGGCGGTGGCCCAAGAACCTGCATGAGTAGCTGTAGGCAAGTGTGATGCAAGTACAGGTCCACAGACACTTGCATCACCATGATGTGGCTCGTAAATCAAGGTAACTTCTGGGAAGCGGTCCCGAAATTTGTTTGTTAAACATGAGACAATGGTCTCATAAGGAGATAGAGGGAGGAAATTTGAGTTAGGAGGTGTGAGAAGTGTCTCGAACAAGCTCTGGGTGACTCTGGATTAGGAGCTAATGGTGCTGCCCCCAAAATGGGGGTCTTTGATTTGTGGTAAAAATGTTGCAAAACAAAAAGGGAGAAAACTATGCTATAAGGGACTCATAGTGGTTATCTCAGGCATAGACTCTCTTGAGGTGGAGTCCGTTGCACGGCTTGTTCAAGAGTCGACTATTTGAGTCAGCGAAGAGGTATGCCCCCTTGCTGAGATGAAGGTCATTGGTAAGGCAGGGTGATGGAATATGGTCTTTTATGGGAAGAAATAATTCCACACTATGGTTTAAAGGGAATGGGGTAAAACCAAAGGTGGTCTTACATATATATCCGTCATCACATAAGTGGTGCCGGGATAGATCAGGTGGATCTTACATAGCCAATGGGATAGAAGGGAAACTGGTGCTAGCGATCATGTAAATGGTATTGGTTGAGGTTTTTGGGGCCTTATCCTGAGTCTCTGTTGGAGGAAGAGGGGCAGGCCTGGAGACAGGAGGAGTCTTTGATGGACTTGGAGGTAGGTGTAACATCCTCTCAATTGGCTGGACATGATTCAACACATCTTGGGGCCTCAGAGGTATGATAGGTGGTTAAAGGTACCACACAGGATCTCCTAGTGTGAAATCCTGTAGATTGCGGGTTCCCAAGATAGATTTACTCAGGATCTCAGATGTTAGGAAAAGGAAAGGGAAAAGGAAAAGGAAAAGGAAAATGTTGATTGGGAATGAACCCCACTGTTTCCCTGGTAATTGAGGTTGAGGTTGAGACCGAGGTTGCAGCTATGGATGGAGCTGCTGTTGTGGAAACAATGAAAGAGACAGGTCTGATGGACCATCGGTGATGGTGATATAAGAGGGTTTGTAGAACTGGACAACATGTAAATGGACATGGTGTCTGAAGAAGGACATGGGGGGTGAACTTCTTCGATCAGGGTGATCTCAGATTCAAGGGAATGTTGTCTAAGGTCAGCTAAAACCATTCAAAATTTGGGTAAGTCTTGGCAATGGTGAGAATAGTGTCCATACAATCCGCAAAGGGTGGAAGCATGGTTTGTTCTCAATGCCTTGTTTCTGACTATCGGTGCGGTTGGGAGTTCGACCACGGGGATGTTTTCATTTGTAATCCAAATGTGCATGGATCATTGGGATTTCAGGGAAATTCTGAGTTGGGTTTCCCTGTTTCTCGTAGATTGCACAAGGCAAGACTTGTCGCGGCTCTGTGGTAGGTTTCGCATTCTTTCCCCTGGCCCTTTTTGGGTGGGGCAATGCGGGTGCGGGTGTGGCGGTTGGCTTTTGTGGGCCGAGTGGAGGGTGAGACTTGATCGCAATGGGTTGGACCGGGGTNTTGGTGGTTGAGATGGTGGATCTAGATACCATACCGGAATTCCAAATGTGAAATTAGGTAGGATTAAGGTGGCCATTACCGACTTGCTTGTGACCCCAGATGGGGGTAAGAGGAAGGGAATAGTATGGACTGACGATGAGCCCAAGTAACTCCTTGCTGGTTGCATGTGGGGATGTGTTTGTGGTTGCGGCTACATGAAATGTTGCTGTTGCGGATGATGTTGTGGCTGTTGTTGGTGTTGCAGCTATGGATGGTGTTGGGGTTGGCATTGGGGCTGCGGCTGCACTTGTTGTTTGGGTGTAGTGGTGCTGAATGAGACCATGCACAAGTCCACAGTCTCATTTTGTGTCGGTGACGATGACACTAAGGGGAAATGAGCCATTATGGTGGTATCGATAAACAACCCAGGACCCACATTCAACAATGGGGAGGCTCGTGTGTTGTCAACCACGGTGTTGATTGCAGGGACGACATTGGCGTGTGTGGTCGTCCCTTGTGGCTTAATGGTAATGATGGTAGGGATAACATTGGTGGGTGCCATTAATCCTTGTGGATCATGATAAGTGAGTTGATCAACCGTCATGATCTTCCCTTCGTGAGAGAACATCATGAGATGGAAGACAGTTTATGCAACCGCTCGCATGGCATACATATAACCTCTTTTGAGGAGAAGGTTATAGTCCAGTTGAGTGTTGATGACCTCTATGTCGATTAGCACTGTCTTCCTGGCTAATGTGATGGGGACATGGGGAAGGATTCCTTGAGTTTTAGTGGGATGGCCATCATAAGCCCATAGAGTTGTGGAGGATGGTTGTAGAATTGGTGATCCACGTTTCTGCAAGACTAGGGTAGATATAATGCACGTAGATGCCCCCTCATCTACTATGCACTGGTGGATGACCAAATTCTGGATAGACACCAGGATTTGGAAGGGGATGGTGGATGGCATGCGCAATTTTCCATTCTCCATGTCGAATGTGATCAACTTGGAGTCGGAGAGGTCTATGGCCCCAAGGGTGGCTAGTAATGCTTTGCACTGCGTTGGGCCCGATTTGAGTACCTCCAAAGTGGACATGGCCGTTGGTGTTTGGGCCAAATCATCCACAATGCTATAGCTGAAAGCAGCTCTAGTTGTGGCATTGTTGGCCACTCGACATATGGGGTGGCAGGGGAATGGGGTAAACTGAAGAGGTAGGTTGACTGTTTTGGACGTAGATGCCACTGATGTGTGAATGGGTTTGGTGGTGGTACCGTACTGATTCCATCTAGTTTGTAGGTTAACCTCTTCAGTCGTCATGGCTAGCATGTGGTGGACACCTGTTTCTACCATGCGAGGTGCCCCCGGAGTGTTAAAATTGGCCTAGGGAGGGGGTGCGGTTGCCACCAACCGTTGGAATGGTAGTGGGTTTTGCAGCACCATGGAGGGCGGTCCTTGTGGTGCCAGGTTGGGTTAGGCTTGGTTCGTAGCATTGGCAGCCTGTTAGGCCTTGTTCTGAATGTCCTGCTTAGCTCGACCCATGAGGGGACACTCGAATGTGTAGTGGCCATAGACCTCACAGAGTGTGCATGGTTGGTTTGTGCACAACGGGGCGTTGTGTCTTGGTGCATTTTGTCGTGGTGGGTTTTGGGCGGGTCAGTTTTCCGTGGCATTGTTGGGAGGGTTTGGTTGTTGACCGCCTCCCTGTGGTTGGTTATTGCCTTGGTTTCGAGGCCGATTATTTCTAGCTTGTCCTTGTTGATTGTTGGGGGCAGGCTAGTTGGGACGGTTTTGTTGTATGAAAACTTGTCCCAATGGAGCGAGTGGAGCGGGGGTGAGGGATTGAACTGCTTGCATTGGTGGTGCATAGTATATTTGTGGGGGTGGCAGTGCCACAAATGTGGGCATTTTCCCCGTGTACTACAGTGTTGACCAAGCCATGGCCTGAGTCTGCTGTGGTGGCATAGGTTATGCATAGGAAGTTGTTCCTCCGGACTGGGACATCATTCTAGCTTAGTCTGGAGTTTGGTTTTGGTAGGAAACACTAGCAGTGTTGCTAGGTTTTGGTGGAACTGCAGGTGGTGTCAGACAGTGCTGTGGCTGTTGGGAGACTGAGCCTATGATGCCGTCTGCAGCATGAGATGCCCCCGATGCATCCTGGTAGGAGGTGCTTGGACGGGGAGCATCTGGAATGACGGTGTACAGATATCCATATTGGGCATAGATCAGGTCAAACTGTTGGGCTTTCAGTATGACCTCCTCTTTGGATTGGGGGCATTTGTATGTGACGTCCTTTGCTATGGGTGGGAGTAAGGTATTGAGGAACCAATCCAAGAAGATCCTGTCATCAAGTTGGATTTTACACAAAATGGGATGCCTCTGCCACTCATGGATGTGGTCGGTTATATGTGCCGCAGTGCTCTGGCAATAGGATAACAATATCTCCACCCCTTCATTATATATGATGGGGAGTTGGAAATACTGCAGGAACATGAAAGCTAAGGAGTTGAAATCCGGGTACTTGGCCTGCGGTAGCTCAATGTACCATTTGGCTGCAGCACCTATGAGGGTGCATTGGAATAGCCTCAGCCTAATGGAATCGTCTACGATGTTGTTTAACGAGCACCATAGATGGAATGTCATTATGTGGTTTTGGGGGCACTCCCCTACCTTGCCTTTAAACTTGGGAATGTCTGATGGTAGCTTCGTTGGCATGGGAGGCCAAAGGGTTTGATGGCAGATGGGGTCATTTGTCAATCTAGCCAAATCAGGCAAGTTAAGACGAGCCATGAAAGGAAAATTTGACCCCAGGTTAATGTGATATGGGGCAGCGATGGTGGCGGGGTTTGCATGTGCGTAGTGCACTTGCATAGCTAGGGGCACTTGTGGTGGAACCATTGTAGATGGGCCAATACCTGTAAGTGTGGTGTGAGGGACAGTGTGGATGGAAGGGACACTGACCCCATGTGTGACAGGAGGGACAGTGTATGTGGACAGGGCACTACCCGTAAGTGATGCAGGTGGGACAGCCTGAGTGGTTACTATGGGTGGTGGTAGTTCACTGATGACAATTTGCATGATCATGCTGGGGCCACCTACAAAATTGTTAGTGACAACTTGTGGTGTGGACATGGGTCCACTTGCTATGGCTATGCCAGAAAATGGATCTAGGTTTGCACCAGCCATGGGGCTTGATGGTGCAATATGGAGGTCTGGTTCAGACTGATATGTGTCTGAATCTGAATCAGAGGCCGTGTGGCCTTCTGATGGTGTGAGAGGTCATTGAGAGCGGTTTCGACGGTGTCGGTTTAATGTCCCGAATGGTGGTGGTTCGCCTCTTAGGCATGAGGAAGAGCGTGGGGGATCAATTATGTTAAATTGTATCAAACTGGTGGGAATGATGTTTGGACCCCAGTTTCAATGGCTTCCTATTAGCTGTAGGTAATCACTCGGCCGCAAAGACTTCCATAAGATAGCGCTTGGCTTTTTCCTCACAAGCATTTCTACTCAATCGGTGGGGTCGTTTCCCGTTTCACTTGGCAATTCCTCTCAGTGGCCAGCTACTTTGGGGTTCCCGTGGTACTCCTCACAATTAGTTTCTGGGATGAGCCCAAGTACTTGCCACAGTTAAGGAAGTCAGGAACTTATGTCCTCAAAGACTGCAGATTTTTTAAGCTTAGTGTAAATTGATAAATTTTAAGGGCTCTCTCACCGTCATGAACTAAGTTTGGTTGATTTAAGTGGTATGGTGTATATGTCCTTTTTTTTCTGTTATCAGGTGGCTGCAATTGGTTTATGAATATGTCGTAGAGTTCATATCATTGTGTGTACAAGTAGTAAATAACCAGAAATTTGTAAACATATACAATTGTTTTTACCCTGAATGTTGATGGCCTAATTAGGTGACTAACTTACACCTATATTCTTCTTCAACCGAGAGAAGGTGTTGGGATATCAACATAATGGGACTAATCCCATCCGTAGATCCACAGGTCACCTCCCAGATGCAAGGTTGGTCAACAGGGAGAACGCTTAGTGCCGTTAGAAGCCCTCCTTCTCTACCCCCTCTACCTTCCAGGTCATCCATTTTTAACAACTTTGAATAATATTCAGTGAAGGGCCTATTACTATATGAGCTGTGCCCTTCGTCGTATCCCAGAATACCCCGAAGGATGATGACTGGGTAGAGGAGGAAGGGTAAGCAGGGGTAGGAATGGCTCCCTTTTGTCTATACGACAGAAGGGTAGCTTCCTGCCTGTGGAAAATGCATGAAAGAAATTTGACAGAAAGGAAAGCAAATGAAAGAAAGAAAATGGCTATGAGACCCTCTGCAAACAAGGTTAGGGCTTCGCCTTGGCTACCTACAAACAACTATTAGAAATAATAAACCTGCAAACAAATAATGGTTAGAAAACAACTAAACAAACAAAGCAAGCACATAAACCAAACTAGATTATACCTCTTCTTTGGTGAAATGGGCCACCATGCCCTGGCTGGAAGAAGCACCTCCCTATCTCACTTAGCAATGCAGGAGCTATGGCTCAATGGGGAAGATGAGTAGAAGAGAGGGGGATGTGGGTGGATTGAGAGGCAAAGAGGTCTCAAGGAATCCATGAGCAACATAACAGTATGCAAGAGAGGTGTTCTTTGAGAGTGACCCCCCACCCTCCTTTTATAGCTTTTTGGGGACTTTTAGGGTTTTAAGCCCTTGGTCAGGGCTTTAGCCCCTTTTTTGGGATTTTATCCCCTTCTGCCTTGACTTTAGCTCCTTTAAGGGTTTTAGGCTCCTTTGAGGGGTTTTAGCCCCTTTTTGAAGGCTTTACCCCTAGGAGAGTTATTAAGGCCCCTGTTTGGTGTTTTTAAGCCCTTTTACTCATTTTTAAGACTTTTTGAAGGTGTGGGGGTCTAATGGGGTGTTACGAAGGTCATGTATGGGTGTCCTTGGGTGGTGTAGGCCATGTAGAGCTGAGTGAGGGATTTTTTGGGTTAATAGATTGCCCCGTGATGTGTGAGGGTAGGAGCTCATCGTATGGTCAATGGACATCATAGGGTTTGCTGCGTAGAGGTGGTGCTTCTAGGTCCGGGGCATGGTAGCTTTTGTTTTTTGTATTAATATGGTTCCCATCAATGGGTGAGATACAAATAATGTGTGACATGTATATGGACGAGGCGGGCATCCCCATGCTGATGACAATGTCAAAAGAATAATGTGATTTATGCTCTAAAATACAAGAGCCGATCATATACAACTGATGATACAATAATGGTTTCCTCAATAAGACACTGAATACAATACTATTATGAAGAACTGGTACATTGGACCCATGGAATTCTCATGGAATGCTATATCTTCATGTCTGACGGTCTGTTGGATCTGGAATGGTACATAGCTGTATGGACTCACTGGTTGAGAGTTAGAATCTCTGTGGTACAAGTATGCTACATCAATCATAAATCTATATAGAAGCACTGCTGGGGCTTCTGAACACTATCTCCAACACAACCCGAAAATCATAAGGGACATAACCTGTTTAGGTCCCTCGAATAGAATCCTCAATGTGATAGCACAGGTGACATCCGGGATCTTCGACCAAATACTGCACGGACCAAACCCTGTACGAATCTCAATGGTGCGATGATGTAGTTGGAGTTGAGCACGTGAGAAACAACCATCCTAGGAGGCACTAAGGACTCCTCTCAAGTGGTCCAAGGAACTCATCAATGATGTTAATGAACTCAAGCTACAGGGACCTCTAGTTCTATCCTCTAGAATATGTGTGTTGTTGTCAACAGAGGGAGACCTACCCCTAGTCAAGGGAATGATGTTTCCTTGACCAGAAGCATGAGGGAAATAACCGAAAGGTGTGAGACAATCCATGGAATAACCCACTGAATGGGGGGGGGAGGGGGAGGGAAAGACTGGAACAGGGGCAAGGGGAGTGTGGTAGACTCAAAATTCCTTTGTTCAGAGTATGATGGTAGGGTGGACCAGGAAACAAATGAAACTGACTCATGGGAATGGGATCATAGCTGTAATACCGGGAATGTCACAGCAGATGGGAAATACTTGGAGGAGGTGGACACTTTTGATATTGATGGGATCTAAGGAAGAGACATTGTAGAGTACTCTGAACAAAGGAGACCCAAAAGGGGAATGCTGCCAAACTATTTTCTGTGGGGTGGTGTCTAGGGACACTATTATGGTACGATCTAGTGGATTTTTGGCAACCCCGAGAAAGTAAATGCTCGATGGTGCTTTCAATTTTAGAGAGTCTGAAAGCATAAAGAAGACTACAGTGGGGGATCTTTTTCGTTGGTAGTCTCTTGTGCCCGAAAAAGGATAAAAGTATACATAGGAGAGCTCACCCATCCTTTGGGGGATGAGAGACTTGAATAAGCCAAGGTGGTCCTTTTCATTTGATGGTCTACATGGTCTACAAAAGGAGGTAAATGAGACGATGTAGATGCCCTTTCCTATCCTTTATCAAGCAGGAAAGGAAGCAGCTGCACTCGACTATCTTTTCATTGTTTTTAGGAGCCAGAAAATAGCTTAAATGAAAATCTAGTGTGGTCAACCCATTGTGGTAGCACAGGAGGTGCCCCATGTAGGGATAGTCAACAGTGGTCAGAAGGTCATCCATGCAGTATGGACAGAGCTGGTGGCTCTCAAACATATCGATACATGTGCGGGATAGATCGTGGCAAAGGCTTGCGATTTGGTGCGACAAAGGCACGAAAAACGAGGTGGCTCTCAGATAGAGGTAATAAGAGTTGTGTATGAGTTGCGGTGGATGGACTTGACTACATGTGATGTTAGTGCAAGTCCGAGGCACTTATATGCCAAATACATGCAAGAAAAATAAATTGTTTTGTGGACAATTGTCCAGAGATCCGCGTAAGGTGCGGTGGATGAAGTAGACAATTCTGTGTTAAAATACAAAACAAGAAGAAAAATGGTAACCCTTAAGGGGCAGTGGATTGAAAAACCCACATGAGTAGCATTAGGGAAGAGTGATACAAGTACACATCTACAGACACTTGCATCGCCATGCTGTGGCTCATAGATTGAGGTAGCTTCTAGGAAACGATACCAAAATTTATTTGTTAAACATGAGATGATGGTCTCATAATGGGATAGAGGGAAGAATTCTAAAACCAATGGCGCAAACAGCGTCTCAAACGGAGTCCGTATGGTCATGTTATATCGATCGGAAGAAATTAGGTCAAATGGGGCCTATATAAGGGTGGGGTCCACTTGGTGAGGTGTCATTGTCACTATTCACTGTGGAGTTGGAGAAGTGGGTCCTAAATCTTCATTTGCTGATTTCTCTTGATCCGATCGATGGTTTTGAGTTCCATGACTTGCAGGTAAGAGCTATCACTGAATCTCATCTTTTTAATGGTTTACATTCTGCATTTGGTCACTTGGAGGTCTTCCATGAGCATTTTGGGTTTTCATGGAGCCAAGTCATACCTTTCGAAGGAAAAGGAGTGACCTGGTTGCATTTGTGTGACATTTTTGAGCGACCTGGTTGCTCATTTTTCCCAAATAGGTGCAACTTGGCCTTTGAGGTGTGTTTTTTGATGAGAGCTGTGGCTGACTTCAGGATTTTGCTTGTGCAGGATGACTGAGATCAAGTGGCAAGAGAGAGACTGCAAAGACCTCTGGGAGGCATCATTACGAGACAGGAATGTAAGAGATACACTAGCCCATTGCGGATTGCTTAAGTTCATGAGGATACCCCTCATGAAGAGCTTGAGTTTGCTGCTGCAAACAATGGTGAGTTTCTGGGATGTTGATGAGGAGGTGTTCCTCTTTCAGGGCTAGCGGATTGAGATCACGCTAGCAGATGTATACTTTCTAACTAGACTCCCTATGTTGGGAGTTGTGGGTGACTTGGCACTGGTATTGTCTTGGGGGGAGACATTGGAGGAGTTGTGTGACATGCACTGTTATGCTATGGCGTATGTGCATGGCTCCTATATTCTGATGTGTGACATCGAGGATCTATCGACACGGGCGGTGACGACATTACTGCTGCGCATCTTGGGTTCCACGAGGAGCCAAAAGATATCTGGAGGGTAGCTCTAGCTAGTAGAGCATACTATAGGGGGCACGTACTATGAATGGGGACAAATGTACCTTCAGGCTATTCGAAGACAACTGAACAAGTCGAAGACATCTGGGGTAGGATTTTTTTTTGGCTCCTTCCTGTGTGCTCTCTTTTTTGAGAAAGTACCTACACTGTGTTCGCATCGAGATGTGCAGGATAGCGGTCCACAGGAGCCACGGATGTACCGGTGGTGCCAGATGATGAGTAGAGATGGTGGCGACAAAGTGGGCTGCTTCTTTACTAAGGAGATGTTAGAGCAGTGGTGGCAGCTTTCGGTGGTGATTGAGGAGTACCCATATGTGGGTATGAACTATCATGGGGACCCTGTTACGCTCCAAACTCCTGGCCAGGCGTGGGGATAAGCTAGTATGTATGTGTGATGTTTTTATGTTCAGCTTTATACATAGTGTAGTTTGACCTGGTTGATAGTTGTATGTGTGGACTGATGGTGTCCTTCTTTGTATATGAAGATATTGGACATTGCCCTCTGCCCGGGCATCAGAGGCGGGTAGTTACCATAGCTCCTGCGGCGGTTCCTACTGGAAACCCTTGTAGGTGATGGCGGGAGATGGATGACCTGCTATCGCATCTCGAGAAGCTTGCTACTGGGATCTCTGATGACGGGTGGCAGCATCTGAGCAGTGATTTGATCGCTTCTATTTATAATTTTCTGCCCAAGTGGACTGCTGTGATGAGGAGGATGGCTATGGCTTGTGAGCAAGTTCGTCAGGCGGCAAGAGGTGATCTTCCTGTAGAGGATGAGTCTTCTAAGGAAGACGACGATACTGAGTTAGATGATGAATCTGAGTCAGATTAGTAGCCTAGTGGGGCTGTCCCTAGTGCATTGGTGCAGTTAGGAGTTTTTGTGTTGTCATGCATATCCTGTTGAGAAAGAATATGTGGCTTCTCATTTTGTATTGGACATGTTTTGGACATGCGATTGATCAATTTATATATATATATATTTTTGACGCGTGTGGATGTGATTTTATGGTTTTATTATGTGAGTCTTTTTATGATGATGTGAAATGCAAATGCCTATATGATGTATTATTACACTTGTGTGTGTATTTCTGGATATGATTATGCATGATGTTATGGTTGTATGCTCCCTATATGTGATTATGAATGTTCCAGTTTAGAATATCATTAGCCATTTGGTCTGCGAAACTATTGAGGTTTCTGGGAACATGTGTGAATGTAATGGATTCAAATGTTCTCACCATCTATTTAGTGTGTAGGAACTTTATAAAGAGGCAAGGATCACGTACCTGATAGTAGTTGTTCAACTGAGAAACAAGTAGTTGGGAGTCTAAGAAGACATTGAGATGGTGAACACCTAACTAAAGTGCAGCGGCCAAGAGGCCATTGACACAATCGTATCCAACCTGGTTGTTGGTCGCATTGCCCATGCATATTCCGTAGATATGGATCAACTTGTGCGATGGGGAGTAGATGACCCATGCAGCCGAGGTGAGGTTTAGTGACCATCTGCTTGCTCCATCAGTGAATCCCGTATACCGGTTTGAGGTGTAATACATCTGGAGCAGTGAGGGGAGACGATGCATAAGACTCACTTTTGAAAAATGTGTAAAACAAAAAAAGAGAAAGACTATAATACAAGTTGTACTGTCATCACTCAAAGGGGTGATGTTAGAGGGAACGTCGTTTGGAATTTTTAGGGATCAGCGGTCATTCCTTTGTGTGACATGATGAATCCTTGTAGACGGCCTGTTGGGACACAGAAAACACACTTTAAAGGGTTCAAGTAGATTCTATACTTATGACATCATAGGAATACTTGTCGCAGGTCGTCTATGTGTTGTGTTTGCTTCTGTGACCGTGCAACGAAGTTGTCCAGACAAACCAACATGATGTGGCTGAGGTCGCGAAAACAGTGTGTCATGGTGCACTAGAAGGTGGCTCCAGTGTTTTTCAGGCCAAAGGGCGTGATGCAATATGCGAATGTGCCCCATGGGGTTGTGAATGACGTTATAGCCAGAAAATCCGTCCATGAAGGAAAAGGCCTCATGTCCGGCGCATGCATCGATGATCTGATCGATGAAGGGTGTTGGGAAGTTGTCTTTGGGACACGCCCCATTAAGATCACGAAAGTTCATGAAAACGTGAATGGTACCCTATTTTTTATTCATGGGAACAAGATTAGAAAGCCAAGTGGTGTAGGCAATGGGGTAGATGAAGCCGGCTGTATGCAGCTTCTCTATCTTGGCTTTGACTACGGCCACTTTGGAAGGATGGATGGGCCATTGATTTTGGTGTATGGGGGCCACATTAGGCCAAGTGTTGATATGGTGCTCCATGATTGATGGATCAAACCCAGGAATTTTAGTGTACTACTAGGCGAAGATATCACATAATTCTTGGAAGAGAGCTTTGTAGGCAGTAGCCTCTTCCGGGGAGCAAGATGCCCCCAACATGATTTATTCAACAATCTCAGGATTGGTTGAGATGTTGATTTTGACAGTGGCTGATATGTTGGCCATGTTCCCTTCTTCGAAGGAATTTGGTGTTGGAATGGGGTTTTTGAACTCGTCGACTTTCCCATGAATGAAATCCTTAGTTTCCATGGAAAACTGGTTGGACTGCAACACAAGTTGTTTGGGGTTGAAGAATGAACGATGGTGCATGTCATCCCATGGGTATTCTAGGGAAGTTAGGGCTTCAAGTATCTCCTCATCATTGTAGAAGCAACAAATAGACAAGTTCGATGGACTGTCGTTGGGGGTGGAGATAGGTGGGTCAGTTGAACTGGACATCATGTAAATGGACATGGTGTCTGAAGAAGGCGGTGGGGGGTGGACTTCTTCGATCAAGGTGATCTTAGACTCAAGGGAATGTTGATGGAGGTCAGCTAGAGCCATTCAAAATTTGGGCAAGTCTTGGCAATGGTGAGAATAGTGTCCATACAATTCGCAAAGGGAACACACATGGTTTGTTCTCAATGCCTTGTTTCTGACTATTGACATGGTTGGGAGTTCGACCATGAGGATGTTTTCGTTTGTATCCATGGCATCCAAATGTGCATGGATCATTGGGATTTCAAGGCAATTCTGAGTTGGGTGCCCCTATTGCTTGCAGACGGTGTAAGGCGGGACTTGTCGCGGCTCTGTGGTAGGTTTCGCATTCTTTCCCTGGCCCTTTTTGGGTGGGACGGTGCGGGTGCAGGTGCAGCGGTTGGCTTTTGCAGGCCAGGTGGAGGGTGAGACTCGATCGCAATGGGTTGCATTGGGGTTAAAACAACCTGGGGCATTAGCGGTTGAGCTGATGGATCAAGATACCATACCAGAATTCCCAATGTGAAGTTAGGTAGGCTTAAGGTGGCCATTACTGGCTTGGTCATGACCCCAGGTGGGGGATAAAGGAAGGGAATCGTATGAACTGGCGATGAGCCTAGGTAACTCCCTACTAGTTGCATGTGGGGATGCAGTTGCACAAAATACTGTTGTTGGGGATGATGTTGGTGTTGCGGCTGTGGACGGGGTTGGGGTTGGGGTTGGGGCTGTCACTGCGCTTGTTGTTTCAGTGCAGCAGCGCTGGATGAGACCATGCACAAGTTCGTAGTCTCATTTTGTCTCTGTGGTGGTGATACTAAGGAGAAATGAGCCGTCATGGTGGCATCGGAAAACAACCCAAGACCCACATTCAATAATGGGGAGGCTGGTGTGTTGTCAACCATGGTGTTGATTGTAGGGACGACATTGGCATGTGTGGTCGTCCCTTGTGGCTCAATGGTGGTGATGGTAGGGATAACGTTGGTGGGTGCTGTTAACCCTTGCAGATCATGATAAGTGAGTTGATCAACCATCACGATCTTCCCTTCGTAAGGGAACATCATGAGATGGAAGACAGTTGATGCGACCACTCTCATGGCATACATATAACTTCTTCTGAGGAGAAGGTTATAGTCCAGTTGAGTGTTGACGACCTCTATGTCGATCAAAACTGTCTTCCCGGCTAATGTGATGGGGACATGAGGGAGGATTCATTGAGATTTAGTGGGATGGCCATCATAAGCATGCAAAGTTGTGGAGGATGGTTGCAGAATTGGTGATCCAAGTTTCTGCTAGACTAGGGTAGACATAATGCACATAGATGCCCCCTCATCTACTACGCACCGGAGCACGGCCAAATTCCGAATAGACATCGGGATTTGGAAGGTGATGGTGGATGGCATGCACGGTTTTCCATTCTCCATGTCAAATGTGATCAACTTGGAGTCAGAGGGGTCTACGACACCAAGGGCAGCTAGTAACACTTTCCACTGCGTTGGGCACGTTTTGAGTACATCCAGAGCAGACATGGCCATTGGTGTTTGGTCCAAATCATCCACAATGCTATAGCTGACAGCAGTTCTAGTTGTGGCATTGTTTTCCACTCGGTGTATGGGGGGGGTGGGAGAATGGGGGTAACTAAAGAGGTAGGTTAACTATTTTGGATGTATATGCCACTGATATGTCAGCGGGTTCGGTGGTGGTACCTGTTGGAACAGGGTCCCGCAGCTACAGAAGAAGCTGCTAGTTTTGGCGGAAAGATATAGTTTTGGCGGAAAGAAGACAAGGCAGAGCTACGACGCCGTAGCACGTTTCCAGCTGGAGAACAGAGCCGGAAACCATGACTTTTGGGATAGAAAAGTCAAGAAGGAAACGGTACCCGAGCAACCGAGAGAAGAAATCTCAACCACTGCATTGAAGGCAGCGGCGGAAGACAGGAGGGATTAGCGACCCTCATAAAGAAGAAGGAGCAATGAGGCTCAAGCATTGAAGGCGAAGGACAGTAAGCAGAGAAGCGGGGCATAGTACCCATGATCAGTGCTGAGAAGCATGGAAGACCACAGAGAGCTGTGGTGTGACGGGAAGCGGCTACCTCAAGGACAGAGAGGACCGATTGTCACTAATTAGGGTATGGGTTTACTGTTGGGACAGGCCCACAGTGTTGTAATGGCGAGACCTTCGGGCCGCCTATAAAAGCTTGCATTTTGTATTGTAAAGGGTTAGCTAATTAGTCAGTTAGCCAGTTGGTTGGATCGTAGGATGAGTCATTAGTTGGTCAGTAGAGTATTTTTGAGTAGACTCAGGAGTCAGTCAGACAGACTGTGTTGTAATGATCCAGACACCTAGCTTGTCTGTGAGTCATTTGAGTCTGTATGTAACCATCCACAGAGAGGAAAGAGAGGGAAGAATATATTGAAAGAAAGGCAATATAGAGATAGAAATAGACCAGAGATCTAGAAGAGATCTTGCGCTGTGTATGCAGTGCAATAGACTGTGCTAACTTCCCTCAAGATAGATAATAGAAGCACAGTTTGGTGGATGTAACTCCCATCCTGGGGGTGAACCACGTTAAATATGCGTGTTATGTGTTGCATGAATGTGATTGTACTTACTTATTGTTACTGGTTGCTATGCATATGATGTTAGTTGCAGTAAGTGAATGTATGTATTGTTCAGCTCATGATAATGCAAGAAGATAGAGATAAGTTGAAGTATTTTAGTAAGCTGTTAAAGACTCCTTTACATCTGTTTCTAACGACCATTTAATCACAATATAACTTTTGGAAAGTAGAGTTACGCACAATGACATAGTCAACGCTAAGAGCGCAAAGTCGTAGTGGTAGGATATCGCAGAGAGGCGATATCGCACCGGCAGAGGAGCTGCGGTGCGCGAGTCTGCGAGCTGAGGGCTTAGCGTTGAGGAGAGGTTGGGTGTCTCGCGGTACGCGGAGAAGCGATACGGTTGGAGATATTGTGAGTAAGTGGAAGTTGTGCGACGCGGGAAGAAACCGTGCGACTTGCGCGTGGACAAGGATCGTGCGGTTAAGGGTGCTGAGAGTAGGCGAGGACGCGCGATGCGCAAAGATAGCTGACCTTGAGATTCACAAGAGTAAGAGAAGAAAATTAGGATGCGCAGAACCTGATCCAAGACACTTGAGTCTTGGCCAACCCATTAGATTCACTTCGGGTGAGACTTCATATCGCTTCGCGGTTTGTTGCCGAAAGGGCCAGTGAGTTTGGGGTGTTGTTGATTAATTATAGTAAACCCGGGTCTTCCCATGCAATCAACAAATGGTTCTGTTGCCGGTTTAAACGACTGGGAGTCAATGTTCTGTTGGCGTCCTACTAGAGAAGAGTTTCACCAGTGGCTGGATTCAGACTTAAGGGAGTTCACCAAGAAAGAGAATAGGAGTCCGAGACTAAGCACAGAAGCCTGGTTAAAAAAGCACATCACTTCAGACATACACGCTATATTTTTTGTAACCTATGGAAACAAGCTATTCGACTGGTTATCCAAGTTGACATATAGGAACACATTCAAGAAGAAAAGAAACATTGTCTGGACACCGGAGCTGATTTAGACCGTGCAGAACCTTGACAATCCGATTACGAGAGCAGTGGACTTCTGGCTTACCAGTGTGCTAGAAGGATACGTTACAGAATTTGCAGTTGACCAGAGAAAGAGCTTCAGCGCAGCTGAACGATACTTCTTCAGAGGATATCGTGGTAAGTACCTAAGATCTCTAAACTTGTCCCTTAAGATGCTGCTATATGAAAAAGGAACAATGGATCTAGTCTCAGATGAATAAGTAAAGATAGTAATATCACAAGAGTTTGAAAGTGATTTTGATGACATTGGACGGACACGTAGTGGAAAGAAGTATAAAGTAGATTTTAGTTCTCCTGTATTTGAAGACAGTTCAGATAGTATTAGACAACAGAGTCCTAGTACCACAGAAGAACCAGAGGGGGGTATCCCTTACCACCCCTATACTCCTCAGAAACAGACAGGGACTCAGAATAACCCCTTAGGTAATCCATCTACTAGCTCACAGTCAGTACCTACTCCTGCTACAGCACCTTCACCTACACCGCTGAGTGGTAGTACCCCAGTCAGTCAGAACCCACCATAGAGAAATAGAATGGGAGACGACATGAAGCTACCTATTTTTAAAGGTACATGAGCAGAAGATCTGGAACAGCATTGGTTCCTATGCGAAGCTATGTGGACCATTAAAACAATCAACGATGATAACCTTAAACTTGTACAGTTGGTCACCACACTCAGAGACA